>JAUMHL010000021.1:5521973-5624449 GCA_032362345.1 Sandelia bainsii | reverse complement strand
TACATCTGAGTAATAATGTTTAGTATTTATCTGTGATTATTTATTCCTTATTATGGAACTACTTGGTTCTTGGAGTTCTCATTGTATCTTCTTGAATATGTTTTTTTTTTTTTTTTTTTGTCCTTGTCTAGTGTGATTGTGGCTTGTTCTGTTCTTGTCTTTTGTCCCAATTGTTGTACAGTGTTGACCACTCAAGTTTCCCCCTTGGGGGATTAATAAAGTTTTCTCTTCTATTCCCAGTGGGGAGCCTACTCTGGGAAGCATGGGCAACCACCATATTAGGAAGTAACTGCATTTAGTTAATGTTCTGCACAAACATAGATCACAGTGCCTCAACATACTGCTTGCTTGTGAAACTGTATCGACATATTGTGGTTGTGGTGTTTTCTCAGTGTCTCCACTCATCTCGCTTTAGTAGGAGTTTGTCTTTATTAATAATTCATGTGTAATTAATCTAGGCTAAACATCACCCTGCCGTTATCTAAATCTGACACAAGGATGAATGAAATGATGCTAATTACTGCATCACATTTATAAGTCTGTTGAGTAATATAAAAGTACTTTATTTAAATCTTGTATTACCTACTTTCCTACCACCTGTACTAATTTTTTAGGTAGTTATGATTTAATTTGCCAACTCTGTACAATCTCTAGTCTCTCATTGCTGTTGCTTGTCTTCCACAGGATGTTTCACATAGTCTTAAATTATAACCAAGCAGACTGGGCGACTATATAATGTGTCCATATTTTGCACCGATAAGCAAACTGATACTGAAACGAGCGCAAATCCCTTAGAGACATTTTATAGATGAGTGAACTACAGGCATAGTTAAAACTGGCTTCTTTGACATAAAACATGAGTCTTTAGTTAAGGGTAAATATGTGATACCAGTGTGTGGAATCAGGGAACTGCAGGAAGCAGCTGAATAGGAAAAACAGCTTCACCTGCATCTGCAGGTATATATTATTCATAACTTAAGTTAACCGTACTGTATTTCACTTAACACTCACTGCAGCTAATTTATGTTAAGTTACTTTCACACCTAACTTAGCAGACTCAAATTCTCGTAACTTACCTTCATTTTCCTTCACTTTTCACTTTTGCTTTACTTGCTTACTTAATTTACTGTACTTGGCTTCATTTACCTTCACTTAGTGTATAATCGCTTATTTTCACTTCACTTAATTAATTTTATAATTTACTTTATTATATAGTTATTTGACCTTGCCTTAACATTACTTCACTTTACTACTTCACCTTAATTTATTTTTTTTAACTCACTCCCATTTGCTTAACTTACTCTGAATTAATTTCACTTCACTTTCACTTTTTAGTTGATTTAACAAATTACACAGATTTACAGTAAGATGAAAACACAGAGCAGTTGTTGAGGCACTGTGCAGGCAGCTAGGAGTGATGGTCCTCCAGCCTTCACCTAAATGCCACATCCTTGTATTTTTCCAAAGCAGTGCACAGCAGAGCTACAGTACATATACGTATCCACACTCACAAAGTCCCACTGTGTTCTCCAGTGAGCAGAGAGCTCCAGCGTTGATCAAATAGACAAGTTAACACATACTGACAGAAACTTAGAAGAGCTCAGCCTTCTTCAGCGGCCTGGTGTCTCAGTGGGTAAGAGCATCAGACTGGGATGCAGAAGGTGGCAGGGTCAAATCCCAGCTCAGCCCACACACCAGGTGTGTCCATGAGTAAGACACTTGGCGTTAGCGCCCCGGGCGCCTGCCTGTAGCTGCCACCCAAACCCCCCCCAGGGGTGATGGGTTAAATGCAGAAATCAAATTTCGTTGTAACATGTAAATGACATGACAATAAAGGCTGATTATTACCATTATTATTCTGTTGAGTTTGCTGACTTTCTGTTACAATCACCAATAGATCTTTAGTGTCTTTCACTTGCTTTGGGTGTGTTTTTACTGTTCTACTTAGTTGTAAAAATCCTGCTCTCAAAGGTTTCTGACAATGACGGTATTTCTTCAGCATTGCTGAAGTGAAACAGTTGGGACCCATGGCTGACCACACATACTGCTAATGGAGCTCATGTGGTTTATTCCCACTCTACCAACTACTACAGTAGCTTTTTAAATGTTTCCATGCTGTGGTTATGTTTCCCATCCAACTGTGCAGCGAATCTCAAGGTCATTTATTTGTGCCTGCTTGCGAGTCATTTGCGTTGCTCAGCGAAATGCACTCTTAGGTTTCTTGGGTACAATTTACTGCGGGTGCGTTAGCCTGTTTAAACCATCAGGAAAGCAGGAAGGCATTTAGCTGCTACCACGATGGAGACAGCAGCCCATAGAAATGAGTGGATCGAATTCATAAAGTCCAACATTAACAGATGGGAAATGGTGTAGAGCAGAAAATAGACAAAAGGTCTTACCTAATAAGAAATCCCTTCAACTCTCACAACCAGTTTTGCAGTCTTACTATAAGCTAAAATTCAAAAATTGACCTTCATGTGTAGGGCCTGTCTTCACACTCTTGCACTATTAACCTCTCTGCTGGATAAAAGCAGGTGGCGATATGTTATACATTATGTTTAGAAGAGAATAATGGCTGAAATGCAGCAAGGAGATGTAATGAAAGTGTGTTAATCTATCATTGCTGCCCCTGAGCCAGGAGGAAGCAGCATCTGGAGAGTACTACATCACAGTCCCTGCAGGGAAGCTGCTGTTTTATCCAGCCAGTGCAGACACACTTCATCCTCCCCCTCCAGCACTCCTCTTATGTCATCACATCACATTGGATAGAGTTCTTTTCATTTTTCCTCATTATCTTTGTAATTAATTTTACTCATGCATTTTGCTGTTTGTGGTGCAGGAGGAGAGCAACGTGAAACCTGAGGAACGGGTTCCACCCTCTAGATTTGGTCCACGTAATGAGGACTTGACAAATGCTTTAAAACAGGTCAGACCTCGTAACACATGACAGGGGGCCATGTTAGTTTCGTTGTGTGTCTATATCTCAGGCTATTTATTTACTTAACATTTCTTTCAGGATGTGGTTGGTGGTTCTCAAAGTCAGGCTCCACAGAAACCAGTACGCAGGAAATACCATCCAGAGAGCCAGAACCCCGAGACTATACCTCCACCTGCCATGTCGTTTCCTCCACCTGCCAAACCTACTCAAAAGTCAGTAAACAGTTTATTTTTTCTAATTCTAAAGTACAAAGTGTTTTTTTTCTCCCAGATCTGATTAAATATAAGTTTTATCGAGATAGATTTAGTTGTTTTGGCTTTCTGTGATCTAGGAAAGAAAAATACATTTAAAACAGGTTAAAAACCAACTATACACTATACTGCAGCACTAAACAGCAGACATACAATGTTAAAAAAAATACTGTAACTAAGCTAAGTGGAGATAAATGGAGCTGAAAGGAGAGTGAACATATTATTTAATCAGGGGGGATGATTTATTAAACATGAATTCAGACAAATATTAATGTTGCTCCATGCATCAACACAGTTGCCATATCAGCATTACTTTCTGTATTTGATAAGATAATATTGTGTTTAGAGCTTCTGCTCTTCGCCAGGTGGAACTTAAAAGTATGCTCTGGTGATTGTGAAAGAATTCAGCAGACATTGAGGCACACCCTAACCCGACGTAATGGCTCTAGCATATGTGCTTCTGGCTCCTTATTGACCAGACAGATCTGAGACGGTCAGTCAGTCAGCGCAGAAGAAAGTGACAGTGGTGACTGCTAGCTTTAGCTGCTTGATTGATGTAAAAGCCCTGAACTTTGGTCAGATCCCTTGCTGGCCACTGTCTTTGAGTGCCACAACCCCCCATTTTAGAGTTTATTAATTTTACCTCAAGGCATTTTATTCCATCTTTAAAGACCATACGTATGTGCTTTATTATGTAGAAGCAAAGGGAGCTTGCTCAGAAATTAAGTATGTCTTTATTCATGAAAAACCTGATAAAAGTGGTTAAATTTCTACCTCAGGCTGCTGTCCAGACAGAAGAGAGAGGTCCAGATGGCCATCCGTAAAAACAGGGAAACCAACGCAGTGTTGACCCGCCTCAACAGTGAGCTTCAACAGCAACTCAAGGTCAGCACTCTTCTGTTATTGGGAGCACAAAACATTTTGCAAATGTAACCGTGTGTGAGTGAGTGAGAACCTACCAACAATTTGTGACCTCACTTGCTCCAGGACAACATAAAAAGGAAAAAACGGCCATGGATCTCCTACAAAGCACATTTTTAAGGGTGCATACGTAACTGTAGCTTTAAATCTGACATCCAGCACATAACACACTACTATATGTATATAACAGTTTAATATTAGGCTACCCAGTTCTCCTTTATCTAACCATACAGGTGTGTTGTAGCCTTGGCCAATATTGTTCATATTTGTTATGTTATTGTTCATTTTCCTTGTCTTTGTCACTATTTTAAGTACATTAAGAGCCACCAGAATCCGGAGTCCAATTCCTTGTATGCACAAATATGCTTTAGCAAAGAATCTGAATCTGGTTCTGACCACTTAGTGAAAGGACCAAAACTTAATGCATGAGAGCATTGTAGTGTTTGTGTGTCCATTTGTTTTGTAGTGGCAACAAAACCTCCCACTGGTCTACCTTGGTGAGAAGTGCAGAGCTCAACTATCTGCTCCTTTACCCATCACTCATAGCTGAGTGGCAATGTATCTGGCACACAGACACACTCGCATTTAGAACACATGCTGCGTGTCTGTCATTCTCCTCGTAAATGATCCACTAGTGTAACGTTCACACTCAAATTAAGCACTTTTATAGCTTTAATACTCCAAAGACTAGAAAAGATGTCAAATCCAGCAACACATTCAAAGAAAATTCATGCAGAGTCTAAAAACGGAGAAGTGTACTTTATGCTTTTATAGTGGCATCTTTTTCCCATTGAGTACTGCTAGTTCCTCAAAGCATCTGTGGAATTCTGCAGAGAAAGGCATATGTGTCTTTATATAGACTCAAGCCTTGTTGAAATACTAAACAGCCACTGGCATTCACAACTGTCTTCTTGAAAATAGAGCTTCGGCTGGTCAAACATGCAACTACAACAGGGCGTGTGACGAAAGAAAAGAGGCTGGGTGAAAAGCACTTTTCAGAAAACTCAAAGTAAAGCTTAAATAACTACATATTCATATTACCAAGATTTGACAGTTCAACAATAGACATTTTTCCTTTTAATCAAACCTTAATAATACATTATAATTCTAATACTGCCAACTGGGTTTATAACAGCGACTGTTTGATTAGCATTTAGCTTTTCATAATTCCCACCTTCACCCCACCTACTCACATAAGCTCCTAGCCTGCGTTCACCTTGCGGCAAAGGTAGTTTTGTCACTCCACACCCATTACCCTGCTGAGCTCAGTGCATCATTGTGACAACGTTGGAGTCTAGACAACACATATCAACACTGCACTGTACATTCACATAACATTTCCAGTTCAAAGGAGATGACAGGCTGAACCATACAGCTTAGTCTGTTAAACACAAAAATGAACATTAATGGGACACTTTAGAAAGTAGGTATAGATAATAATTACCATGGCAAGTAGTCAGTGAGAGGAGTGTGCTGCAGGATTGAGTTGACTGAGTCTGTATTGTCTTAAGGGGGAGTTAGTACTGTCACTCCCCAGCCCATGCTGTGTTGAGCTTGGTGTTTTGTGGTGGGGAGTGATGAGGCCAGAGTCAAGACACCAAATATAATCACTGTGCATAGTCTACATTATCTTAATGATCCATTCCATGTAAGTTAAATGACAATACTTATCTTGTGTTTTTTCCTTTATTCTCACCTTCCAGACAAACTACACATTTTAGCCCTGTAATTGGTAAAACTTTATTTTATTTATATTATTAAAGTCATATTTTGGTGTCTAATTTACATTAGTCAGTTAGTTATGGCATTTATCATTATCAATGCATTGTCATTACCACAGCAAATCATGCAGACAAATCAAGTCTGCAGCTACACTTTCACTCCATACTCTTCGTACTGAGGTCGACATTACCATGGGAGGGACGACAGTAGCATCACTCCCCAGTCACTGCTGTGCTAAGTTTAGTGCTGAGGTAGCAGGTCAAAGCATGGACACTAAATTTCAGCACTGTGCGTAATGGACATTTTAGTGTGTGCGAAATGACTCGACTGATATTGTAGCCTTTCAATTAGTGCCACTCCCAGGGCAAACTTTACATTTTTGCCCTTTCACTGCACTTGCTTCCTTGTGCAGTGTGCCATGGTCAGGGTTTAGATGGCAAATATCAACATCAAATTGCACAAACATAATAAATCATGTCCAATGAATTTGCTGATTGGATTGTTTCCTTTCCTTAGTTGCTACCCTCAGCCCTATTATTAGTATTATAAGGAAATATTTCATTTTGTCCGATACATTCAAAGTTGGGGGTGTAAGCACCATTGCACCCTTTAGAGGCCCCTAACAAGACTTTAATCTTGTTATGGACTATGACTACAAAGCATATAGTGTAATGCATGCCCGAGGTGCATCTCTTGTTCAGACCACAGTAATCAGAGGTTATGTTTCCTTTTGGTCGGCTGCAGGTGGTTCATCAGGAGAGGGTCACCTTGGAGTCCCAGCTGGAGCTCCTGCGGCCACTGACTACGACGTGACTGAGCCAGAGGTCTGGTCAGAGTCATGTTACAAGTGCATCAGTGGAATACATCACTGTCTCAAACACAAACACAAATGTCTGAGCCAACATACACAACGTTTTCGTCTTTTGTGATGAATACAAAATAAATGTAAAGGGCTGACGATAGAAACAAAGGTGCACTGTAGACATATAGGGATGCGGTTCTTAGATTTCTTTGTGATTCACAATAAAGTATTATCTAAATGTTACTTTGTATAACTTTTATTGTTATTTTGCCCAATTAAACCATACATTTTTAAACACTGTATGATCCTGTTATTCATTCTGACGTTCTAACTTATTTTTCTCTTTTGAGTTACTGTCACTTCCATCAGCATATACCTTGATTACAATACATGTAATAGTTTTGTGAACATATTGCCATGACCCTGACACATGTTCATGTTCCATCATAATCTGGGAACTTAAAGGACAGTTTATATTTTTTCTATACATTGTATTTCATGTGTGTCCACATGGTCTAAAGCAAGGGATGGTGCTAAAGATTATATTTTGAATCTGATTTTTGCACTTAAACATTCAGCACTGGCATCGGCACGTGTGGCCATCAGGACACTGGAGAATGTTGACACGTCTGACACTGGATTTGTATGATACATTATAAGCAATCTGTTCATTTTTATTATTACTGTTGATTTTTTTTTAATACACTTGTTATCATCATGTTGCATCCATACTGTTCTAGCGATTTTACTGGTGTTAAAAAATGTATCTCCAAAATCAGTGTTAATGGTCAAAAAGAAATTGGCACAATATTCATCTCATGTTTTGCAGGATTGATTTTAAATCATGCTAATGTCTGTAAAAGCAGATGTGGTTTTGATTTTATTTACTGTATGTAAAGATGTGATGCTTCTTAAGCTTTGTTTAGGTCATTTTTTTTCGCCACACTTCCTGATTGTTAATTATAGTAAACGCAGTGAATGAGATTTAATGACTGCATGTTTGTTTCTGCATGTTTGCTAAAATGATGATATGACCATTGGACTGTAACTTAACCTGAAATCATGCACCATTGAGCTCTGTGCTGAAGACGGTAATCAAACTAAACAATAAGGTTGTCTATTTTTATCACTTGGAATTATTTTATTACAACTACTTTATGACAGTTGTCCAGCTTTTTTTGTCAATGACTGATTGCTCTGTGCTGCATGAATGTGCAAACCTGCAAAACCACTTATTAAATTCCTTAAATTGTGTTTCCAGCAACAAGCGAAAAATGCACTGAAATTCCAAACCTTTTCTTGCATAACTCTCAATTGAACATTTAAGTCCAAATCACATCTTGTGCAATAGAGTGAGAGATCGGACTGCAGTCGCCCAGTGCACCCTTTGACCCTCACGAGGCAGCTGTGCTTTCTCCAACACAGACACAACAAGCAAAGGTCAAGCAGACCACCACTAATGGCTGTATTCACAGACTCTGGGCCACTGCTGTCCAGAAGTGTCCACTGACACACTTGGCTCCCATTTAGCTGCCTCACACACTGATACTGACATTTCTCTCTCATTCACAGCAAATCAGAACTCACTCACTCACTCACTCAGTTTCCTGTAAATAGCAGCTTTTAACTTATTGTCAGGATGTGTGATCTGACTGAATCACCAAATGAATCCTTATGGGTCACTGAAACCACAGGACAAAAGCAAAATGAAACCGATTCTGAAATCCAGGGAGCAGCTTTTGAGCCTGTGTCGAGGCTCCCACATCTGAGAAAAATGAATGAGCTGGAGTGAATGAGTTTGAGTCTGGGAGACAGATGCGGGATGCCAGACGACAGCAAGGCGCTCGTAACTCCTCTGTGCCATAACCGATATTTGGCACGGTGCTTCATGTCAGTACCTGCCACCTCAACTTACAGCATCTCCTCCATACTGTAGATTTCATCATATACATGAGGAGAGGAGTGTGTGTGTGTGTTCATTAAATCAGACAGCTTAACAGGCAGCCATTCTCACTGTACTATAAATACCACTTAAAAGTGTTTGGTTTGCATTTCAAGATGACAGCTGCATGTGATGAGGAAACTATATGTGTCAGCCATGTGTTGTCTCTAAGTATATACCTGTTTGATATAATTGCCATCTCACGCTGGCTTATTATTATCTACATGGTTATTACTATTAATGGTTCGTCTAGTTGGAGACAGTGATATTTAGTGCTCTCAGACAGAATTAGCAAAAATCCTTAGTGACAGAATAGAGCCCCTGTGGGTCTTTAGATTATTCTATGTAACAGAAATTACACTGTAATGGACAAATGTTTACTGGATTAATTAAAAACTAAAACCTAATATGATTAAATGAAACGTGCAACAGCTTCTCAATAACTTAGATCACCCCCAGTGTGCTATAAGTTAAAGCTGACCATCCTGACAGCACAGATTACCAGCTTTTGTCTTTTGTAGAAGCACCATTCCTCAGAGGTGACGACATACGCCGTTCCTCTCGTCTCCCCTTTGTTACCACACTGGGCCTTTGCAAAGGTTGCACTTCTGGTGTGGGCATTAGTTAGGCCAGGAAGGGAGGACAGGAAGGGCTTTTAGGCTGTCACCTCTGCTGATTCTGGCCCCGTCAGCTGCTGGGATTTAGCTAAACACTCATTCAGCAAATGTGAATGAAGCTGGGCCCAGGCTGTCAGGTCTGCGCACAGAGGTGACGGCAAACCTAGACAGGATCTCAGCCACAGATAAACGAATTCATATTCTTTAGAAGCCCTACGAGTTGCAAAAGTGGGCGTTGGCGATTTAGCTGTTTGACTGAAGGGCCTGCGTGCTTTTTGTCTGAAATATTTGACCTTCCTCTGCTTAGCGGTGAGGGAATGTTGCAGATGTTTTTTTTTTCTTGTGAGGCAAATGGAAATTGATTTGTTGATTTTCTTTCCTGTGAACTCCGACACAACATGTAGTTGAGCTGCAATCTGCGGATTATATCCTCTCTGAATTGATTAAAATGTCAGGAAACGGTGAAAGAAATGTCCAATAACATGTTGAAATGCTTGGTGTCTGTTCTGACAGCTTTATAAAAGATCACTTTAGGTCTGCTCCCACAGACATGTGCTTGTGTTGATACATTTCCTACAATAGTCAGTGCGTTTCTTTATCATTCACACGTGTCTGCAACGTCTCATAAAAAGGTCATTGTTTTCTTTTTTCCTGAGATCCACGAAGCCAACAGGGCAGAACAGCAGCGAGGCAGTCCGGATCCAGGAAGCCCTGGGACTCCGCTCCGGGTCTTACAGTCGTCCTTTTTTTTAAAAAAAACCCACCTCTACTTTGGGAGTAGGGAAAAACACACTAGCATTAGGGCAACAGATGACCCGGCGCAGCAGAGAGGAGCTCAACAGTCCTCTGTAACAAATGAAAGGATGGGGGGCATCAGCAGCAGCTGAATTCAGATAAACTGGACCAGGGGCCGAGGGGAGTGAACTACTTTCTGCTCACTCTTGGGTGAATTCTGTTGGATTTATTACCCCCACCAATATGCCATTTGCCAAACGACTCGTGGAACCTCAGTTACTGTGTAGGTATCAAATCCCAAACGAGGAAGGTCTACTTTTCGAGGATCTGGTCTCCATCAGTAATGTGGCTCTATCTCGGACCCTGCGGCAGCTGTCGGACTTGGCCAAACATGCCTGCTCCATCTTCCAGGAGCTGGAAAACGACCTCACATCCACCAGCCTGCGGGTCAGCGGGCTGCAGAGTAAGATTCAGCAACTTCAGCAGACCTGCTCCGAGCTGGACCCAAAGCAGGAGGCAGTGCGTGAGTATCCGCTCTCAGTTTGTGTCTGTTGTCTGCGGGAGCTGCGCGCGGCTCACGGCACGAGGAAAAGCGCACGCGGAGGCATCCCGAGCACTCTCCATCACAGACTCACTGAATTTCTACAACACTAATGACGCAGATACAAATAAAAAGGTTTATGCAGTCACCACGCTGGCGGCACTCAGCTTCAAATATTTAAAAGTAAGTTAAAGTCTGAGTAAAGTCGCCGCTGGGCGCACGGTCAGCCAGACAAACGTGGTTTACCTGTAACGTTACGTTTTAAGCTCTGCGTTGTGTTTGTAATATTTCCTCCTCCGCTTGTGTTGACATTAGCTGATGTTGGGAAACACGCGGCGCTGCCTCCGTCTCTTCCCACGCTCAGTGACAGTCTGGACGCCCCGAGTTCAAGCTAGTAGCCTCTTAGCTATTACAATGCTATTACTCATTACTGTCAGACTCTATTTAGTATTTATTATTTGACTAACAGTATTTCATGCTGTTTAACATTATGACTTTAAAGGAAACTACATGTAACTTTGTTAATGACGCACATTGGTCCTGGCAGGAAGGTGTTTACTTATTGTGCGTCTCTCCCTCTAAGTGCGTCAAAAGATTGATTTAGTAACACGTATAAACTCCAGTGAGTGTCTGTGTATCATAGTTTGTGAGAGATATACTTTATGTAACTACGACGTCTGCTTTGCACCGACACACACCGAGATGCTCCGCTGTCCTCACACATGTCCTGCTTCTTCTTGTACTTTCTTTAGCCACCATTAAACATTCATTGCCCTGATAACGCAGCATGTGGCCATCGGCTGGCTCTTTTAATCTCTGCGCCACTCAACCCAACCCAACACCCCCTTGACTGACTGGGGGTGGTGTGTGTTTATGTGTAAACCCGCAGCTTGGATTTACCCCAGTTTAGGTTGAGCAAGTACTTGCATGTTCCCCAGACCCTGCTTTCTGTGGTGTGTGTATCGGTCACTTTGCCCTAAAGGTACATATCTGCTGTTTGAATAGCTGCCAGACACAACCAAAACACACACTCAGCTCCTCCTAAGTGGGATTTAAACTTTTCTCTCCACCTGTAACCATTTGATGTTCTTGTTTGAGGCAGATCTGCCGACTTGCTGTGCAGTCACAGTAAGTCGCACATTTTCAGAATCTGCATCACCCTGTTCATGTTGATGAGGTTATAAGTAAAAGGGATCTGGACCTGGTCTTTGGTCTTGAAGACAGTTAATCCTTTAATGTAGAGGCTCCATCAATGAGCTTGTTGTGTCACTAGTCCTGTTAAACCAACGTACAGGATTCAATTGATGTTTTGTACTATGTAATTCCTGGATTGATAAAAGAATATGAAAAAAATGAAAGAATATATCAAATCCCTTGTTGCCACGTGTTGTTGTACAGGGGATCTTGCATGCTAAGTTACCACATAACCCCTTTTGGCTTGAAAAGCCTAATGACTCTTAATTGCACTTTTCATATTAATGGTGTCAGGGGCAGCCTTAAACAACAGAACCCTTCCTCATCTGAATGACAATTAGTGTAAATGGAGCAGGGCAGGGAGAGCTCGGTGGGTGGGTGTGGGCTTTTCTGATGTGGCTGTGATTTGTCTACAGGACAGCTGTTAGAGGACATATTGTAACTGTGGGTCCATTCACCATGTTCTGCAGAATCACATGTTGACACATTAGTAAGGAAGTGCATGTGCCAATCACTGCTTACAGTGGAGTGTGATATTGTAGGTGTTTTCCAAAGTCGCCCTGTGGCAATATTTGTATGCTGCTGTGTTTTCAAATGCTGCGTGAGATGCTGACACATTTAGGTCGAACAGCTTGGTTTGTTGGAAGTGTGGTGTCTCTCTTTCACTTTTTCCTCATCTCATGTAAAGCCTTTCATTCTCTATCAACAGCACCAGACGCTCTAGAGCTGTACTCAGTACTGTAGCAGGTCCATATATAGACGCTTGATCATCTTCTGTGATTGATTGACGTACTGTAGGTGTTTGTACAGTGGAATCCAAACAACACAAGATTTTCTTATAAACAAACAGTGCACACTTTAAATAGCTTCAGAAGTGAAAGTGAAATAGCTCCTTTTCAGTAATCTGATGATCTAAATCCACGCTCACTCTTTCTCTTTCCCCTTCTGTCTTTCATCCCCCCGCTTTGCACACGCTTTTCAGCACACACAGAAACACACTAGGCGCCTGGCATGTATCCCCCCAGCCCTGTGTTTGGACAGCTCTGCTGTGACACCCCATCAGTGTCTGCTTTGGACTACCATCAGAGGTCCTCAGCCAGTCGGCTCTGTAGCGCAGTCCCATGTTAGTGCACTCCACTGGGTTTTAAGTTACATTGGCTCAGTGCAGAGTAGGAGCCGTAATACTTGTGACGGCAAGTGGCCCTCTTGCTTTTCTGGTTCAGCAGCACATGGCTGGCAGTTTACCACGTTCCTTATACAGACCGCATCAGAGAGTGTCTCACAGTACACAGTAAAAGTTGTAGTCTCATAGCCCCACAGAGTCAAACTGAGAACAAACTTTAAACACAGTAGGACACAGTGCTATCTCAACTTTCTGCCACTGTGTCATTCTCATTGTGGTTACATGATCAGGATCTTATTTAAATCCATCCAAACTAATTATCCATCTATAATTAGTTTTGTAGACTGTGTGTATTTTTGAGTTGAATGTGATAAGACATTTGACCAGCTATAGTATTACATCATAAACCTTCAGCACTCATTGACAAAGTCTGGCAAGAGAACATTGGTTTTATTTCACACCTGTACGTGATGAGGATACTTCTGTGCATAAAAGTGTGAAGTCATGTGCAGCAACGACATTGCTTGCATATGAATAAAAGAACAGCCAGTATCAGTATCTTATCTTGCAGATAAGCACAGTGCATTTATGTATGTTGCTGCTCGAGGAAATGACTTTGACTAAGTGATGCTGAAATCACATTTGCTGCTCTGTGAGCCTCGGTGGCCTGGAATGAAAGTTTCTCTGGACAGCAGTAGCACATCATCTGTGCTACTATAAACTTTACAAGAGCAGTTTAGACCGGGAAACCACATTAGCCTGCCGACAGTCCTTCCCTTCTGCGTTTCATTGACCCAGTCCAGCCATTACTGGGACTTTGATTTACTAAGTGAGGCTACAACGATGGGTCAATGCACACCCCATACAAGGTCAATATCAGTCAATGTTGGATTCACGATGGCACGTCAGTCACTGTGGGAAGTTGCAAACAAATTAAATACTAATATATCACCAGCATTCTCTCTATTGATCCCTTTTTTATTTAACAAATAGTTAAATAACTCAGTTGGAAGTTTATTAGGTACTAAGCTAAAACTACTGCAGTGTAGTACAACAATCCTGCAGTAGATCCTTCATGAAGACGGAAATGTTAGAGAGGTGTTCAGCTGTATGATCATTTTGGAAGATTGTGGTTTTGTTGAATTGTGTTACACTACACTTACGCGTGTTTCTGCTATTTTATTCAACTCATTTGTATCACCGAAGCAAAGTAAACATTTCTCTGTATAATGCTGTAATGTTCAACAGCAGCCCAAAATACATCTTCCACTATTATCACACATGGTTGAACCAAAAACTGTTTAAAACAGTTTGAGCACAAACTGAACATTGCCCTGTTTATTAAGGTAGGGTGTTTTGCAGGTGAGATTGCAGACGTTTTAGCTCAGTGTAAATGTGGAATCAAACGTGGCAAGATATGAATCAACAGATGCTAGATACAGTCTATTTCCATGAGGCGAACATAGAACCTAAATCATTCACACGAAGACAAAATATGAACCAAGAGCATCTTGGAGGATATTTTACAACAGGATCAAGAGCTTCTGCTTCTCTTTTCTCTTTCATTACCAGAACCTTGAGCATATTTCTGCAGGTCCAGACAACCTGCCGTTGATATAGTACCCCTGCTAATTATAGAGCAGATTTCAAAGACCTACTCAGTCATTCCTTCACCAGCCCCCCTTTTTCCTCTTCGTCCCAGACAGACACTGAGAAGGCCTAGACTGTCTTGATGCTTTGACTTGTTTTCTTTCAGCTTTCTTATAGCTGATGTCATTTTTTTCTATCAGTCATTTCCTTCTTCTTCCCCACAGCTGATATTCAGCACTCTGACTTAGCAGTTCTGATCCCAGATTTTTGAAAAAGAACAATGAACAAACCGGTGGTTTTGTTTAGTACTGTATAACTTGATAATTCAGCATATACATTTTATTGTGTATTGTACTGTATTGTATGTCTCTCTCTCTCTCTCTCTATATATATATATATACCATATATGTATACAGCATATTACTTTTATACTAGAGTTGTTTGACATTGAAATGTGGAAGTGAAGTTTTCCCCTGCAGTAGGCTCCATTAACTCTGTGTGTGTCTCAGCACCTGGATCGCCTGGCCCACTATTGAAGTGGTTTGTGCTGAACCGTTCTGTCAAGTCAAGCATTCCTAAAAGCCAGTGACCAGGAAACCACAGTTCTCACTCACACTGCTGGGACCTTGCAGCCCACACGTGCTCCCTAAATTGGTCTGAAAGACTGATGTGAATTGGGGAGATGGGAGAGAAACCGGAGTCTGTGTTTGTTTAGAAAAGGAGAGGTTTTGTTCAAATTAAGGTCAAGACATTTCATTGCTTCGCTTGAGAGAAATGTGTGAGTGATTACACTTAGGATTCCTGCATTTACACACTCACTCACCTAAAATCCCTCTGCTGGTCTTCTGTATATTTTCAGGTGTATAAGCCAACAGTTGTGTTAATTGTGTGAATGTATGTGTGTGAAAATTTCCCATAAAAGCATCAGGTTCCTCCAGATAAAGTTAAGCTTTAGTTTGTTGTTGGTGAGAGGTGATTGTTTTTTCTTCTGTGGAAATTGGGAGTCGTGATAAGCTATCTTCTTACCCTGAGGCGTGTATACATCTCTCTCTCTTTCCCACACACACACATACACACACACAATTATTAAATAACATTCCCCAGCAGTCATTACTCTTTATGGGGTCCTGAGTGTGGGGCCAAGGCACAGGGGGGACAATTCAAGCCTGTCCTGGCAAAGAGGTGGGGGGCAAAGTCATCTACCCCTGACCTCAAAAGTTTGCTGACCTCCCAACCCCCTCTATACAACCTTTTTCAAAACACAAAAGAGCAAACACAGGCGCCTCCATCTTGCTTATCACTCGGGCTTTAAAGAATTGACCGCCCAATTAGAGTGGATTTAACGTTTGACATTATACTGAATAGCCACAGGTCAGCGAGCTGGCAAAAAACAGTCCTGGTCCAGGGATTATTAAACTGTCAGACTCAGCTCAATAACTTAAATGAACTCTTGCATCCAGGTTGTCACTCATGGCTAGAGATGTACTGAGCCATGAACAACTACTTTCTGATGTTTTGTGCCTTTTAGTTGTTTTAAACTATCTAGGAAGACACCGGTACAGACCAGAATAGATGTTCTCTTTTCTCCGCTCAGCCTTCTATCTGAACACACATATAGTTGTTATTCTTAATACTGCAACTGAAATCTCCAAAGATCAAAAAAATGCATGTCTGACTTCAAGTTAAACTAAGTTTACCATAGCATGCAGTTTACAATTCCTCACCACATTCTTTTCCGTGGCAACCTGGGGAAATATTGACAGCTCACAGGACTATAAAGTGTTGTGAGCCAGACTTAGTCTTGCCGCCACTAGCCAAAAGCATTTCAGGCCACCTGCGTGGGTTTCCTCTCCTCACTCAGACTGTCTTTAAACGATATGATCTCCCGCTCTTCTTTTGTGCTCCTCCGCAGTCCCTCCTCCCAGGCTGCTGCCACCGTCACAGTGACAGACTTAAATATTACGCAATGGAATTATTCTCAAAAAAAATCTTAAGACAGATCTTTGGGTCTTTGCAGGAAGAGAAGATAAAAAGTCAACTAAAATTCCTATGAACTCTGCTTTCCTTATCCCATGTGAATAGTTGGCTCGCCTTCTGCAGGGAGAGATTAGTAGGAAATGAGAGGTAAAGGATTTCAGGCACGGACAGTGAGTCCCAGCTGTATCAAAAGAGCCTCCTATTAAGTAAATCCTCCTATGTTATTTGAAAGACTTCTTTTGCCAGTAGAAAGTTATTTGTTGCGGTGAACTGCAGTGTAAAGTGCAAGTGTGCACAAATCTAATAAGTGTCATAATGGACATTTAAAAAAGACACTGTCATGCAGAGGTAAGTCAACGCTAAGTCTGAAGATACTGGATTATAGAGGTAAAGTGAGTTAAAGCTGACCTGGTGTTTTAACAGGAAGGAAACATGTGGATTTGTAGTCTTTGCCATGCAGGTGTTTAGACTGGGATTTGAGTGGAATGTGAACTCCGCTCACCTCGCCTCCGTGTACGAGCCTGTGGATGAGCCAGGTTGACTCTTTGAAGCTGAAAGAGCCTTTTCATCAATCATCCCACCATCACACAAGTGATGCAAAAGTAGAACACACCTGTTGGATATGAGGGTGAGTGTGTGAGCTGTGGGATCATTGGTTCAGGGGAAGACAATCGAATCGGTTTGATTTGTCTTTACCAGTATAATTTCTGGTGCTGAGTTTTCTTTTTTGGTTTGGACACTGACCGATTGCTAAACCACTTAGCTGAACAGCGATTCTCAGGTCTCGAACCACAGCTTAGCAACCGTAACCAAGCGCAGCAAGTTTGTCTGGTTTTGGATGTCTTTTTTTTAGCCTTTCAAAACCAGTGTATAAAACAATAAGTACAGATTAAATTAGTAAATAAGTAATTTGTAATTTTTAAAACGTGTAGTAATCTCATATGATAGAACTATTAAATTAAATTAATGAACATCTTTAGACTGCAACATAAATAGCATTGAAATATTCTTGCATATGCCGTTTCCAGGTGAGAAGTGCACTGAGCCATTATGTCCAAACTAACGATAAATTTCATCTGTGAAAAGTAAGTGTTTGTAGACTTTATGTAGCAGTATTACGATACACAAAGGAAGTACTCTGTCACTTCTTAAAGAATAAACAGCAGAATAAAGCAGAGATGACTTGAGCATTCAGAGCCGCTGCAGCCACAGACATCTGTAATATAAAATCCCCATAATGATAGTGTCTTTATTTTTGTGGTGTTTTTTGTTGTGTTTTTTTCTGTTCACAAACTGCTCGGACTGGCCCCAGGTGTGAACTCACTCGTCTCTACCCCTGACACATGATCAGCGAACATTAACATTTAGAACGTGTATTTAGGCTGTGAGCTGAGAGCGTGTCGACTCTCAGCCTCACAGAGACAAACTGGCTCTTCTCATTTGTTCCATTCTCACTCCACTTTTACTCTGGAACGATTGTGACTTTAAATTTTGTAAAAGTAATAGCTAAGGTTAAAAAAATATTTAAGAGTAGAATGAAAATGTACAAGCACAAATAAACTACCTTGTTACAGTAACGTACTGTAAATGTAACTTAATTGATTTAACTATTAAAATACATTAGTTTCTGGGTTTAGACTTAAAGTTATTAAAGATCTGTTGATGAACAGCACATCAGTGTGAAAACTGGTCCTGGATGCTATTGAGGTTTAGGCTGTTGTTAGCAGCTCTGGAGCTTTAGCGTGTTTAAATATTTTGATGTCACCTCTCCTCACCGGATACAATTTGACTTGAACAATACTTACACTCAGCAAGAAACAGGAACTCTACTTTCACCTGACGACATGAAGCTTCAAGCAGAAAGCATCTTTTACCATTTTATGAAAGTTTTTTATGTCTTATTTTTAGCAGATGCCTCTCCTTATATGACTTGTGTCCACACTCCTTCTTCATGGTCTTATCAGCTTCCTGCTGTGTTTGCACCGTCCTGTGGGCCCTCACTTGTCACACTGATTTACACTTTAAGTGCAAGTGGTGGAAAGCACCCTGTAACAGGCTGGTGGAGTGTTTGTGAACGAGCATCACTGACCTGGATACAGAGGTTTTTGTACTCTGCTTTTCATCAAATCAGCATCTTTCCACGAATGATCCCTTTTAATGAAGGTGTTTCTCAGTCTAATGTTCATTCTGAAGACCACTAGGAGTTCTGTATTAGTGAAATTTAAGTTATTTGATAGCAGATAGGAAACTTTACGTAGTTTCGTCTTTCATTTTTTTATATTGAAGATTTCATACCAGATGTGCATCATTTTAATGCTCCAGATAACAACAAGTGACCTGAGGCCTTCACACACACTTTGCTGGCCAGGTCAGTGTTAGAGGAGGACTTGCCTCCACTTAGCTCATTGTGCTCTGAAGCACACGCAAGTTCACCCTCCTGCACTGGCTTTTGTTCCTGCCTCTTTCATAACCTCCTCCTCTGGGATAGCTCCTCGCCATCCGGATTCGTCTTTTATTCTTGCCAGTAATTTCTGTGCTTGTCCGCTCCCTCAGGCATTTTGTATACTTTGTTCTTCTCTTCTGATTGCAAGCTTTCTCTGAGCTGCTAGGTCTCTCTCTTTCTCTCTCTAGCTCTCACTCATCTATCCCAGTTTCCTATTTTGGGATTCAGCCAGTCCCGCTCCCAGCAGCCCCTCTGGGGAGAGACCATCCTGGTATAGCAGCAAAAAAAGTGCTTTTCAATAGAAATGGATGACCTGCTCTTTGTTATTTTTGGCTAAGCAGTTAGCAGCTCTCTGAGTTAAACATTTACTGACCACTAATCAACCCAGAACTGATGCTTTGTACTATGGGCACTATGGGTTTAATATTTGATACAGTTTCTAACTACTAATGTGTAAATCCCTGAGGTGAGTGGTTAATTTGTAAAACACGTTCTGAGTTCACTGTACTCTGGGTTTGCCGAACCTCACCACAGTCAGATGAGTAATCAAATGTCCCTTGGCTCAGCCTGAAAGAGTAACAAGATTAATTAGATTTTCCTATAAATCCTTTCAAACACATCGATCTTCCACAGAATCCGCTGCACACAACTATTACTATTAGATATGTAATAATGAGTGCACAGGAAATTCAATGTGTCCGACATGTTTCCAAGACATGGATGACGAAAGCTGCTGTTACCACTGTAGAGGCTACACTGCCAGTGTTCACTGGGGAGTTCAGCCTCACAGGGAATTTCCACTGACATCTGAGAACATGAATTGAATGAGGAGCTGTATTGATGCAATCCACATTGAAGGTGCAGAAACACTTAAATTGTCTGGCTTCACCTGTCTCCATTCTAAAATACCATGCCTCTCCAAAACCATCGGGAGCTATCTTACTGTTGGGTAAACTACAACTATGTTTACTGTACACTTCAGAGACCGAGAAATAGTTAATCAGTCCACAGCTTTAGTAGGAGATCAGCATGTCCATGTTCACACAACACTGAAAGAGAGAAACTGAAAGAAAAAAAGTGAAATCATATTTGGGACAAACCCAGTTTTATATCCTCCATCATGTCTGCCGTAGGGCTTTTGTGGTAATTTGCCCAGTCTGCCTTGGCAACCTCCCTACATCAGGCAGCAAGCCACTGTAGAGCCACTTACTGTAAGAGTTTGTGCTTGATTTTTAGTCAAATAATACTGGACAAATCAAAATAGCTTTTTTTTCTGGTTTTCCACTCTTACTGAAAGAAAAATGATAATATCGAGAAACTTACTGGCATGCTTTCAAAAATGCCTTTTTTTTATGCTGCTGAGGGCAAACTGCTCATACTTTAGTCCTTCAAAGCGATGAGAGTGATAAATGGAATCTGCAGTATGGGATGAGAAGTAAATTGCCTGGAAAGCCTTTTCTCCACAGTTATTTTGGTGAAGTTATGAATGCTGTGGGAAGCAGTAAAAACCAGGAATCAGCAGTGATTATCAAAGACTACATGCAGCCAAAAAGAACAAAAGTGACTACAAACATGAGCCAGTATTTGAATAACCCTGAATAGCAATGATGCCAAAGGTCTTTACATCTGGCAAAGACTTTTTCTTCATATGAAAGATGACCTTATGGAAAGCTGAGACATTTGCAAAATGTGCTTTACCAGTGTGGTTTTACAAAACTGTACAGTACGTGTATTTGGGAGCGTGGGTATTTGTACACAGCATTTTTATATGGTTTTGGGGTGAACAAGATTTACAGTTTCGGTAACTGCATTTGTTGTTCTGGCCTGGTCTCACTGTCAGAACCTGATGAAATCGTTCCTTGAAGTAGCTCTTATGAGAAGTCATTTATGGGAAATGCAAGTGCTGTTGACCACTATTGCATCACAGGACTAATGGAGAGTCAGTCTGCTGTGGAGTGATCAGTTTATCTGAAGAGAGTAATCCCTCCCTAGGCTGTATCTGAAATGGAAGCTGGACGTGGTGCACGGGGGAAAGTACCCAAAGGTACTTTTCATTCTTACCCACTGAGAAGCCCCATCTGTTGGCCGTCAGCCCGGAGTTCTTAGCGCTGTGGAAGGTGTCTTTCATTAGAAGCGCGGACTTTCATTTGGGCCCTATCCTCCTGCAGGAATACTCTCAGGAATACTGCTAAACTCTAACCAGACATCAGGGTCTGTTTGTGTGTTTCAGTATGTAACTTTGTCTTTTTTTATGTGTGGGAAACAGAAACATTACAATATGTTAAACTCACTCTTTTTCTAGCTCTGGCGTTATTACTTGGCCTCCACCATTCACCCAGTGTAAGGCTTATTTTTAACAAGGCCAGTTTTTTTCAGCTACATCTAATAATAAAAAATGTTAGTGGCAAATCTTGCATTGCTGAGGTTTAGCTAAACCCAGCATGATTCTGAGGAACTCACCAAGTTAAGTTTGATTTCTAGGGGTGTGGTTGTCACTGGTGCTTTTGTTGCTATTTCAAAGAAAATTTGATTAAGTAGTAAAATGACCAAATTAGTCCTTCCACGGCCATGATATGTATCAGCCTGTGTGTGGGAAACTACAGTATAATAAATGTGTCCAAATTTGTTCTCAGACATACAAATATGGAGGTGGATTGTGGCTATTTGGTACTTTGGCAAAGGTACAAGCCTTAAAACCTTTTCAGAGCTTTGCAAAAGGCAAATCACCCACATCCATCTGTGCTGGAGAGGTTTTTCCCTGCTATTGACACACTACAACTTTGGCTAGATAAGCTTTCAGCCCAGTCTTGTGATGTATTTGCATGCAACTGTGCTATATATGTAGTCGAAGTAGTCTGACTACCTCCAAATGTGGCTTGACCAGTTGCATCCCAGTGTGTCCTCTGTCCACCTGTATTTAGAGATGACTGCTTCTGATACAAGCATACAAGGATGATTTTTAGATCTAGGCAAGAGCAGGACCAGCTATTCTAAACGCCTTACCTACTCCTGAGTCCCCACCAGCCACTAAATGGGAGCAAAGTGGAGGTGTGTCAGATGATCCTTCTAGAAAAGAGAAACAGAGACACACACACCCACACTCACACAGAAACACGCCTTACTGAGATTTAGGAAAGCAGGGCTTGAATTGCTGCTGTGCTGAAACAGCATTGAGGCGAAGGCCTACAGGTCTCTGTGTGTAGGTGAGCTGCATGCCAGCTGGCTGCTGGGTGAGTGTTGTCACAAAGACAGAGCACACTCGTCCATCAGGGCTCGGAGTCGCCCAGCCCTTCGTCTTCTCCTTAACATGAGGTCAAAGTCACGGTTTCCACACTGGGATAACGTCATCATCCTGCAGCCAATCAGAAACCTCTCGGTCACGTGATCTGTTTGAATGAGGCTGTCAGCAGGAAGTCTCTCCATTCACATAATGACTGGACAGTTGCCTTGGCAGCACTTTGTCTAAAGGAAGAAATGTTGTAGTTGAACCCAGTTGGCAGGAAGCCATTGATTTGAATTCTTTGACTACATGTGTCGTTAAAGTATTCCCCTGTTTTATTGGCCCACTGTTTGTTCACTCTCAATTTAAATGCCACAGTGGCTCCAGCTTTTAACAGAAATGCCCCATTGCCACAACCTTCATTGTGTCCATTCATTCCTGTCATGATGGCATTGTTTTTTTGTAGCCAATGAACTTTCATGTTAGTTTGAACAGGGTGGACTCTGCAGTGGGGGATCTGCACTGAGCTGTGTTTTGAATGTGTGTTTTTAGAGGTGCAGTGCCGAAGGGAGTGCGTGAAGGTGGTTAAAAGACGACTTCATTCTGACAGACGAGAATAACACATTGTAATCAAGAGCATATGCTGCATGTTTGAGGCGATCCAGGTTGCACACGGAGAGCTGCTCCACGGACGCTCAGATACTGTGCGAAAAATAGCTGCGGTGTTATGTTGGGCTTATAAACATAATAAATACCCAACTGCATACCGAGGCAGATTATGATGACTTATCAAAATCAGCAACAACTTCTCTGCTTTTCTTCACCCTCTGTACTTACTCTCAGTCTTTATTGGTTTTGTGTGGATTTTAGTGAACCGCCTCATATCAGGTCAACTCTCTATCTGAATGTGGGAACCTGTGAGACACTGGTGGAGCCATCTGTGACTCTGCAGATGGCCCTGCCTGTTAAAGTGGGCCACGGTAGGACCCTGTCATCTACCGAAGGCAGGACAATGGAGATTACGGGTGTCTGATCTCTTGGTTTAAACACAGTCTGAGGACTGCAGGACATGGGGAGGGGCACGCTGCCCTGATCTGTGAATCACACCACAGTTGTTTTATCCACAACAAGGTATTATAAGACACTCAGGCTATGTCAGGCGTGGACAAAGTCATTTATCCTGTCACTAAGAGCGACTGAGATTTATTTACAGAACACACACAAATTATTTTGAGTTGAAAAGTTTAGTTTTAATTGTACCTCTGTAGGCTTTTCCTTGTTTTTAAGCCAGTTGTCCTTCACTGGCACTCGTGCTGCCTTTTGTGTTGGTCTTTTTATGGTGGCTTTTTTGTTGGAGTTGAGGCTTGAGAAAGGGTGTATTCAAGAAAATGGCAATCATTTACAGAGGCTAAAGCTGGAAAGTTCTAAAAATGTTGGGTTCTTGTACTTCCTATATTTTGTAGCCAGCATTGCTTTTGTGTACTGTACTGTTTTAAGCACACATTCCCATTACCCTATTTGGTATTCCTGGTTTCTTCATTGTTGTTGATGTCGGTGCCAAAGAATGAACTGTGTGCTCGACCTGTAGGGCTGACAGAGTGAAATGTCGTCGTTTGGCAAGTGGGAGAGTGTGCACCAGATAGAGTACTGCACAGGCAAGGAAAGGAAGGAATTACATTTTCTTTAGCCTTAATTCACATTATACATATGAATGTAGTGACACCCAGTTACACATTTACACCTTGAAGTACAACTTCAGTGTTGCTCTCTAGGCTGTGCAATCAACAAGTGCATTACAAAAGTAGATTTTCAGGGTGTTTTTCATCCTTTGTAAGTATTTTCAAGGCACAAACCGAATATTTGTCTATAACTTATGCACATGTGTACAGATGGCTTAATCTCATCTCTTGTTCTTACTCCACGGGGGGTCTACAAGTTAAAGGCACACTGATCCTGATCTTATTAAAGAAGTGTTGACCAGCTAGTGAGAGTAACAGGTTGAGTCAGACTCACTTGGCTTCCTTATTTAGTGTGTACTGCTGTGCGTCAGCAGAGTGGGAACACAAAATTCCAAGACAAAGAAGTGAACCTTTCCATTAAAATGATCATGGAGGACAACTTCTGCTTTGGCATTTTGTTGAGTTATTGCACAACAATCACTTGACTGGTTCATCTTCCCACCGCTTTTGTTTTCATGACCTTTGTCATGAGAATACTTAAGAAACCTGAGATGTTGGGAATGATCCAAGGCTAAGGTATCCAAGAGTGATTTATCTCCGCCTCATCCGTGAAACACCTTGTAATTTATGACTTCATGTGTGGGAGGGAAAATATCTCAGGGTCCCTTTTGAATCCAAATAATTAAAAAGCTCAAATGTGACATGTGACTTCAGCTACACTGGATATCTAAAGTTTGGAACAAAGTGTCATTCATGTTCCATGTTTTTGTCTGTAGAGCAAGATGTTCATAATAATGGACAATGGACAAAAAGATTTAACACTTAAGTCAAGCTTGAATGCTCGACTTAAGACTTTAATGTCTTTTGATCATAAATTGTACAACACATCAGAGTTGTGTTTTCACACTATAGGATCCGTCCAAGCCCGACCCATCTCTGTGCTTCTATTGTGTTAAAGACTTGAGGCACTCGTCACAGCAGACAATGCATTTCTAATAGCAGTACACAGGGATACATGGCTTTCCAGTGATGTCATGAGTAGCCAGTCATGCCATAAGTAAGAACTATGCCGAGCTTCTTATTTGAAAGGCGCTGGACAGCTGCTTCTTCATTCTCCATCTGTGAAATGGGCATTTTCAACACAAGCCTTTGTTGCTCAGTGCCGACGGCACTGACCCAGGGTCACGGGTTTGAGTCCCACTGTGGCAACCTATTGTGAAAATATACACACTGGTGGTATTTTAATGCAATTTAATTTGGACCAGGTGCCAACAGCGGTGTCAACAGTGATTCAAGTGAAAGCAGAGTTTGAGGTGCAGACGGAAATGTGCAAAAGGAAGTGGCATCAATGAAGCCATTTGTCTAACTTGAATGTGGGCAGAGTGAGTGTTAGGTACGCAATGTGTGTTTTCATACTGCTTGCTATTCTAGAATTGTTTTTCCTCCAAGGATCAAGTGATGGCCGCTACACATCAGACCCTCAGTTGTTCGTTGCAAAGCAGATTATTGTTATTTGATTTGTAAGAATTACCTTTGGCTTCCATGGAGACTTTTTGTCTGAGCAAACCACAGCTGCTTCAGCACGTCTGAAAATCATTTGATCTTCACGTTTACAGTTAAAATATCATATAAATCATAAGTAATGACTGAAAAATAAATTTGGTTCATTAAGTCATTTTTGGTAAATGATTTTCCTTGGAATAAAAAAAACCCCATCAGTCGTGATTAATGATTTATGAATACAAACACCAGCTCAGGGCCCTCCAAGACGGTGGAATGTTTCTGCATGGCTCGCGACAGACTGTGCGAACCTTTCTTTCTAACTGGACGTATAATGGTAAAGGGTTTACAGGAGGTTTTATAGTCTCATTTGCTGCATCACAATGTGGAGAAATACACCTTTCTTTAAGCTTAAATAAAAATTGGAATGTTTGGCAGCTGCAGCATGATTCATGCGGTCAAAGTTAAAAAAAATTCCACCCATTGACTCACATTTGCTGACGTCCATTGGTGGCCGTGTCATCAGAACAGAGCAAACTGAACATGACTTTCGCAGGTATTAATGCTGCTTGGTTCTTCACTTGTTTTAATTTGCAAGTGGTGACAGTGTGAATTGTTGTTGCCTGGTGGTGTAAATGTCAAATGTATGTTGACATGGAAGGATGTCTGTGGGAGAGGTGCTGATCGTTGACACAAAGAGCCTTTTCAGCGCACCTTCAGAGGAAACAGAAGGTTTATGATAAAATGTCAAAAAGGGGGCCAGTGTTCAGCCAGTGGAATTTCGCATTGAACATGTGAAAATGTGAGGATGGTTCAGTGTCTGCACTGTGTGAATCCTCATTTAAAAATCCTCAGGTAGAACTACTAGCTTACAAATGAGTCACCACAGTGCCAATGAATTTGCATATTCCCCTGATGCCCTGGATTATGAGGTTTTAGTTAATCTGCCTTTTGTGATGCTGTGAGGTCATCAAAGTAAGTAGCTTGAAGGCATCAAAAGATTTTTTTTCTCCAGTCTCTGCAGAGTTGTCATGCACAGACCTACAGTGTCGTACCATATGGCTTGTGTTGGTCACGATCATCAGTGCAAGTCTAGAAAATCAGAATAACCTTACAGTCCTGACATTCCCGACGCCCTCAGGGTGAAGGAGCAAAGGGGTTACGGAGGAGACATTCATCTAAGCACAGATGTGAGCTGTCCATGTGGACTTCGACTTTCTGCAAGGTCACAGAGCTGATACTGTAACAGAGGAAACTGGGGGTGTGATTGTGTCATTTGTCTTGTGCTTCTTGTCAGATATCACACCACATAAACACCAAAGAGACTGAGAGGCCCACAATTCACTGAGTTCCCTCTATAAACAAATGGTAGAGGACCTCCAGAGGGACCTGTCTGGACCATAGTTAGTCATTGTTCATTCAGCACACACACAAACACACATCAGATTTTAAAAGCCTTGCGACAGGAGTTATGTTAGGTAAAACTTCACTGTGACCGTATAGCTGTTTCTCTGATAATGATCCCAGCAGGCTGTAATTCAAATTAAGAGGAAAAGAGAAAGCATGTAGTGGATGAGAGCTCTGACTCTGACGACCAGACTGCTGTTCGGTTATCTGACTGCATGGGGAAATTATTATCACCATGCATATGAAAAGTGTTCTCTTAATGTCTTACCCAGTGGGTAAAAGTAAAAGCATTTAGGCAAAAATGTCAGGTGACCACTGAATATGACCATTGGTGAAGCAGATGAGAGCAACAGGATATGGCATATTGGTTTGACTAGCAACATCTGCAGTCCTAACAGATGCCTTATGCTCTTTCCTGTTGCTCATCAGGATGTTTGGGCTCATTGCCAGAGGCGTTTCAGTTTGCAGAAAGTGTTGTCCTGTGATTCACTTGCAGTGTTCCCTGAGCAAAGGTCACCTGTTTCACTCAAGGGTCCAACAAGTGTACAAAATGTCACTAAAGTGCAGCAACATTTTGACATGCAGTCGGCTGTTTCTATAATGACAAAAACAGCGGGTATGTACCTGACCTCAGACGGATCTTTTTAATCTGCCACACTGGCTGCCCCTAATCTGTTGTTTAAAGGGGGAGTCCCGTTTTAGGTGACACACTTCTGTCCCAGTGAAGTTTGGTATCGATGCGGGATAACCTTTATGTGGGCAGAGGCAAAGGATGTGGGGAAGCCGTCTTTCTTCTCATTAGTATTCAATCACAAACACAAGCTCCACCCACACAGGCGCTTGGGACATCTGTTGTGTTGTGGGCGGGTGTCACTGCTCCAAGCTGCCTTTTCATCATGTTTTTATTCAAATATGTGCCATCTCTGACACAGGTCTGTTTAAGTCCTGCACCTTGATTCCTTCCAAATGCTTAGAACTCAGCTAAGCTAACAGCTACTGTCAAGACAGTGGTATCATTCTTCTCACCACATCTAATAGCAACAAGAGAGCAAATAAATGTCTTTCACAAAATGAACTATTCCATTGGTATTTGTAAGGAGATTATTCCTCAAGTGTACAATCATATGACTGCAAACCCTACTTACTGTAGTAATTACTTTAATTCTTAATCACCTGGATGGCTTCAGCAGTGGTGTCCAGATCTGTTCACACTAAGCAGGGTGAACAGTGTGTTACTTAATATCTCACAATCCTCTTGCCCATGATTAGAGGGCATGTGTAGCCGCAGTGAAGCTTTGGACTTGGACTTGTTCGCTGCTGTTGGATTTCCATTGGGGCCTGCCAGGTGGGATCAACTCACAGCTCGCCGTGATGCCACTCTGCCTCAGCTACAAAGTTGACATGATTACCATCTTAGAAATCGCTGTCAGACTGTGGAGACCATTACCATGCTTGTTCCTTTGGCTTCTCTTCCCCCCCTCACCACTCTCCCATGAACAGCCCTTCACTCCTCAGCTTGCTCTCTTTCTCCCTCGCTGTGTCTTCCTCGTCCCTCTGCGAGTGTTCCTGTTGAGCCAGGTTCGCCCCGCTGTGATATCATGCCCAGTGGAGCCAGACTAATTGCAGTCACTTCGCAGGATCATTCCCACACTGTGTTAGCCATTCATTTTCTAGACATGGGGATTCCTGCCCTATTTAGTTAGAAAAGTGGAAAGAAATATCGTTATTCTTGCTGAATGAACTGTTTGTTGAAGTTTTTAATCTTTTCTTTGCAGTCTGCTTTTGTTTTTCTATTTTTCCTCTCACAAGGGCTGAAACCAGCTGTGTGAAGTGACTTTGCCAATTAAAGTCCCTTATCTTATTGTCCCTCTCCTTCAAAGGGAGCTTATTCTGCACACACAGAACCACAGTAACTATACAAGTAGCTTGTGTACAAGATTTTGGTGGCTCTAAAAGCATTGTTGGCTTTCCTAGGCGCTCGCATTCCTGCAGCTCTCTTGAGCAGCCTCCTGACCACACAAGAAGGCTAGCGCAGAACAGTGGAGGAGCCAGGCAGACGAGGACGGACGAGTTTGCCAGTTATGAAATATTTACTGTTTGCACAGTTATTCTTGTGTTTGCACGTTGGCACTGTGAAGATCTGAGGCATCAGGAAGCAGACTAATGAACGTCTGACAATCTGTTGGCTCTTGGAAGTTTAATTTACAGTTACTGATCAGGGAAGCCAAGAGATATTGTTTAGGGGCTTGAAGGAGAAGCCAACCACACAAAAAAACCTACGAGTCCTTTCACAAGATGAAAGCTCATTTAATGGGATGGGTCGTTGGTCGCGCATAACTGAGTGGCGGCTGCAGAGTCTTCACATGTGGAGAAAGGACATTTTTTTACCCCCCATACACACACACACTCACTCACTCACTCAAACAGACACATTTCTCACTCTACTACTTTTGAAAGAAGCCTAATCCTTGGTTTTGGTTGATCCTTTCTTAAGACACTCTTCTCCCAAAGTCTTCATATAGCAACATCGTATAGTTGAGTCGTACTTATATTTTATAGGTGATCAAGTTTGTCAAATAAGTTTAAGAAAGCACTATTTTAATTTAAAGAGTGTGGAGGATGTGCAGGGAAGCTAGGACAAAAGTGTAATGTGATACATCAAGATGAGTTTAAAAACTAGATTTTACAGTGCATAAACACCCAGCAGGGTCCATGCTGGAGTAAGCAATCACATAGAGCTGGAAGGTCAGTCAAAATTACAGCTGTCCCTTAAAACACATTCATTTTGAAATTAAGGTGGGTGTAATTGTGCCCAGATTGCCTTAGCTGCTACTTTACCCAACCCGCCTTTAGTTAAGTCTGTAAGGTTTGCTCTCTCAGGCAAGTTGCAGGAGTTTTCATGAGGAAGAGGAGAGAAGGAAACTCCGGTCAGGGTTCCTGTGAGATCCGGACCGGAGCGGCAACTCTTCAGAGCTGTGTTGTCGGGCAAGTTGAGCCGAAGCTGCCTCCTTGTATTTATACTGACCCAGTATTTGTGCTGAGGGAGGCAGATAGTAATAGTAGTAATAGTAGTGTTACTACACATAGACTCAAAAATGGACACGCTTTTTATTATTAGAAAGTCTTAGCTGGTCAGAGTGATATGAGAAAAATGTGCTGATGCACAGTCTGCTCATTGTGTCCGCTGTGTTTGCAGACAGATGGACACAACGGAGTCAGTTCAGTAGTGAAAGTGCTCATGTGATGTGCTACCATAGAGATTGTTTACTTAACAAATGACATCCCTAAGTAGGGGAAGGGCAATGAAAAGCAAAGCCAATGAAATCATCTTGCTTGGTTGGCTTCAGTATTGAGATTGGCCCTGACTTGAGCAGGCCTCCTCTCCCCTCACCGGTGCCCCACACACCCCACAGCAGAGGGACAAGGAGGACTGAACGCACACAGTAACAATGCAGAGTAACGCCATTGGCTAACAGACCACGCACTTTTGGCCAATAGCAGCACGTGGAGACGATACTGCATTTGTACCCCAGAGAGCATGAGTACCTATTTACAGTGTGTTTCATTTGCACTTGTGTAAAGCTGGAGTTTTGCAGTCGCCACAACTAAAATATGCATCGGTTTTGCTGATTTCAGATATAATCAGTGTGGTCTTGTCGAAATAACCAAAGTACTTTTCAGTAAAATGGGGTTTTAAACGCAGAGAGTCTTAGAGCATTAATCTGTTACAGGTGATAGATGAGGTTTTAATAAACTGTCAGCTTGTTATTGATAACCTGCTGGTATTTCACAGTGAGATCAGATAAAGGGCTGAGAACTGTTTGGATGTTTAAACTCGGCCGCAGATCCGGACTGATGCCATGTGAGTTTTGCTCCGTGTTTTGGTTACATAATGTGAGCATGTCAGGCAGGGCTGGGTCTGCGATGACTTCATAGTCTCTTGGCGGACCGTGTCCATTTCTGAGGTATTTTCTGGAAGGTTATATGTGTTTTTGAAACTTGAGAGCTGCTGGGGAACGGCCAGCACAAGCTTGTAGAGAAAATAACCCTTAATTGATGAACATAACTCTAACCCGCTTCTTTAGTAACCTCACAGTGTCAAAGATTTCACATAATCCTTTACAACATTGAAATAAAGCGAGGTGCAGCTCGAGTAAGTGCTTGAGCGTGTGTGACCTGTCCACGTGAAGTTCAGATGAAAGTGATCAAATGCCAGTGAAGGGCATGTTTTGCATGTATGCAAAAGTGTTTTTCAAAAAATATAGTAGACTGTTTACTTCATTAGGGATGTCACTCTGAGTTGGGAATAGAGCCTGCATCCTGCTGCTTTGTTGAACTTGCCTGCATAGTTTTGGTTTACGTTTTGCACGTTTTACATTTTACATTTACTCCTACTGTAAGCAAACAAAAGCAAAACAAAACAAAACAATACTCTACCGCACAATTGGACTGTAATCATAAGAAACCTGAAAGTGATTCATAATATCGGCATCAGTTTGGTTTGGAGAAAATGTCTTTCTTAAATTATTCTTCAGTATGTGAACACTCAGGTGCACCTAGACGCATGAACACAAACGTGAAAAAAATCCTGCTATTATCCAGTTGTTCTTTTCTGAAATGGGAGCAGACTTCAAATTCAGGGAATACTGAGATCTGGATTCATCTCATTCACTTCTACAATGTGAAAACATAGGGACTGCATTATAACTCTGTGCGTATAGAGCTACATCATGTTTCATTCCCTCCCATTATGGAGTCATTCCAGAAGAACCCCCCATTTTCATAGATCTTGTTAACTGCTCACTGCAGCTCTTTTCACCCCAGTACTCCTGTGCTCAACAATCAAAGGACTACTGCGAGTTCAGTGAGGGGAATATTAGAGGAAGCAAGTACTTTGGATGTTTCCAGACCTTAAACAACTATTTTCCTAAGTGGTTGTCATCAGGCCTTTAACAGCTACAATCTGTGATTCTTCAGGGTCGGATAAGGAAACATTTCATACTGTCTGTGAGGGTTCACTTTGTGAACTTTTTAATGGCGTTAAGATGCAGGTCTTAATGTTTATTATTCAGGTTGTTGTCTTTATTGGATCATTTGTCTGCACAGATGAAGTGTTACCTCACTCATTCACTGAAAATAGTCACAGTGAAATGATTGTGGGAGGGGTTTGATTGGACATGTGGATCTTTTTTAGAGGGACTTGTAATGGGACACTCAGATTGTGTGACTGTGGTGGTTTCTGGCTTCAGCACTGTCGCAGTGTTTTTCTGTTCCGGGAACAACTAGAATAGTCTGTGATCAAAGAGATTATTGGGGAGAGGTCAGATCATTGTTTCCCTGCCCAGACGTGGACCAGTGTCTATGAAACAGAAACCATCTGTGAGGCGGGTTACATCAACATGGTTCAACCTGAGCCCACTTGGATGGGAAACTTTGCTCATTCATGCGTCAGAGGGAGACAGTTTGCTTCCTTGAGGTCTTTGCTGCTGTTAAAAACTGAAAAGTGAACTGAAACTGAAAACTAAAACTGCCCGTCTCTGAAGGGGTTCAAAGCTGAACGTCTTGATGTCGCAAACTGTGAATAACTCTATATTGTGACATGACTTGTGGCAGCCTCCTTTCAGTCAGGGTTGGCCCTTTGGCTGGGCTTGTATTGCAGAAATCTGTGGTTAGACTGCTACTGAGCGGTGCAGGCTCTGCCCAGTCGGTGCTAAATCCCAAGGCAAGGAATTCATTATAACGCAGTTTGCGTTTTACAACAATTCAGCTGTTTGTCAACTAAATGCCATGTGGTTGAGAGATATACGTCTACAGCGGTCGGTGGCGGTTTACACATTAGAGTTAATGTGTGATTAGTACACAGAGCCACCACATATTCAGCCATGAAAAGTCAGACAAGTGTGGCAACTTCCTTTGAGTGCCAAGATTACGTGGAGCAGATCTTAAGAAGCAGTAATGAAGAAATTCCTCTCCTCATGCTGATCTCTCTAGTTGTCTGCCTTTTGTAGATACCCTCCTGCCCCTTTTACTGCCCCCCTGTGCCTAGTTTATCCTAATGCCCGTGTTATGGGAAGGGACCGGTACTACTGCTGGGAATGGCTCGTATGAAGGCATACTCCGGAGTGTTATCTATATAAGGTAAAGAAAACACGCACATCATAGAGAGAGAGAGAGAGCACATCTGATCAGCAGATAAAAGAAAAATGAAACATAAACATGAGACCCAGCTTTGATGTGCACATCTACTGATCCTCTTCTGCCGCTGCCTTTTCTATGCATGAAGGATCCTGCATCAAATCATCTGCAGAGAGGAATCACTGTAAAACCCCTGCTGATTCAGAGCACCTTCCGTATTTGTTGCAACAACCAAACAAGCACACATGAAAGAAATTGTTATTGGTCCCTTTAATCTGAATCTTTGAAATCCAGCTGAATGAGGCTACTCAGAGCAAGTCATCTCCATGGTGGTGTATTTACATGCTAAGGCAAACTTTATCTTTTTTTTTCTTTTTTTACGTAAGAATAGTGGCACTAATTTATAATTATGCCAATTGGCTCATTTCTCCCTCTGGCTAAAGAGTTAGCTTTAATTTTCTGATTTAAAGCTGCACTCAATATTTTATTTATATTAAAATTCATCAGTTGGCTACATGTATTATGAAAAGTTGTGCTCTCACAATTCATGACAACACAGTGAAGCATTCAGTGGCTGAAGAAGCAGACATTTTCCTCAGGAGTTGGAGGAAACCAAAACAGAGCTAGAAGGAGAGTCAGTGTTGGGTTTAGCTTAGTAGTTTTAGCTGGAAACTCTAGTTCAAATGATGCCAATGCTTCAACAGTCAGTTCTGCCTTATATCATCTCTTTGCTTTATATCATTTCAACTACAATCATGATGTTTATTTGAAGGTAAAAGGGCATAACAACTTCATAAGTGGATCAAAAAGAACTTTCCACAGTGAATTAGAAATCGACACTGCCTGTCACTGAGTATGTATTTCCCGTAGTGTGATCAGCATATGCTGAAGTAAGACTTCTCAGCGAGGAAGGCAGACATGCCATCAAACATGTGTTTGATTAGAGGGAGCACAGCTCAGCTTGTCATAAACAAAGGCACAGGAACTTCAAACTCCAAATGAAACACTACCACTATGGGAATATCCATCTCAGGAAACTCTATACGTGCCCTCTAAGCGCAATGCACCTGCTCAGATTGGGTTCACTGCTTCAGGAGGACTTGAATCTCAGGCTTCTGGGTGACTTCTGATATTTAGGCAGGCTAGGCGGTGTGATACCAGAGGCCATGTCACTCCAAGACTGAGAGCATCACTCTCAGACACCAGAGACCTTAATGGAAGCGAAGCTGCTGCCTCAGCAGCTCTGTGGAGATACCTACAGCTGAAACATGTAATTTTAATACAGTGTTGGGTTTTCAGTAATGCCAGCTTCCCTTCTAATATGATCTGACAAATGTCAGCTGTGTAGCATTTAAGGCTCTACACCCTCCTCCTCTGCTACATGTGAGACGTATTTGCCACAGCATGAAAGGGAGGTGGCCCTTCATGTGTTTCTGGAGGGCGGACGTTTATATGTCAGTCACCTTGTAATTTCAGTGTAAACTTACCGTCAACCATTAATCGAGTGGCGTGCATGTTTTTAATAAACATACAATAGTTTCATTGTTCCTCCTGATTAAATCTAGCGGTGGCAGGATGCTCCATGGAAGATAAATCAAATCACTCATCATTCTTAATGTAGTTTTTATTGTGATTAATTGCAGTTTATATGAGAAACATTAAGCTTGATATCAGATGTTTTCTTACTGTCAGTGAGTGAACTCCCTTGAAAGCCAAACCCAATGATAAGTATTATCTGAGTAGACAAAACCTGATAGATATTATTCTTATGTGTCATAGAGTTGTAAAAACTGTTAAAACAAATTAATGAGCCACACCGTAGACAGATTTCATGGTTACAAATCAATGTTTGTACATTGTTGTGCTGTAAATGCTGCAATAAAGTTTAAAAAATGCTTCACAAAACTAAAGATTTATTTATTTTATTAACTGAACATGGCTTAATGTTTTGGACACACCCTGTCAAAACCGCTACATGCTGCAAGAGGTGTTTGTTCAGCTGGAGAGAGGATCCTGCTCTTGTTGCAGCAGAGGAGTACGGAAGTGCAGTTCCGTACTACTCACAGAAACCTCTCCCGGGGTCGGGGCACCGATGGCAACAGCATATAGCAAACAGATGTATTTTTCAGCCCTAATTCGCTCTTCGGGTTGAGACCTTTGGAGAGATGCGGGGTAGATTTAAGGGCTTGTGTGTTTTTATTACTTGGCTGCTGCTCCCACAGGTGCTTTAGGAGAAAAGAGCCTCACTTGCTTGTTATGACTATGGTCTTACACTTCCTGAAAATGGACCTGCTTTTTGTTTTAGCTGTGTTTTTAGTCAGGCTGAGACCTGTGTAAAATTACAGGAAATAGACAGAAGTGTTTCCACAGCCCATCAGTGAATCAGTGATAACAGCTCTGGGTCATTTTTTATCTTTACTACACATACTCAGCTTCACAGCTTGGTTTTAGTTTGAATTCTGGTGTTGTTGCTGGAAAATGTAATTGTAAACCGTTGCTCAGCGTTCACACTGACTTTGCAGAGTATAGTGAGCGCATCTGAAGTGGGTCTGAGCTGTGCTGAAACTGAAGTTGAAATTTGTTCTTGCGCTGATCTGTAAATGGCAGGTTTAGTCTCAGTCTGTTGAGAAAAGCCATCTGGGAGAATTTGGACACCGTTCGAAACAGCTTGACTGGATGGAGATAATTTTTTCCTACACCACCTCTGCTGTGCGCCAGTGGTCTCGTGTGTGCAGCCACGCAAACTGACTGAAGAGCACACGCCCAAAACTCTGTCTCTCAATCCACGTTTCATAAACCAAAAAGACACATTGATGAATAAAGAGTGTTTGTGGTTCTATCAGCTTTGTAAAGATTAGTTAGTGAAAACTTAGTGGACTATGGTTACACTCACAGCAGCATGTCTGTGTAAAGTGGTTAGTAGTGTGGTAAGTTACAACTTGGCCTCAGGACCAGGTGATTAATGCATGTGTGCATGTGCAGTATATTTAGTGTCCTCCACTGACGTTGTGAGGTGAGCTGTTTGCAGGTTTTAGAAAGTGCTTTTAAAAGATGTTTGCTTTGGTAAGCGCTGTGTTTTCATATGTCACTCAAGTTGACTTTTACACTGATTTGTTTCCTTCCTAGTTTGTCCTGTGCTAAATAGTTTTTGCATTTCTGTTTCTGTCTCTGTCCTTACGCTGCTATGTGCACAGTATTTTTCTCTATTTCTGCTGGAGATATCTCCGTGTGTCACAGGGAGAGTTTCCCACATTCTCGCGGGCTCTGACTTGCGTAAAACTGCCACCACATACCCGACGGAGTGTGTCATGAATGCCATGTGTTTGGCAGCACCCACTAATTTTACATCGTGACACAAGAGCAAGACCCATCATTACCAAAATGCTGCTACTGCAGTTTAGGGCGCAGTGTAGCAGAGCATCAGGATATGAGAAGGAAACAAGACAAAGTTCTTCAGACAAAATGGAAACAAATAACTAGTTGACTTTAGAAAAATCAGACAAAATACCAAATCTCCAGGGCACGGCTGCTCTTTACCGACTGCTTCACAGCCACAAAAACTACTTGTTCTTTCAGCGGGCAGCAGGCTCTTCGAGAGTCAGGCCTACTTTCTTTCTCCACCCAGGGCCATTTCTTTAATTGTCTCAGAGGTCTCCCTCGGGAGCCACATTCAGAGCGAGTCTGCCGGCACGTGAGCTGCGCCCCGTCTCAGACCCGAGTCTGACCTGTGTAAAGTCGTGTCAAAGAGAAGCACTCCAGAGAACGTGCTCGTAGAGATTAGAGTGAGGTGAAGATGTTTCGGTGTCCTGTGTGGGAAATGTCTCACAACATATGCAGCATGATAAGATTTTCTCTGAGGAGCAGTAAAGCAGGAATTGTTGGACATGTAATGAATAACAGCTCTGCTACTTCCCAGCTAGTCTACTCTCTAGAGACTGATTTGAGCTAAAAAAAAAAACCACAGTATTAAATCATAACAAGATGTTTTTCTGATCTCCGTCTGCAATTAACTCATAATAGTTTTTCTTTCTTTCTTTTTCATGCCCTGCTACGTCTTGCTGATTGCTGCTGATGATCAATAGGTAAGTACTTATTCAATGTATATTTGCAGTACATCTGCAACTGATTTGTAAATTTAAACTAATAAGTGTTTGTTTTTTTTACTTTTGTACATTTGGTAGTTAGTTTTCCCACTGCTGCTTAGGCACACATGTGCACAGGGCTTATGGTTCACTGCAGGGCTGTTCTTGAGTTTTCTCTCCACAGCTGAGGTACGATGATCTGTGAGAGAGCACACCCTCACTCGGGCACGTCTCCATGCATATGTGCCCATTTCCATGGAGACGCAGAGTTTGAAATAATACAGACAATGATGTCTTTATTGTCATTTGCTGGCGTGAGCTGCAGTGCGAGGTCAGCGTGGCGCTAACAGCCCAGCTGTGAATCCCTCAGCTTATAACGCTCCAGCTTATGGATGCTTTCTACACCGCTGTGCTAACGAGTAAACACACCTCTCTTTTATAGGTTCATTCAGTGAACAGGCCAGTTCACACACACACACACACACACACACGCACTGGCAGTTACACAGCAGGCCACCACTTCAGTGGAATCATCTCCAACAGTGTATGTTTGAATATTTGTATTGTGCTGACTCAGAGAGGCTAACAAAAGGTGCATGTGGTACACTCTCAGTGTGTCCTGGGAGAGAGGAGGGGTCCTCACGCTGATTTTCTAAAGCTTTTTCCTGGTTTGTTTGTGTCTCTACATGGACATAAACGACCATCATGGGCCTTTATGTCAACCCTGACACCTAAACATAATTTTCTCTGCTCTGCAGTATTTTATTGGTCTTTTTTAATACCAAACATTGCCAACCTAAACATCCCATGCGCAGTTTGGGTGTTTGGGGATTTTTGGGTGTGGTGTGCGAAGCCACCAGGAACTGTTATGACCTGATCCTTTCCATTGTTTCCACTCAAAGGGCTGCTGGGTTTGCTCCCTGCATATCTAACCTCCCTGCCAGGCATTTGGTTTGTGTTGAACCAGCCAGGCCTCCAGTTTATTCTCTCTCCAAGCTCAATCCCATCCCATCAGGCAGGGATGTTTGAGGGATGGCTCAGCTCAGCCCAGCTCAGCCCAGCTCAGCCCTGCCAGCTCAGCCTAATGCCACTCCCTCCTAATGACTTTCCCACAAACACACACAGGTCACTCGCCTATGAAGCCGACCTCAGCCTGACCATATCTGTCAGTTAAAGAGAGGTTTCCATAGCTGTAGTCTGGCGCAAATTCTGCCATCGTTGCCTCTTTCCAAACCACACCTTCCCCCATGTCTGCGTTCTGGGTTTCCTTTTTCCCCTCGTTGTGTTTCTCTCCTTTCACAGTCTGTCTGCTGTGCTTATTGTGCTTCATGTGCGCGGTGAGTGATGCCAGTAAACTGGTAAAACCAGAGTCTGAGGCTCGCAGTGTTTACACAGGAAACTGTGTGGAGAAAACCTTCTGCGATTAGGCTGCTCAGACACTTACATAACAGTCTGCATATTCTTATGTACCTAGAGCCAGGTTACAAAGCCGTTGTCCCATGTGTGATGCTTCTCCTCGCTGCGATCGTGCACCTCTTTGCATGTAAAGTCACACACACACACAGTTAAACACACATGTATATGCTGGTACATCCGTTAGTTCACTCTCTCTGTAACCTCTCCAGCTGCCTGTGACCCGACACTGGAGTGTCGTACAGACTTGTACCCTTTGAACCCCCCCCCCTGTCTGTCACACATTGAATAACAAGTTGATGAATGAGCAGCTGCACAAAACTCTGGACATGCTTCTGTTATCGAGAGGTGGTTTTTGTTTAAAAGGTTGATGGCAAACAACATGTGGTGGGTGTAGTTGTAAGAACAAACACGGCCTTTGGTGTCCTCAGTCTTTACAGCAGTCTTACTGCCCACATCAGGTCAGTCAGCACTGTCTTAAATAACGTCTGAACATACATGTGTATCGACAGGCTGTTGATTGATGCCTTTGTCTTGTTGTAGTGTGTGAATCATGTCTGTCTTTAGTTTTGGTGACACTAGTTCACACCTTCCCAATAGGAATGTTCTGTGTTTAAACCTGTCGGCAGACTGGACCTTTTTGTTTTTCTTGTGTCTGCTTGGTTTTCCTCTTGATGCTACATTTTCCTCTTCCTACTTCCTTTAAGGTTTGAAATGAACAGCCAGCGCTACACCCCATAGCAAAGACTGTGTATTTAATAAGCGAAGTGCAATGATGTGTCTGCAGTGCAGCGGTGTGGCGCTTGAACGTTTTGGTGCACACTTTTTAACTTAATTTTTAAATGAATATGAAACACGTGCCTTATGTTGCAGTGTCATGTAGATTGTGTTGTTTGGAAATGATATATGGTGCACAGTATAGTGACAGCACAATGCACATTTCATTACAGAGTGACAGACAGGAACAAAAAGCTCAGTGAAGCATGTTGGCAGAGAAACAGCCTGATAAAAAATGAATCTCTTCCGCTTTTCTTTTCTTGTTTTTCCTGGCTTTGTAATCATGGAAAGGTAAATTCACTCCTGCACTGGCCATTCTGTCGGGCCCCAGCAAAAACACTTTTGTTTCACCTTTTTGAAAAGCAGCCTTATTACCATAAGCATCATGTTGACTGTGTAGAGGCTGCTCACGTTACATTTTCTCTTCTCTTTTCACCCCTTCTGACGCTGAGGTTTGTCATTATCCTCCACCTTGTGGTTAACGCTGTCCTTACTCCCGGGAACTCATTCTCTTTTTTACACTCCTACTAAGAGTTCCCGCCTTTCTTGAGGCGCCTGCAAGTTGGGAGCGCAGACTGAACAAAAGCAGGAGGTCAAAGGGCACATGTTTCCATTTGTGAAACTAATAGGCCAGGTGTACCTGGAGGGTGTAGTATAGAAACCTGGGCTTCTTTTTTTTGTTGGCAGGGACCAGCCCAGACACACCCCTTCCTCTTTGACACAGGTTGAGTATATGTGTGTGTGAGCACTTCAAAGGTTTGGCAAAAGCAGAGACCTGGGCCAAGCTCAGTGGGAGAGCGATTACAGCCCAATAGGAGTCAGCTGTGACCTCAAAGACCGTTAAATGATGTGATATGAGAGGGTGTGCTGCAGCCTCCCAGAGGCCTCTGTTGCAAATCAGGAGGACAGAGTTGTAAAATGAGCTCCGTGCTGATTTAAGGGGTGAAGGAATTTTAAGTGTACTTAAGAGGATAGGAGATTTGCTTTTTTTCTAGCCTATTTCCAGTTGATGTTCTGTTTTTCCTATTTGTAATGCATTCACTCCCCTATAGAACAGCTTGGAAACGTATTTCTTGTCCCGGGACATTTTTTCACATCAATGATTCCCCTATAGCTCTCAGAATGGACACAAACCTATTAATTAGTTTAAGGAATTCAATTTGAAAATGAAAAAATTATGTTGTTTTTATCAATAAGCCCAATTTATGTCCAGCATTTACTGTGATAGAAAGGATGGAAGTGGACTGAATGAGCTGGTGATTTACTGCAGTGTGTACTGATATCCCCAGTATGTGTGCAGACCTAATAATTAGGTGTCTAGAGGTCAAGAGGTAAAAGGTTGCCGACCCCACGGTTCACGTACAACACAGAAAGATGAAGTGACTGCTCCTGTTAGCCGGAGAGCTGGGAGCTCTCATTCACAGTTTTTGTTGTGCTGTGACCTTTTCATTGCTCAGCAAATGCGAGTGAAAGAGCGAATGCTGGTAAACACGGGGTCAGGCTGAATGAAGTGGACAGGACGACAAAATATTTGCAGCGTAGATAAGCAGAGTTTATTCACAAGTACCTATGAATAACATTGCTTCTTTGTGAGATTTGAATCAGCATGGATCATCTTACAGTAAATTCTTGATGATTTCATCATTGTTTTCACATGATAAATGTAAATCAAGATTTAATGACAGTAAACTGGGAATTACAACGGAAACTCCCGCTTTACCTGTTGGAACTATTCAGCATGACTTACTGTGTGATTTCTCACATCGCGTAACAAGATGAACTTAATTCTCTGCGACTGCTGAGAGGCCGATCATGACTGCTGCAATCTCTTAGCAACTTCATTATTAACTGTTTATAAAGCTGAGACAATTAGTCATTTTTGAATTTTATTTTGAAAACCAATGAATAAAGTGCCAAACACTTCTAGTTCCAGCTCTTCTCTTTGATGATTTGATGATCCTGCTTTTCTATGTTTTATACACTAAATATATTTCGGTTTTGGACAGTTATTAGGCAAAACAAGCAATTTGAATACATTATCTTTGTTTTGATTATTTGATTAATTCATTCATAGATTGATCATTGATCATTGATCATAGATCATTGATAATCAAAATAATTATTCACTGCAGCTCTAATTGTTTGTGTAGCCTCCACCAGCTCTGGTTATATAAGAATTGTTAGAAGAAAAAAACAGCAGTAGATCATCTTTTTGGTCATTTGAGGGATGTCATAACTATAACAAGATGCTTGCTCATTACTGGGCTGGACCACACAATTAAACGTTCCTCGTGCTGTAAGATCTTTGAGCACGTCAGACATCATAACATATCCTCCTCCTCTCCTAAAAATCTGCTCTCTCTCCCCTCAGAGTTAGAGATCTTCTCGCTGGCATCGCGTCTACCCCGCAATGTATACCACTCTGGAGGTTTCATAATGGAAAGTATTTCAAAGTCACGGCAGGCTGCCGTCGGCCTTTGTAGTGGTAATATGAAGCAGCTGAGAAAACAGGTCGGTCTCAGTCGTGCACCGCTCCTCTTTTACAGCTCAGAACTCTGGGTGATCTTCAGGAGGATTTCAGTGTCAGAAAATGTCCCATGTGCAACAGTGTGCTTTCAGATATGATCCAAAATAATTATTTGTCAGAGTGGATTAAGCACTGTGTGTGTGTTTAGGAGCTGGATAAACATTATAAATTTTATAGCTCTGTTGAGAAGTGTGTCACAAGGGGGAAGCTTTGAGGTTCAACTTTTAAGTGATGTGGGTTTGAAATTAATTTTCCCATTGAAATATATTTTTTGTCTGGCCAAACTATTTGTATGGAGTCCAGTGTGTGTGTACATTGCCATGTTACGCTTAGACACGTAGACCACATCTCATTATTTGTCGTCAGCAGAACGTTGTGTTTATTATGAGGTAATGCATCCATTACAATGGAAGCTCTGATATTTAGTGGGATTCCCCCACTTCTTCATTTCCACCCTTATTGTACCTCCCGGCAGACTCAGGCAGACAGTTTGACGGTCGAGGCGGTGATCCAACATCTGAACACAGAGCAACATCTCCTGAAGCATAACGATGATTTATTTTCACCAGCGTGAAGTTTTCGTGTGTGGGCTTGTGGCACTGCCAGCGCGCGCTGAAGTCCTGACCTCAAGTCGGGAAATACTATCAGACTTCAGTGCACTGCTATTAAACAAGAACAGTTTCTCACACGCGCATTATTTCTCTTCTAGTGGTGATGTCATAGTCTCTCATAAAAGTCTCACTGTCTTGAATTAATGAATGAATTAATTGGAATGAAACTGTCAGAGTTTACGACACTATAAATAGAACCGACTGTTGGGATGGACCTGTTTTTCATTTCTCAGACAGGTAATTAAACGACTGGTGTTGAGGGATGGTAAAGGAAGCAAACCACTGGTTTGATTACAGTTTAGCAGCCCTTTATTGTTGTACCTGCAGGCAGCTGAGAGCAGCATCAGGCTGCAACAATGGCTCATTTACACACACACCCCACCCCCCACCGCAGGCCTCCTGGTTCCCAGCATCACATTCCAAGTAGAGGTCCCAGGACCCACCTGCTCCCGTACATCAAAGCTCCAGGTGAGGTGAGGGAGAGCCCGTTCAAATAGTTGTGGTGGGATAAACATGTAGTTGATCGGAAGGAAAGAGTCCAGCTTCCTAAAATTTGCCTGAGTTGAGTTATGACTGACCTGTGTGTGCTGAAAGTTCATCTGTGTGTTACGGCAGATTTCCTGAGTCTTTAGGAAACACTCATGCTGACAAAGTTAATTATTATGTTTCAGCTTTGTCTCGTAGTTTGGAATGTGAGTAACACTGAGGACTAATGATTTTTCTCATTTCTCAAATTCAAAAACCTACCAAATCTAATTTGATCTCTTTTTAGATTTTGATGATGAATCATTAACATATTTCATTGAGAAAAATGTATTGGTTCTAGCTTCTAAAATGTTTTTCCTAAAATATTTTATATCATCACAAATTTACTATCTTAGTTATGTAACTTTGGGATTGTTGGTTGAACAAAAAAAGCAGTTTCAAGGCAGTGTTTTCTGACACTTGTGTCATACAGACTACAAAATACACAATGAATCTAAAAAAATTATAAGGTCACTCCAGTAATCTAGTAACTCTCCTTAAAGTTTCCTTAAAAGGGGACTTACGGGAAACCGATTTTAAAATGAACAGATCAAAACTGCAGAAATTGAGACATCCTCATTTTTTAGCCCCTAGTTTGGGTCACACTGCACAAACCTTGGATGCTTCCCATAATGCAGCTTGATAGCATCTTTCATTAGAACAGCGCTGCCAAACCAGAACTGAGAGACGTACATTTTTATTTTCTCCGACTTTAAAAAGATCCATTCAGAGTCACAGAAGGCATTGTGCAACTGTTTTCACAGAGCGAGTGGAGGTAGGACTCCTCATAACTAAACATTATGTGTAATGTTGTCCTTTAATCTGTAATAAAGAGAATCAGTTGCAGTCCTACCTAGGATTTACTACGAACTGAGCCTATTTCTTTGTTTTGCTGGTCCTTTAATCTGGCTACAAGTGTCTAAGCCTGTGTGTAATCTCAGCCCCCAACCTCCTTGAGAGCAGGGTTTGGTGGAGACTCTTAAATGTATCACTAAGGTACCATATTATCTTCTGTTAGAAATACAAAAACAGCGTCCGTGGTTATGCATGGCCCTGCTCACCCATGCTGTAACTATCATTTCAGCTTTTAAACAACTTGCATCTCAAACACAGTTTAAGGGTCTCCATCATCAGAGCATCTCGGCATGGCTGCAGGCTTTAGTCTCGTCTCCTACTGGACGTAAACACTCCCGAGCCCCACCTGCTGCAGCAGCAGCAACATCACCATCAGCTGGGAGGATGTGATCTCACAGAGGATTACCAGGGAGATGAGCATTATTTTGTGCCTCCTGGGATTGGGACTCTACTCTTTGTGTTTTACTAATCACACGTCAGAGGGGACTTTCTCCAGAGATGGACACGCAGTGGAACAGCAGCACTGTTTTTTTAGGAGCAACTTTTCTTCAGTGACAGTTTGGAGTTTTAGATTTTTGGCAGAAGGACAGAAGAATAATTCTTTCAGATATTTGACCAGTATCTGTTTATATGTTGTTTCTTGCTTAGATCAGGTGAGTGGGCTCAGTCTTTCATTGGTTGTCATACTTCAGCATGAACTGAATGCATTCAGCTCTTCATCTGAACGTTAAGCATTAGGTATATGTTTTCAGTGTCAACTATGAATGATTAGAGTCAGTAGACCTTTATTTACTAGTGCCTCCTATTTGATGTAGTTGAAATGCTTGACTTGAATTGTATATCAGGACTTTATTCAAAGACTGAAACACTATTACACAACTGAACTTGAACGCCACACCATTCAAGTATTGAATGCAAGTATCCACCATCCGGGTCATCCTTTAGCATTCCTCTGCACACTCCATGATCCTCCATTGTGGTCAAAGCAGTTAGCGTTGTTTCTGTGGTTTGGATTAACACTCTGACTCTCCTGTAGCAGACCATAAACAGATTAGTTGTAGCCCAAGTCAGGGCCTGGCTCGACCATCTGTACCAAGCGCTGGGTGGGGAAGGGGACACGGGGGAGGAGTGTGAGCAGATGTTGCTGTGGAGCTGATGCTCAGTGTGGCAGAGGATCCAGGGGACGTCACTGGAAACAAGCGAGGGACACGGTTTCTCACTGACCGATTTAATGTCTCACTGATGCTATGAGTTAAAAACCACCGCACTCTGTCATGGCTCTCGGATGCTGTCTCACACTCACATCCCAAGGTACCGTATAATTTACTGGGGCTTTGCTTGAGCTGCATGTTCTGTACCTCCTCATTTCTTGGAGCGATGTCACAAGATGTAAGAGTTGTTGAGATGAAAGCATTTTTCTCCTCAGTTGGTGTTAGAGTCATTCACTTGTTTTTTTAATCGTGTTTGGTTGGTTTAACCTGTGTAAGAAGAGTGTGAACACAACCCAGCCATGGGGGAGCCTTACATGCTATGATAGTTAGTTACAGCTATGCTTTTGCTGTGATGTCTGTTCAGTCTTTAACTGCACATTAAAAGTCATATCAAGTGTACAGAGTGGATTCTGCAAGAAGTATAAGGGGGTTTGGCTTCTGTCTTGGCCAATATTGAGTAAATTACAAGGCAGAGACTGTTTGAGGATGCAGGCTTTCATCTCCCCTTCTCCTGGCCTGCAGGGCTGCTGGCAGGGCTGATAGTGGTGAGGTTACCGGGGGGTGATCCTGCTAAAGATGAAGAGGTGGAGCAGTGGGAGAGATTGATAGGCTGTGTCAGGATGCAGATATTTGAATGCATGATTTCACTTAATATGGAAAGTTCACATGAGGAATTTAAGTAAAAAAAAAGAAGGGGGAGAATAGAGAAAGAATTTACTTTTTAAAAACTCTAAAGAAAAGTGTCTGACCATCCTTAAGCTTTTTGCTAAAAGTCTTGTTTGTCTTCCACGTGGGCTCATTTGGCTCAGTGCGTGTCACGTGTGCACCATGGCTAAGATCCCTCAGCTTGGCTGTGAAAGAAGGAAAAAGCTGCTGAGAGGTCAGTAAGATGACTGAAGGCGGATGTGTTTTTTTGGCCTCATTTAGGGCAACAGCTGACCACTGCTGTCCCATTAAAGGGTTTCCCCATATGGTGTCCATGAAAACCTCTTAAAAGGCCTTTCATGGACCCATGCTTTTTTTGTACAAGCACAGTCTCACTTAAGTAAAAGACAGAGATTTCACTGAGCAAGGTGAAAAGACTTACTGATGTGTGTTTTAGCCACGGGAAGATAAAAAACAGGCACAAGCTGAATTAAGTCAGGCATTGAGAGCACAGTCTGTGTCCTAGTTGTTGTTGTTGTTGTCAAGTGGGTGTGTAGTGTGCCGGAGATGTTGAAAGTGTCAGAGCAGGGCCAAGAGTTCATATCTCAGCAGGGAGGCAGGCTGACAAACAGTGTCAAAGGGCTCATATTTCGCAACACATCACTGGTTACTCACTTAAATCAGCACAGTTCACAGCAGAAATGTGTCATAATTTTTATATATTGTTTCGTGTTTGGATTATTGTGGGCTTGTAATAAGCGGTGCATTATTCCACATATATTCTACAACCATGCAGATGAGTGACAAAACAAAGAATAAATGACTTTAACTAAGGCATCTTCCACATTCAGGGGTGTTTCTGGCAGAATTAGAGATGTTGATGTTGATGTTAGCGATATTAGTTATCTGTGTACTACTTACAGATGGTTGGATCACCATGAGTCAGGATGAAACACCATTCTACACCGTATTCAATCATGTGGTGTATTGATGAGGGTAGTGGATCCAAAAATCTCCAGTTCATAGGTGTTCCTTTACTCAGCTCAGTTTGTTACCTTTCAATTACAGTTAACTTGAACACAATTATTTGTTATCACATATAATCAGAAACAAGTGAAAGTCAGTGAACAGTGATGTTGAATTGTTGGTCCTATTCACAACACAGAAGTAATGTGAAACTTAGTCTGAGAAAGTCTGAGAGAAGTAAAACATTTCCTCGATGAGGCAGCAAGAAAAGCAGTACATATGTAAATGTACTCCCTGATGGGTTTACCTCCAGCATCTCCAGCTGAGCAGGAGACACAGCACAGAGCTTGTTTTAGGTCAACGAGGTCACAGCAGAGGGCTTTTAGATCACTCTGGGGTGTTTCATGGAAAACGTCAAGTTGTCTTTGAGTAGCCGATAAACACACTGCCTCTCCCGGGGACTGCATGCATGGCAGCATGAGTCTTGGGAAGAACCTGTCAGAGAAATTCACTGTAGTTGTGCTGTTGTGCAGCAGATCGATCAGCAGCACGCTGAGCTCTAGCGTGATGCCGTGCTCGGTCTTCATGACCTTTGGTAGCATCGATCACAAGTTGAACTATGTATTTTTTGAGTGAAAGAGACTAAAGTTAGCTTTTGGCCAGATTACAAAGCAACCTTAGAGCGTGCTCAGCCAAGGTTGCCTCTCAGCAGACATGGCGGTCAGACAGAGTGTGTTTTAGAAAGCTGCCAGGTTGTGGACAAGCCCAGGAATGTCTGTCAGGTAGGTTCATTGCACATTGTTGTATAAAACACTTCTACTTGCATTTGAACAATAAAACAAGCGAAAACATGAATACTAAACAGCTTCTTTTAAACGCAAACTTTCCCCCCATCATCCAGCAGCCCTCCGTCCTGTGTGTGTCTAATTTGAGAGTTGAGTGTCTCCCTCTATAACCTGAGAAGGTGTGAGGGGGGATTAGTGCAGGTACTGGTCACTGTTTAGAGGATGAAAGTCATAGTATCAGGTTGCATTAATACCTATTGTTTGGCGGCAGGTACTAGTATTGCATTAGTAAACAGTCTATTGTCCTGCTGACTTAGGGCCTGATTATCCTGCTCTTCTTTCTCTTTCTTCTGTCTCTAATATGAGTCTGGTATTTTACCTTCACAGTAGATCCTATTTCTCTAAGCTCATCTGCACTAAAGGCACCGTACTGTTGTCATGATGGAAAGATCATCAGTTTGTGGAGTTCGCCTTAATGATCCCAACCAGTGTCTCATCACAAAAGTGCCAGTGGAAATTAAAGGAATTCCTGACTATTACCTGTAGAGCTGCTTGTGATGAAAGCAAGCTGCGAGGAGCTCTTGGAGGTTTAATATGAGCTGAGTTTCTGACTTTTTCCCAGCTAAACAGAAATTTCATATTGGCAACAAGCTTCCCATCATTACACTTTATTTTTGATGTTTTTTTGTCACATTAGACTAGAACTCGCTCCTCTAACTTGCTCCATTTAGCTTGGGCTTTAGTTGTTGTGTCTGACCTGATCCATCTTTCTCTCTCTCTTTCTCTCTGACAGCGGTGTCAAACCTGGATGTGGAGAGTAAGCTGACATCACATTACCAATCTCCCTGGCACCAGCAGAAGAATGTTTTCCACCCTTCCACACGGCCAGCATGTGTAGAAGAGCTCCACAGGCAAGCCAACCTCAGCCTGTGGGCCCTGCACCGAGGTGAGGCCCTGGGATGACAGAAGAAAAGCCAGTCAGCAGTTCTTAAGTTTGTTCTCTGTCATTTCCAGTCAGAACACTGCAACTTCTTTTATTTTACATGTCATTTAAAACCTTTTCTCTGTTTACTTTGTTTCTCACATAATTTAAAAGTCTCTTTTGGGAAGCTTTCTTCCCACCTTAAAACTCTGCCTCTTGTTTGTATGATACCATTCTGGTGTCACCCTGCCCTCTAGTGAACATGTTGTGCAAGTGTGCCCTGGGCCTGAGAGAAGTGTAGATGATACCATTAGACATCAGATGATACCGTAAATATGATTTTGCAGAGGTTGGTGTGTGATCAAATGATGTTATCAATCCCTTTGGGTGCACAATTTAACAGGAACACTTAATGCACTCCAATATGGCTCTGTTAACTAACTGACTATAAAATCAAATCACCACCTCTCTGATTCCATGACTTGAGATTAAAAGCTTCACAAATGCAGTATTCATTGCAGGCCTATTATATTGATTGACTTGTGTTTCACCATCTTTACTCCACCGCTGTGTGGAATCTGTGTGTCTGTCTTCAAACAACACTCACCGGCCCATTGGTCACTGTAATTGTGTCCATACACTTTAAATGCTGCTATTTATAGAACGGAGGTAGAGGAGAGGGGTTTGACATTTAACAAAGGCCCCCACCAGGAATTAAATCAAGGATATTGAGGTTGTGTGTGAACCTTAACTGTTACACTACCCCAGAGCCCACAGGTTGTGAATTTTGTTCCACGTGTCTTACATCATGTTAGGACAAGTGTTAGAATTGTGTTAGGAAAAGAACAACAATTACAACCCACAATGACCCTGTCGATGTACACATCGACATGTGGGTACTGTTTCAAGACTTACTAGACAAGAAGACAAGACGTACAAGACTTCCATGTTTGACCTGATTCTTGTTGCAGATCACCAGAGGAGACGATCAGGCAGCAGAGAGAGGAGAGTAACCATCTCTGCTGTGCCCCCGATGTCCATGTACCCCTCCCCTCACGTCATCCACAGACAAGAAAAAAGGGGCACAAATTTGACAACGGTGAGAAGATCAACACCTCTTCAGCTCCCAGCAGCTTTGCTTCTATATGTCAAACATTTTAATGTGACATTTAGGACGTCAGTTATTACAGCAAAAGATGAACAGGCGTTTGGGTTCAGAACTTATCCAGACTGTTGACTAGTGATCTAAATGAATGTTCTGTTTGTGACCATATTCAATCATATGACATAATTTAGTACTTTAATCACTGTCTTCTGAAGACCATGACTTAAACACAACTTGTGTTGTACCATTGTAAGTAAAACACACGTTTCTTTCCCCAAGCAGCCAGAGAGACATTTTAGAGATGCAACAACACAGTTAGCACAAACACAGGTAAAAAGTGGACTGTGTTTGATATTGTCTGTTTGGAGCATGGTTGTTTCATCATCTTATGAATAAATGTGGCATCAGAGATTTTTTTTTTCAGCTCATCAACATGCCCACAGTCTGCTCCACACAAAGATTAGCCCTGCATTGTTGTCTTGTCACTTTGTATTTTTATGTTGAATATCTCCATGTTCATTTCTGTCATGTGCTTTTGTTGTCTTTTTTGTTTTGGCACTGTAATTCAGTTTGAATCCACCCGCTCCTCCTCTCCTACCGAATGTTGCCACTTCTCTCCCTGGAGCAGAAAGGTATTGGTCCCTCCCTCCTGGCTCCCGTGTGCTCCTACTAACATGTATTTCACAACTCCTTACCTGTTTGACTCCTACTAATTTACATAATAAACATCTTTTCAAATGCATGTCCACTGAATGCAGCCTCTCTCAGGCAGTTCTAGCGTCCTGCTCCACCCGCTTAGGAACGTGGGGTAACGGGTTTGTCGTGAAACTGAAGACGAGCAGCACTTTTACTCAGACAGTTGTTGCTGGGGTTCACATGAAGGCCCCGAGCTGCAGTATGTGAGGAATCTTTATGTGTGTGTGAGTGTGTGTGTGTGTGAGGGCTGCAGTCACAGTCGCCCAGCAGCCTGCGTTCCTCTAATGATAGGGTCGACTTCTCGAAGCTTGCGCCTGTGATTACCCATGATCCCTCTTCCCAGAAAGAGCTGACAGCCTCATGTTTCTCTCTCTGCGCTCACCACATATATCGTGCTTGGTGCCCACTGTGAAAAATAAATGAGCTTGTGGACATGGGCAAACACCAAAAACCACCTTCTTCCCTTTCCTTTACCGCCGCTTTCTTTCACTCTTTCGTTTCGCTCGTCTTTCCCCTCACACAGTCCTAAAGTCCTTTCTGTTCTTGTAACAAATCAGCTGTAAATGGTCTCCCTTTGATTTCTTTTTTTTCTACTAGTTGGGTGAAGTTTCCAAGGAAACGGGTTTCTTTTGTGGCTGGGGTTTTGTCACGGTCTCATTGGTCTGCTGGGAGCAGAGAGCACAAAGGCTTGAGAGCTGACTTTAAATGGGGGTGGGAGGTTGTGTAGGTGGGAACCAGTTGAGCCTGAGAATCACTCCCAGTTTCACGTGTCTCTCTTTAGCAATCTCAAGGTAAGACCTTATTAGAACAGTCTCATCTAGCATGGAGTCAAAAGTTAGGGAGATCCGATGCATTTAAGCTTGAGAGCCCGAGGGTGCCCATGGAAACAGGATGTGGAGTTGTGGAGTATTCAGAGAGGAGGACCGTGCAGTTATTGATACTGAAGCTCAGAGGAATGCAGCAGTGAAGTATAAACTCTCAAATATTTCCAGAGACTCATTATTATGCAGGAGATTCACATAGGTGCCACAGATAGTTGGAGCATGAGCTAAGAGTTTCCAAAGCAGCATGTTGACTGGAAATTACTATTTACACTGTCACATTTCTGTCCTGTGCTGTAGTTGTTGAGTGAAGGAGGCATCTCTTTTTCACAAAGCAGAAATAGTGTTTATCATGACTACAGTTTTCTACCAAAGCTCTTACTGCTCTAACATTTTCAGTCATGTAGTAAATGCTGTTCATCTTTATTCCACAAAAAAACATCTTTCCTCAGTTTATCCTTCTTTAATTTTTTTCATTTGTGCACGTTGTTGTTTTTTTGCATGAAACCTCTGAGAGATTCTTGTGGTTTCTTGTCTCTCTCTCTCTCTTTAAAATAAAAGAATGCTGTTATTTCCATTACTTATTGGATGCTTTGCAGTCCAATCTGAAACTGAGCTCCTGGAAGGCCTTGTGTATTGATTTACCTCTGCACAGACAGTAACTACAGATTAATAAGACACCGATCGTTACATTTAACCTTCATGTCTTTCCCAGAGAAGCTTTTTCTTTTTTACAATAGCAGCGTAATCCCCGACTTTAATCTCTGTGCTCTACACTGTCTCTTCTCTGAAGCTCAGTTTGGTAGTTTAACTCTGCTGTACCATTTCTCATGTAATACCATCTAACCTTAACATCCTAACCATGCAAATATCCATCTGTTGCAGGCTGCGCCCTCTGACCCCGACACTGACGGGGTGGCTCTAGGTCACCGGTCTAAGTTTCCCATCCGTAACATCCCCTCTACCCTGGACAAGCAGACTAACTGGTCAAAAGCTCTGCCACTGCCCACCCCAGAGGAAAGAATGAAAAACAATTCCCAAGTCATCAGCTCATGTGTCATCCCCATTAATGTGACTGGTAAATTGAAAATATTCACTGTTTCACAGTATGCCTCCATTTATTTATTTGTATATGTAGATTTCTCCTTTTTTAGCCCCGTGTCAGCAGCGCTAGCTTTACTGAACTTTTCTTTAGCTTTTCTTAAAGGATTATTGTTACTCTTATGAATGTTTGTTAAAGCTATAACTAGCTGACACTTTGCTCAGCATAAAAACTGGTGGCAGTGGGAAACAGCTTCATCTCAAGGTTAAAAAAAATATACCCACCAGCATGTAACATGTAAAAAAAATGTTTAGAAGTGTGAAAATGACAGGTTGTGGTTATGTAGACTGTATTTTACCCACATAACAAAATTAAATATTAGCAAGACAAATTCTTTAATTAATTATAAGATTTTATTATCAAAGACACTGATTTTGCTACAGTTACTAACTCTCAATGTGCAAGTCATGCTTTGTGCCCCGCTAACTTCTTTCTCATGCTCAGCGCTTTGTGTCTGCGATTGCAAAGAGGCAAGTTGATGTGGCATGAATGCCAATTAGTTCTGTCTAAGTTGTTGAAAGGCCTGCCTGATGTTATTTACTCACGCTACCATTGACTCAGATGGAGAGTTATGCACCAACACTGTCAGAGTCAGGGACAGTTTAGGGGACAAAAATGCACATTTTAAGCAAAGACCAGTCATTGCTGTGGTGCTGAAAAGCTTGACCTGACTGCAGTCACATGATAGTCATAATGTGTGGTGAGGGAGAGGCAGGAAAACAAGAGGGAAACGCAAGTAAACTGAAACCTTCATTTCCTTTTGTCAGTAAACTCATCAACATGTTGACCTTAGCTAGTATCAATCTCCACACACTTACTGCAGACAATCGGTTTATGTGAGCTCTCCACTCCTAACTGCTATTTTTGTACAACATGTAACTGATTTTTTTTAATGAGACAGAGTTAAAGAAGGAACGGTTGCAGTCACCACTAAACAAAGATTCCTCAGATGTCCCGTCTCCTTTGCAGGGGTTGGCTTTGACAGAGATGCTAGTGTGCGCTGCTCGCTCGTTCACTCTCAGTCTGTGCTTCAGAGGAGGAGGAAGCTGAGGAGACGGAGGACTGTCGCCGGCATTCCTAGACAGGTGCAGCAAGATTTGGGTATGTAACTTAATCAGCAGTAAAAAAAATGGGGTTTTTCAAACTAAATTCAAACTGCTGCTACTACTGGTGATGTTTATGTTATTTGCTCTAATGTTTGACATAATGTATGGTGTCACTGAAAATAGTTGCTTAATTGTAATGGTATAAATCACGTCTGTACGTTGTAAAAACAAATGTGCTCATAGTTGTACATATTAATTTATCATGTTAAACTCTTTACAACATCAGTAAGTTTTAGAAGAAACAGTGAAAAACCTGCTATATGTCAGCATAAATATGAAAGACACCAACCAGTGATGGTAGGCATATTTTTGGTTTTCCTTTGTTCTGTCTTTTAATGTATTTTGGGGCATTTCATGTTTTTATTAGACCATCGTCAGTGGATAGATAACAGGAAGTGAGTGGGGAGAAAGATTGGGAATGACATGCAATGAAAGTCCCCAGACACAGGCTCGGGATGGGTTGCATTTAATACTTTCCTTCTTTGTTCTCCTTTGTTCTTCCAGATTCTGACGACTCTCCTGGTTCCAGAGAGCGGACGGTGATAGTTCATGCCAGTCTTGATATCACGCCATCCAATGAGGAGCTGGCGAGCCATCTCAGCACCAGAGACTCAGGTTGCCAAACAGAAGACTTTCTGATCTCAGGAGCGCCGTCCCGGAGGAGGATCAGGGCCCAGAGAGGCCAGGGAGTCTCCCTCTCCTTCTCACAGTCTGCAGGCAACATCTCCTCTCTGCCAGACGGCTCTGACAACATGTTCACTGCCTCTGTAGGAGCACGCCTGCGCTCTCGGAGTCTGCCCCGAGACAGCAGCCGGATAATGGACAATGGGCATAATGACAGCGACGATGAGGAGGAGCTTTCCCCCTTTGACACAGAGGACTTCCTGCCTGGACCAGGGAAGCTGATTCTGAAGGATGAAGAAGAGAGCACGGACGACCAGGCCACGTCTGAACACCAGCTGGGCTTGAAGTACAAACAGCTGTCAGAGAGTCCAGAGCACAACTGGATGGAGAGGACCAGATCCCAGCTGCCCAGGAAAGTCGACATGGGCAGCTGTGAGATCTCATCTAGTTCAGACACATTCAGTAGCCCCGTCCACTCCGTCTCAGCTGCAGGGGTGCTGGGAGGCCAGCTGGACCATAAGGAGGACCACCAGTCCTCTAGCGGAAACTGGAGCGGGAGCAGCTCCACCTGCCCCTCGCAGACGTCAGAAACAATCCCCCCTGCAGCCTCTCCACAGCTGACTGGCTCCTCACACTGTGACTCCGAGCTCTCCCTAAACACTGCCACTCATACAAACGACGACCAGACTGGCTTCATGCTGGACCACTACCAGGGCCTCAGGACACAGCGGGCAGGCTCTTTCTCCTCCACAGCTATGGACATATTAGAGGAAGTAGGGGTCAGCACTCCCACTGAGGGGGAGTGGAGTTACACCCACCCAGATCCTTCTCACTCACATGACTTCAGCCCTGAACCGAGCAGAGAGGTTGAGAGCAGCCTGGGCTGCCCCAGCTTCACCAGCATGGCCACCTGTGAGAGCAGCTACTCTGACAAACCGCTGTCAGAGAAGGCAGACACTGTCTCCCACTATTCTGTAGACACTGAGGGGTACTACACCTCCATGCACTTTGACTGTGGTCTGAAAGGCAGCAAAAGCTTCACTTACAACTATGCAGCCTCCAGTTCTGATTGTGGAATGTCTGACATAAGTGGACACATGACCCTCGGGAGACGCTGTCTGTCTTTAAGGAAACCAAAGGTGAAGCCGTGTCCGCCTAAGAGGAGTTCATCCTTACGGAAAATATGCAGTGAGGGAAACATCCCTGACAAGAAAGAACCAAAGAAAACATGCGGGCAGCAACTTCCACTGTCTTCCCAGGAGAGGAAACTGCAGCTGCTTTTGTCTAGCTCTCCAGGTCATAGAGAAAGCAGTGCACATGCCAGGGAGCCACCTGTGGTCTGGGGGGTTGAGGGTTCAGCCGATCTACCTGACTTAGGTGTGTTTAGCTCCACCGATGCACATTCATTTAAAGACGAGGGGGTTGTACAGTCAGACTACGCAGATTTGTGGCTCCTGAATGATTTAAAATCCAGTGATCCCTATCGGTCTTTATCAAACTCCAGTACAGCCACAGGTACAACTGTTATCGAATGCATAAGGTCGCAGGAAAGCTCTGAGTCGCAGACATCCCAGTCTGGCTCCAGAGCAACCACCCCTTCACTTCCATCTGTGGAGGGAGACTTCAAACTAACGTCTCCGGAGAAGCTAGCAGCTCTCGCCAGTCCATCCAGCGGCTATTCCAGTCAGTCAGAAACCCCGACTTCCTCATTCCCCTCTGCTTTCTTTCCTGGGCCGCTGTCACCATCCAGCGGCAAGAGGAAGCCAAAAGTCCCAGAGAGGAAGTCATCTCTTTCATCACTGTCCTTCAGGAATGGAGCCGCGTCAAAGAGAGACCTGGAGCTGCCGATAATCCCTCCCTCCCACCTCGATTTAAGTGGCCTTCCTAGTGTCTGCAACAAGGCCTCAACTTACAGGACTCAGAATGAAATCCTTCAGAAAACCAAACAAAGAGCTGCAGTGTCAGCCAAACTTGCAGCACCCACTAACCCAGAGGTGTTTAATGCCCATTCCATGTCCATCACACCCACAGTGCTGCACTCAGTGCAGCTCAGACCCATCAGTAGGGAACATGATGGAGGCCATGAGGACAACACAACTTCCAGACTAAAATGTCCTGCTGGGAATTTAACAAGCAGACTTTCCAGTAGTAAATCATTAGAGCTCAAGAGTCCACTGTTGCACAACTCAAATCATCATCACATATCTTCGAAGGAGTCGTGTGAATCAGTGTTTACTCTGAAAGAAGGGCTTTCAGGTGGAGAAGCAGCGTGTCAGAATGAGACGAGGAACAAGCAGGAAAGAGACGCTCCTTTAGAGTGCAGGACAGCAGCCAGACTGCAGTCAGAGCCACCAGTAGATGTCACTGACAGGACCACTAGTGATGAAGGAGACGCCTGCAAAGAGTCAGTAGAAACACCTGTCTGCTCTGTAGACTGCAGCCCGCAGTCAGAGCCTTTACAACAGCAAAGCGCCGAGCCAATCGAAGAACAAATGTGTTCTTCTCCCTCTGTTCTGCTCAGTTTACCCAACAGATCCAACGGTCTTGATAAAGTGCCTGCTACCGACAGTCAGTCAGAGTTGTTGGAAGTGAGTCCAGTCAGTAACGAAAGTAGCAAAGAAGAGGAAAATGAGTCATCAGGTGTTTCAGCCACAAGTGCCTCTCTGGATAGCAAAGAGGAGTCCACCCCGGAGACAGAGGATTACTTCAGCAAAGGTAGTTTTTTCAATCTATGCATGTTACAGGGGTGCTTGAAAGTCTGTAGATTGTTTTTTCTATTTCTGTGTAAATATCCTCTAAAATATGATCAGAATCCAAATGTGCCTCCACCATGTTTCCGTGATGGGATTAAGGTCCTTATGATGGAATGCAGTGTTTTGTCGTCACATAACAGTTCTCATTCACGCGTGTAGTCTCATCCATCCACAGAAAATTCCTCCAGCTCCTAACTGTAGACAAGCAGTAATGTTCTTACCCTCCTGGGAAGGGTAACAATGGTGTTGAATGTTCTCCATTTGTACAGATGCTGCCTGACTGTCAGCTGGTCCAAACTTTCTAGAAATTCTTATGTAATCCTTTCCAGTGAGCATCAACAGCTCAACTCACATCAACAAGTTCAGAAATGTCCTTTATTTGAGCCATGACACACTTCTACAGACATGTGTTGTCAAGATCAAACTTTAATAATGAAGACTCAGATGTGAGCCTGCTTGTCATCCCATTGACTGAAACACCTGACTCTAATTTCCCCTTTACATCATTACAAACATTATAGATTGGATCATTTTTCTTTTTGTGTCATTTGTTGAATTGGGTTTCCTTTATCTAATTTTAAGGCTTATGTGAAATGTTAAAATGGTCCACGGTGTAAAACAAGTTAGAGCCCCCTGGACTGCAGATGTTGTAAATATACATGCATCACACAATGTTTTCTTTTTTAAACAGCTGTTGCTCTGATCTTTCTCTTTTTGCTGAAGGGTTGCTGGATTTTGCTTCTACCTGGAAAGTTGTACATCTTTACGCTTCTAAAAATCGAACAGTCTTAAATACAACTGTTAGTTGCTTCTTTATGATGAGTGACATGCTGAAAAGCTGTGTGTATATGCCGCATATTCACATGTTGACTGATGTGTTAACAGACTCAACACCCAGTGATAATGCAGTATCCCTGCTGAGTGATGAGTCAAGGCCAGAGGATGACAGTGTGTTTCTGTCGCCCACCAAGGCTCGCACCACTGAGGATCTGTTTGCTATGATACACAGGTGAGGATTTTCAATAGCAGATTTTGTGTAATTATTTATATGTTTATAGAGATTCTTAAGACGTGTCTTCATTTTCAGGTCCAAAAGGAAAGTGCTGGGTAGGAAGGACTCCACTGAGTTGGGTGGGAGGAACCGCCTCAGTGCTGCATCAGGGAACACACCACCCAGCAGCGCTGTGAGCTCCCCAGTCTCATCAGCGTCACCCCCCTCCGCCATGACCTCACCGGGCCTGCAGAGATTCTCCGGGCCCATCTACAGGAACGCAAAGAGGTCCAGCACATCCAACGAGGAGTTCAAACTGCTGCTGCTTAAAAAGGGCAGCCGCTCAGACTCTAGTTACCGCATGTCAGCTACAGAGATCCTCAAGAGCCCCATCGCTCCTAAATCACCTGGAGATTCACCGATGGACTCACCCAGACAGCCAGAGGAGTTCAGCTCCCCTCTGCAACAAATACAGCCTTCTGGACCAGATCAGCTCTCCAGCCCCTATCCCAAAGCCAACACAGAGGGCTTCTCCCCGAAATCCTTCTCCACATCTGCCGCTTCCAGGCAGGGCCGGTCCAGAATCCCACCGCCCGCCAGCAGCAGCCGCTACAGCATGCGTAGTAGACTGTACTCAGCACCCATGCAGGCCATCTCTGAGGGCGAGACAGAGAACTCAGACGGGAGTCCGCATGATGACCGCTCATCACAGGGCTCCATGTAGAAAGGAGAGTGTCTAAAGAAATTATTTTGTTAGTTTGCAGATAAAGCTAATTGACCAGAATAAGATCTAATATATATATATATATATATATATATAAATGAGATGAGGTGAGGGCATCAGTGAGGTTAATTTGGTAGAAAAAACACTAGGTATAAACCATGTTATACAGAAAAATGTATTAATTGTGGCTCAGTTTGTGGCTGTTTCCTGTTGTTCTCTTTTGTAGATTTCACAAATGTGTTGAATAATATTCTATATAAAATGTATTTTTAAAAGAAAAGTAGCACCAGATTATTTAACCTGCATTATGTAGAAACAAATATGATTTACGGACATAAATTATAGACAAATCATTATTCCTGTCGAGTTCCAGGATTAATAGTTCTAAAAAATGTGTTTGGTTAGTTTATGGCACAGTACCCAAAGCCACAAATGACTGCCAGCCCTTTTAGTTTGTTTAATATTAACTGTTCTGCAGTTTGCAGATTTTTCTGCAGAACTTAAAGAAAAATCTCCCAACTGGACATTTTTATCAGCATCCTGTGAAGAATATATGTATTCTATGAATACCTATGCAACTGAAGACACAGTCTGGTGATTTGTTCAAGCCAGAATAATGTTAACACCCCCAGCAGAACATCAAGACTAACACTGTGTGAGAAACAGCAGAACAAAATGTGAAGCTTCGATGCATCTATTCATTTGATGTGATGAGTTTGTATATTTTACTCAGTCCTTTTCAAAAGAATATAGTACATTTTAAAATTCTGATGCAATAAGATCAGTAGTTAGAGGTGTGACGGGAAATGTTGGAGCCGAGCACTAACATGACAATCTTGAGAGACGAGAACGGAGCAGGTGTTAATGTGGGAGGTGAAAAAGTTATCAAAATGTTGGAGAAGGAGGAGAGCTGTAGCAGAATAAGGAGGTCATATGTTTAAAAAGAAAAAATGTAATAATGGTCTTTTCTGGTTTGCAGACTTGATGTGTTTATGAATTGTCGAAAGAGGCAAGTGGAAAGTGTTCAGGAGGATCAAATATGCCTTATTTTACTCAATAAGTGACAAAACAGAAAGTTGAGTGTTTCTGTGAGATGTTCCAGTTTTGATGGAAGATGTCGGGTTAAGTATGAAGCCAGGTTATTGTCTGTGATGAAAGTTCTGGATTTAGTGATGTGGCATTTGCTGCTATTTTGTACCAAATGCTTGTCTATTCTATTCCCCCATCAAAAATGTAACGTTCTTATTTTCTGTGTCACAACGATCTATTTATTTTTTTAACTGACACAGAGAATCTCTGTACGCTCCCTGACTCAAATTCAAATATCCTAAAATGTATGCACGAAGGTATGCAACGAATCGCTGGTATTATTACCTTTTTTTATTTCCAATGCTCATTATGTTTATGAGAGACACATTTTAAATCTTATTTGAGACACTGGTTGCAGAGACGAATAGAAAAGCAACTAAAATGTCATTAAAAGGTGGCATAAACAGTCATAAGCTACACGAGAGGTTACCGTTGAAACCCTGGCACTCTGAAGCTGTTTTGTTTTTTTTGTCCCACATATTTGCAATAATTTTGTAAGTTTTGCAGTGAAGGTATTTAACCATTATGCAAAAGTCTACCATATTAACCATATTACCCTATGAAAAAACTGTTTTTCACGATTAGTACATCGTAAATAGCAGCTTAATTTTGGCCTTAATGATACTCCATACTAATGCAATAACACATAACAGGGTACATCAGTTTTGTCTGTGAACCATCATTCCAACCTTTTTATTTTTTGCACTGATAAAGTGATGTTTGTGTAGTTTCATTAGTCTCTTGCTGTACCTGGATATTTATAGTCCTTTACATGGAGCTGTTTGACTTTCCTTGAGTAATACTGACGCTCTGAGTGGACTAAATGCTTTCTGCCAAAGGCTAGAACATGTACATCATTGGTGGCATTGAACTGTTTTTCTCTTCTTGTTTACTTGACTGAAACACAAACCAGTACTAAAGAAGAATTACTGCATAACTTAATGGTACTAAATGCATTTCAATTCAGATCAGCCTCTATATACTGTAGTTATCTTTTTTTTGTACAAAATTGTAAATATAATAACTTTTGGAATTGTCACAAAGGTTGTTGAAATGTTGATTATGTAAAAAAAATGTTTCAAAGTTTACATTAATTTCAAACCTTTGTATATTTTTGAGCTGTGGAACAGGTTGTCTTGTATTTATTTTTAGTAAGCATTGTGAAAATCCCATAGTAAATCCTTTTAAAGCCAACTGCTAGCACAACAGGCTGCTTAGCAAATGTGTATAAAAAGACAAATAAATGTGACTGCTTTGAAAAGAGGTGATGCTGATTGTTATTTTGATATATTCTTTTTATTTAGGATTATAGGATTATAAAAGCAACAAATTAAATGCATCGTACACATTTTACTATAAAGCCACTCAAACATTTATCAAATATGTTTGTCTCCAGTCTTACCAGTCTGATAATGTATGTGGTCCTTGACCTAACCACTCCAGGAACACATGATAGTGACTCGCTCTCTCCTCCCCACAGGTCCTCCAGCATCCAGTTTGTTTAAGTGCTCGTGTTATAAAATATCTGAGCATATTTTTTCCATCCAGCTTCTCTCCAAGTTAATGAGTAGCTTCATTTCCACTATATATCATTTAGGTTTTCCCATTCCTCCTCCACTTTTGTTTGAGATGACGTATTAAATGTGGATTTCTCGAAGAAGTCCAAATACCTTCAGACCTTTCTCATGTCACTTTTTGAAATTTACATCTGTCCCGTTTGGGATCAAGCCTGTATCGTGGGCTACATAGTGGATCAGTCAGTAAGGTTCCACATTAAACCACGGGTGGGACTCCCAGTCAGTGTTTTAATTCACTGTCTCCAATAACAGTCTGTAGTGGGACCTGCTGAGCGTTCAGAGTTACATACTCCATACACCAAGGGTTTAATCTGAGCAGCTTGTTAATACATTTTCAAGCAAGAAAGTGTCAAGACTCCTTTTTTTGTCCCGTTTTGTAAATTAGTTTGAAACAAATTTAGCAGTACAGGGAGAATATTCATTTTTCAGTATTTGTTTTATGTCCAGATACTGATTCATACACAGAAGGTTATTGCACTGACTCATTCATTAGTTTTTGTACTTTAATTTACCAGTAAAGCTGTTTTAGCTTTTCCTTTTCCTTGTGTAACTGCTTTGCAGCCGGCATCACAAAGAAAAGTACATGTATTATTAATCACCTCTTCCTCCATCTCTCTGTCCAAGATCAATGATAAGTCCAGTACTCCTACAGCGTATTACATGATTTAACCACATGCACATTGTTGTAATGCATTAAAAGCCTATCAGTTTAAAAGCTGACGTATTTTGTAGAAGCGTGATTCTTACTTTATACTGTTCTCACTGTAAAGATCTTACTGTATAGTTTTTACTCTTAGTTTTTGTTATTTCTTATAAGTAAGTATTTCTAGCTAATGCAACTTTACAACTTTTCTAGGGATATATTCACAGGGATATACTCACAGCTGTAGTTACTGATTATCTCAAATGTTTGGGTAAAACCTCAAAGGTTTTACCTTGTCATATATACATTTATTTGGCTTCTTTATCATTTTATAACTTGAATTGGCACCACAAGAGCTCACTATTCAGTCACAAAAATAGTCACAAAAGCAATAGTTTTCACAGAGCTGAGGATCTTTGCTCAACTGCAAGATCAGCTTTGTCTCCAGGCCTTTTGGTGGCACCATTTGTTACAACAAAAAATTGATTCATGGTGGTAAAAAAGATAATAATACATTCAAGTTTTGAGGAGTACCTTACACTTACTCTATTGTCTCTCATGTTGCACTGCTTGTAGATTCTTCTGATCAGGCTCTACGTGGGTCTCGTGATATTGTAGAATGGGCTCTGGGGTCTCACGACTATAAATGACACAGTGCATCTTATTCTGAACGAACACTAGAGGCTGTTCTTCCGCTGAATCCACAGGAGAATGTGCACTGGGTAATTTAATGCAAATTGAGAGTAAATTTGAATTAGGCCTCTTTTGTGTCTTGGCCAGAAAAATAAAACAGCTGTGAACTTTTTTTTCTGAGAGCAAATGTGAATATAGTCCCTCCACAACAACTCTTACTTGTAGTAATACACGTGTAATTTCTGCATGTGTTATGTCAGTTTCATGTTCATGCGCCAACATCAAAGTCAGTGTGAATTCTCTTTGTTGCTCTGACTAATGTCAAACGGGGCTTGTGACGGACAAAACCGCCTTGTTCTCAGTTAGTACATGACATGTCAACCGAGCTGAGATTGTAAGTGAGGAACAAAAAAGGTAAACAAAGGCCTGGACTGTTGTGTAACTCAAGTTGGTACCCATCAAAGGGCACAGTGACCATGAACCCTGACCTCAATTAACATCGGAGACAGGATGACTTGGCATGAGTGTAGAAATCAAGCGTTTTTGTCCTCATGTGAAAAACGTGACAGTAGTAATGTGCATAATGGGCTCAAATGAAGACTAAATAGGAAATGCGACGACTTATGTTCCACAGTTGAGGTGTGTACAGCACCTCAACTGTACAAGAATGACGAATCACCCTACAAGCTTTGATGGTGGTTTTCATTGCTGGTCTTTGTATTGTACAGCAAGCTTTGTGTCGTTATTTGCTCTCCAGCTTCAAAGACAGTACAGCGCATATTGTTTAGGCCTTAAAAGCAAATGTCAGCGCAGTATAACATATCTTCCCCTGATTATGAAGGTAAAAACCCTGCACACAGCTCCTCAGTGCTGGCTCGCTGCACATGTGTTTTGCCCATTTACAGAGGTCAACACACCTGTCTCTGTAAGTAAAGGTGTGCTCAGAATGTGAAGCAAAGTTTTTGCCTTGTGTCTTTTGTGACAGTTTGTGAAAGTAATTCCCTGATCTGTGCTCTGTTTCATAAAAAAATATTAAACTGTCTAAAAATGCAAGTGTCTTGTACCATTAACATTTATGTATGATGGTATGAACATTCACACAGCTGACATAAATCTTGAATGACAGAAAAACACATCTCATGTTGATTTCTGTATCTCTAATAAATTCAGAGAGCTGCAACATGTTTTGTTACAGTTATAAAAATGACTTTTTACTGATTATTTTTAGTTTTAGTACTATTTTGTACTATTAATACATTCCATTATAGTGCCATTATCTTCGAATATAGAAAGTGCTTCTATTTGTCCTTGCTGTTGAACTTGTTTTTATTGTATCAAATGTGTTATTATGATGTACTGTTTACCCTAGAAGAGTAGTTGCTGGTGGTGGATTCAAATAAATAATCACCTGGGTTTATTACAAAATTAAGATTCAGTACCCATTCAGTTTAGGATCATTCAGCTGTAATGTAATGAACCAGTATTGACAGTTGTGATGAGAGTAATAGTTATTACTTACTTAGTTATATAGCATGAAAACAACACACTCAGTTGTGATCTGAGCTCTGTCTCCCCATGTGAGTACTGTTTGGGGTAGACAGAGTGGGGGCAGGGGCACTGAGGAGGTAACCACACCAAAGTCACCACCATGCCACCAGGGTATATTGTGAGGCTCATTATAGTGCATTAAACAACCTCCCTGCGGCACAAAGAGAGGTACTGGGTCCCTGGGGCCCACAGGCGGAGCCTGAGGCTGGCTGGGACTGATACGGAGACCCAGGGGATTCTGCTCACCCAGGCCTGTCTATACCAGACTCTCTTACACAGCTGCCAAACCCCATTCTCCTCCCTGTCTGTCTTCACACAGCCACTAGCCTAATAGTCTTTGAGTACTACAGGATAATGTTTAAAATAACAGAATGAAATATTACCTAAAAGCCTTTAGAGCAGTCAGAAATCATATTTTATTACTATATCAGTTATGGTGATTACAGTTAGGATTATTTTAGCCACTTGGGGCAAATAATTTTGTTAGAATTTATGGAGTTGGTCATATTAAAATCTTTTCGTCGGATTAGAGCCTGGTGAAGTTCAAACAGTCCACGCCACACTGAATGCTAAGCATCATGAAATATATTCTCCATAATAATAATAATAATAATTGTAACGTTATTTCCGATTATTACAGAAAACTGTACTCTTCATGTACTATTTAATTGTGAACTAGCCTGTAGAAAAACTTTTTTGGGGGACAGTGAAGAAAAATTAGTTCACACTAGAAATTTAATTCACAGAATTCAATTCCAATCATATTTTTATTTCGCCACAGTAAGTACAAAACGATATACTTTTTCCCATGAAACATTTGGAAATGACACCCTCGTATAAGTAAGCGTTACCCGAAGCTGCACGAAGATAACTGTTTGTTCGGGTTTTGAGTTGAGTTCATTTTTTGAGCTTTATTATCATTAAGGCGTTAACTGAAATATTGTCTTTTTAATTTATTTATTTGTCTCTTATTTTCCCATCTGTCCCTGTGTGAGGAGGAGGGGGGGGGAGGGGGGAGGACCCGCTGACGATGCTGCGTGCGCAGCTTCAGTCTGGAGTCGCTACGACGGCACCGCAATGAAGAGATAAATAGCAGCGTTATCTATTTATTAGAAAGTATTGCGGGCCTGGTTCATTGATAATTCAGACACGGCGCCTGCTGGGGAGGCTGCTGATGCGCTCGTCTGCTTCAAAGGTGAGTAAACGTCGCTGTTTGTAGCAAAACTGGATTTTTATGGAAGAATTACATTAAAGGAAAGGAGATGAAACAGGGTGAGACGAGGCTTTTTCTGATTTGTACGTAGCGTATACGCGAACGTTTTATTGTTTTAACACTTAAATGTGGAATTATTGAGAATTATTTATCTAATTTAGCGGTCTCGGTTAAAAAACGTATTTAAACGTATTTTTTCCCCGTGTAGAGACGACGTGCGCAGCTAGCTTGTATCGTGAATTAGCGTAACTGTGTGTCGTCGCTAGCTCGTTTTAATTATTGTCCAGTTGACGGGGAAACTTTAGACAGAGAAGATCCTGATAGAGATGTTTCACAGTCTCTCTGCTGTTTATTACCGTCTTTATGTCAGCGGAGCCTCACGCGTTAGCGCCGTGTGATGTGTGGAGACGTGCGCACACACGGCGCACAGCCTCCCCGCTTTTCATGGCGCATATCTGTCTGGGAGGACGCGAACGACGTCTGTGGGGAAATAGAAATGTCGCCAGTGAAGAAATAAGGAAAATATCCTCCGCTGAACCCGGTGACGTCCCCCCTCATGGCTTGTTGTAACAGGTTTTTAATAATCTGGACATTTGCTTATACTGGTGACCTGTCACATGTAGTGACAGAACTGGTATTTATACCGTCTTAATAATGCTGTTATATATGATAAGTGTGTACAGAAACAATATCATGTGGATCTTAATGGCGGCTTTATTTACATAGCAGAAAAACAAGCATCAAAATGCTTCCTAATTTTCTCGTCTAATGTCTGTTTTTGTATGTTCACTCATCTTACTGTTGTGTTTAAACATTTCTGTTCAGTCTGTTTAATGCAATCATCTATTTACTAATGAGTGCTATATAGTTCATATGTTATATAACAATACTTGACCATGTGGAATAAACTTAATTTAATATGAGAGAATGGTTAAATATCCTCACTGTTTGAACTGGCTTCCTCAGTGATCACAATGATGACCATTCCCATTATATTAATTAGAAATGGTAAATTATTCATCAAATTTGACTATTACTGTGGCACATAGGAGATCAGCTGGAGGGATAGCTGCCTGAATAAAAGATAATCGGCACTGATGTCAGAGCAGCATGCATCAGACTAAGAATGTGGAGCTCATGATGAAGCTCCTGTGTGTCTCTCTAATTAGATGTAATTGGCTATTGGAGCAGAGGGGTGTTGAGGGCGATGACCTTTGGATCATCAGCCATGTTCCATCCATCCCCGGTGCTTTGTTCCCTCTGGCTTAAACTCTAAATCAAAGCCACAGCGAGGAAGGAGCAAAGAAAGAGAGTAGTTCATGTAATGTATTTGGACCGCAGTGTAGTTTAATGCAGTTAAAGTTAAGGCGTTGCTGTTTTGTCTCTGCTATTGACTTAGTATGGCGTACATTCCATCAATGAAGCAAGGAAATGTGGAAATAATTACAGTAACGGCGACAGGGGAGGGATTTCATTTGGCTCACTCTTAGGTCTCTTCTTGCCTATTTACTCAATTAGCTATTACTGGCTAGTGAACACAAACGTCTTACAGATGATGTGCCGAGAGTTACGGCTACCTTTAGATGTGTGGCTGCTCTTGTTGGTGTTGGAATAATAATGCAAACTCATCCAGCGACGAGATTACAGATTTATTTGTGTTGCATGTTTCTTACATTAGCTCATATATATTGGAAACTGGCTTTATTTTTAACAGTCTAATCTGCAAAGTCTGCCATGTGAAACTCTTAACTGAGTTACCAAGCTAAATGTAGGATGGAATAAGTTTAACCTAACTTAACTTAACCCTTAGTACAATTCTCAGACCCTGTTGTCTAAATGTGTGCACGAGTACAGCTTTATTCTGTTGTGTCCAGGCTGTTAAAGAGGTGTTAGCAGTTCATTGTTTCTGTTTGACCACAGGGACGTGGGTTATATACAGTTAAGTCGACTTCAACATAAACTTGTGGATTTCACTGACTTGTGGCACATCTGCAACAATCGAGGAGGTTCTTTGACCTTCCCTGTCTGTGATAACACAGAGACAAAGAGGAGTCACAGATAGTGTCACAGTCAGATAATGTCACAGGAAAAAAACAGAGATGGACATTGTCTCTGTGTACTTTGGCTAACTCTAGATTTTGCTGGTTTAGCTTCCTTCTGCAGAGTTTGACATTGTACTCACATGATTCAGTTGAGGAGGAGGTGAAGCAGTGAGCTGTGAACTGCTGTGCTTGCTGGCAGGAGGGGGTAGAGGGGAGGAGTTGACCAACTACATGTCACCCTGGCTGTGATTACTGCCTAGCATCAGGTCACCTGATCTGAAGGCTCAGAGTCTTAATACTAATACTGTTTATATTTCCTCACAGAAAACATCACCTTGAAAGATAAAATGTTATTTCATCCTAACTCGAGTTTATTGTGTGGGATATTTTCTCACTTTGTGCACAAAAGGCTTAAACCATTACAGTCCGTGACACCAAGAAAGACTTCTTTCATGTTGGTCAACTAGACTTTATCGTGTCACGGACCTCATGACCCTGTTATCAAGCAGGAAATGTCTTGCGTCAAACTTCCTGGAATGCAAGTGAGACAGCAGCATCAAAATGGTGGAAAAATAGAATAGATTCAAAATTCCCATTCAGAGTCTTAATATAGGACATTAGATCTAATTTTCCATCTATTAGAGAAAGGAATAGAAAAAATCTGAGGTACTAACGCTAATACTACTACTAAGTACTTTAATCTGGTCCAAGATCTGATGACTGAGACTTCCTGATGAGGACAAAGCAGCATGTGTGGTACATATAGTAAGTCTATCACATGCGTGTAGACAACTCAGAGAACTGACATCTTCCTCTTTTAACCCGTATATTTTCAACAACTCCACACATTGCTTGGAAAAGAAGAAGCTTCAAGCCATTTTCCTGGGGTTCATGTTTTTGTATTATCAAGATGCAAGCTCTTCCCAGACCTTTCCCACATGTGAAACAGCAACAAGGTTATCAACCGCTCGTCTGGTGGTAAAATCCTCCATGTAATCCATCAGAGCCCTATTACGATGTCTCATCTATGTTACAATATAAAGTAGCCTGGGGGGATAGAGAGCTCCTCCTCGCTGCTCGCTGAGGTAACCCAACACCACATGAAGGCTGCACAGGAAAAAAAAGTGTCATGTGTTTGGTAGAAAATTGGAACTGCATGTGTGCATTTAATTGAGTTTTTCACTTAAAAGGTGCACCATACTTTGTGTCAGGTTATTGAGAGTTTCTCCCTTTCCCAAGACTTGAACATGTTATCTTTTGGTGCTCCCATCAGTATGAATAATTGACCTCGCTGACATTGGATGCATCCGGGCACCCAAGGGACGTTTTAGCACTTTTGGATGGATGAGAGTTGACAGCCAGTATATGAAGGACATGTGGTTTGTGGAGGTGTCATGTAGTGAAGAGGAAAGAAAACACACAGTGGGCTTATAAAAGATACAATAACAGCTACTGGGATGGTGGTTTAGGATGATAAATAGATACATAGATTGATAGTTGATCACTTACCAGCTAGATCTCTTCCTGTCTGTAGATGTCCTGGCAAATGAACAGCTTTATGTGGCTTATTATACTGGGCATAACCTCTTCAACTGGAGTCCTAAACCAGAGGCACCGTGTGGAGGAGGGGAGGAATGGATTGATAGCCATATGGGAAAAGAAAGGATTACAGTATGCCTCTAATCAGGAAAACATAAGCGCCATAATGTCAAAAAAATATCAGGAAAAATGTCCAGTTGTGATCACTGATGGTCATTGATGGACATTTTCCAACCAATAGTTGAAAACTCTAAGTTTATTGAAACAGAGAATGTCTATTATTAAAACAGCTGCCTATTTTCAATTGATTAATTGTAAAATTACAATTTACATTGCCATTTTACGTTTTTCATTATTCATATTTTCATATTTTAAGTGTTCAAAAGACACACAACAGCGAAACAGTCTATTATCACCTTCATGTTATTCTAGTTTCTGTTTACCTGCTTGATCTTATTGGACTATGAAATATACAATAGCTCAGTAATATTCCCAGTTTCCTGTGCTGTTATACAAAGGCTCTGCTGGTGCCTACGTGATACATATCAGTAGTATGACGCAATAATGCACTTTAATTGTATAATTTATTTGTCATCATGGACAAGCTGCCACCACCGAGTAAATATGGATTATTTAAAGAGGCACTCCACCAATTTTACATTTTAATATATGTTTATGGGGAAGTTCCTCAGAGTACATGAAAACATGTTGTACTATTACCACTGTGGCTCTGTCTGAGAAAATTACCTTCATGATGTCATAGTGATGTCATCAGGATCACTGGGTGTGAAGTCCACAGTTTTTTACAGAAAACCTGTGCGTGTGGTGGCTCAAAAATGTTGTTTTCCAGACAGAGAGGGCCTGACAGATTTGTTTACTGTTGCATTATGGGAAATGTAGGAACTGACTTCTGCTTCAGCTCTTAAATCTCTCTTTAATCTACATCACATGTCTCTCAATTTAATTGAGATGCAAATAATAAGTCACTGGGGAGCTTTTTGGAATTTATTTTGTTGTAATTATTAAAATTCATAAAAGCTGTTTGTTGTGTTAGATATAAAACTAACTTTTCTAACAGTGCCTCCTGAGCTGTAATAGACACAACAAGGAGCAGGTGTCAGAGGACAAATTCCAGTGATGTGTACGATTTTCCACATTATAACAAAGTCTTGAAACTACTGCGCTGCATTAAACTTTCTGTTTCCTGTGTTTCAGGGCTGCCTAAAACAATTATGGATGAGACCTGTCACTAGCACTTGATAAAGATCTTGACTGACCCTTCAAGCTGAATTATGGAGGGTAGTGATGATGTGTCTGTCACCATTACTCAGCCCCAGACTGATGTGTGCAGCGCTGAGCTGGGAGGAGGAGAAATCAGCAGTAAAGTGGAGGATGGAGTAACTTCACTCATTCCTGCTGATTCCTGTGATGACACAACGACGGGTCTGAACAAAGGGGAGCCTTCTGCGCCATCAGTGGTGAGTCCCACGGCTGAAACTCCGGGTGTGGCGCTTAAAGTAGCCACAACTGTACTACACCCAGTGTGTCTGGGAGAGAGCCCACTGATGCTGCCCATTCACCTCCAGATGGCCGGAACAGCCGGGCCTCAGCTCGGCCAAATGGGGGCAGCACCTTACCTGATAACCAGCCAAAGTCCGGTTTCACTCCCCCTGGTCCTGGATCAGCAGGTCATCCAGCACATGAGCCCCTCTGTAATTCCTCAGACTACTAACTGTCCTCAGTTACCGCTCCAGAGCAACGTCCTGTGTCAGAATCCTTTGACGTTTGGTTTACCTCCTGCTGTGGACCAGAAGACAGCAGGACAAGCACAGGATGCCAACCTGCTCTCTCTCCTGCAGAATCCAGCTTTTGCAGCCATCTTGCAGGACCTCTTCCCTTCCCAGGCGGGTTCATCAACCTGTCAATCACCAGGTTCTACTTTCTTCCCTCTCCCTCCCCTCACACCGCCCTACACTTCCCCTCTGGCCCCATTAGTCCCCCCTGCCACACTTCTAGTCCCCTACCCAGTCATCATCCCACTGCCAGTGCCTCTGCCCATCCCTCTGCCCATCCCCATTCCCGTCCCTCAGACTGAGGACTCAAAGGGGAACATGCCAAAACCAGTTTGCAGTGTGAGTAAAAGCACTCAGACTTCTCCAAAAGATACTACCTCTCCTTTATTGTCTTCAAGCAGATGCTCGCAACTATTCCAGCCGCAAAATGTGTCTCCATCCTCGCTTCCTCTAGATGAAGGACAGGCTTTAGACCTTTCAGTCAGGGCATGTCCAGTCCAACCAAAACAGGAATATCCCAGCCCGCAGCAAGACAGTGTGCTTGACTTGTCAGTGCCTGGTGTGAGGAAAAAGTGTGTTCAGTTATGTAGCTCCAGCGGCTCACCAGGACGCAACAGAGAATTAGCTTTCCAGTCAGGTCAGGACGCTAGCGGTACTTCTTTGTCTCTGGGTGTTGAGTGCACTCAGAGTTTAGATTCCAAACTGCTGGGCAGTCTGGCTTCACTGGAGTTTAGCCGACAGCACAAGTGGGTGGTTGACAGCAGTGCCGGTGGGCCTAGCTCTCTGGGTCAGGAGGCGTCTCTGAGCAGAGCCGGAAACCTGGAAATAGTCAGCACCTCACAGACGGCCAAGGTCATCGTCTCTGTGAAGGACGCCATCCCTGCCATCCTCTGCGGGAAGATTAAAGGCCTCTCAGGAGTCTCCACCAAGAACTTCTCCATCAAAAGGGACGGCAGCCAGGGGACGTCTCTGCAGCAGCTTTACGGAGTGCCGTCTGCGTCCCAGGGGGAGAAGCACGACCCTAACGACCCTCTCAAAAAGGTTCCTAAAAACAGAGCTATCAAACTGAAGAAGGTCAGCTCGCAGGAGATTCACTTCCTTCCCATTAAGAAACAGAGACTTGCAGCGCTGCTTCCCAGGAAGTGAGAGTGCACAGGGGAGGGGGATTAATTGCTGGACCGCTCTCTGGTAATCCCTCCGGAGTGAGTAACATAAAACACATGTGGGGACATAATGTAATCAAACTCATACACTTACATTTACAATCAAAGCGCAGAGTTTGGCTCCAAATGTTGCTGAATCTGAGGCTTGTGAATGTCGGATAGGGTGACACAGAAGTAGAAATGTTTTCCATTGGAGCTTTCTGAAGTGCTTTTTGTAATGCACTACTCCACAATGTTTTACTAAACCAGACATTTTTTTTGTGTATGGCAGCTTAATGGACTCTCCATGTGGCTTTGGAGATTGTCTTTATAAATCGGAGATGTTGAGGAACTTTATAATTACAGAAGACGCTAGGGCTTTATTTTTCCATTTTGGTCTCTGTTTGTTTCCACACGTATTTTCTTTTCTTTAAGTGCACTGAAAATCTAAATAAGAAGATAGTTGGGCTTCTCTGTGTTTGGCGCGCAGCAGGATGTACCGGCAGGATGTGATTGAGACTGTTAAAACGGACGTTCCCATAGTCATCAGTAGCTCGCCGGATCGTAGGGGTTGTGCATGACAGACTAATAATGACTTGGCGAGGCCGGTGCTACAGCTGCATTAAAATGAATGTTGGCAGCAGCCGTCAGCCACAACAAAAGACGTGTTGTGTTTAACATCAGGGAAAAAGAAGATTTCGTTGTAGTTTTAACATTTAAACAACGTTCTGCAGCCCTGTCCAAATATAACTAAAGTATTTCTGAAAAGTACTATTTTTGGCCTCACAGAAAGTGTGGAAAACACTATAACCCCCTGCTGTTTCCATTAATTAATACATCTAAGGGAGAGTTTCAAGATTTATTGATTTCACCATGTAAATCGACTGAAAATGTGAAGGGAGATGAAGTTGAAAGGCACAGCCGGATTAAAGAAGAAATGATGTGATTATTAGAATGAGTCCTAGGAATCCCTTCCTCTCTCTTCTATCAAACATGGTGTAAACATTCATTTCAAGTTGTTTGGTGTCATTTTGTGTTGTTTTGTGGAGCCTTGTATTTTCTCTCCAGTGAGTATGATGAGTTGTTAATGTGAGAGTATTGGCGTGTGTCAGTTTATTTATCCTGTTGAGTGCACTTTGTCATAGTTTAGTTGAAACACTTGCAGGGTGTCCTTCCTATCCTGCTAAGATTATGTTGCCTGTTTTATGAATATCTGTGAATTATAGGCCAAGAACTAATAACAGCCATATGCAGACTGGTTGAACAGAGGAGGGATGGAAAATACCTAAAGCTCTACTTTTTACCAGTTCTTTATTTATACTTGTGTACTTCAACAACCGCAGTACATCTCACTTTAACTCATGTCTGCAGTCGATTCAGCAGAGGTTTAGTAGTTGGAACTGATCACTTTGCCTGTACAGGATTTCACCCTAATTTATTCATTGTCCAACTCTTTATTTATACAGTTTGTATATATACTGGATGGTTAGTTAGGAGAGAAAGTGTGAGTGAATATTAAAAACTGCTTCCTTTGTAACTATCAGTCTCCTGAAGCACTTTTTGCTTCTGAAGTGTTTTAATAAAGATGTCAGTGTTGAACTGTACTGGCAGTTACATGTTTGCTTACTGTACAGTATGTGTGCTTTTTTATATGGAAATTAACTAAAATGTCCACTGTCTAAAATGTGCTTGTCTGCCTTTTGCTTAAGGTAAAGTCCATTATTTATTTCAAGGGCGTGTGTTTTCTTGATGAAACTAGTTTGTAATCTCATGTCAGGTCTCAGCATCAGGTTTTCTGATGAGAAACCAGTATATAAATATAAGGTTTTCATCTTGATCAAACGTAGTTGAAATTCTCTCCATGAGATTGCCTTCACTGCTCTGTAAAGAGTATGAAAGTGGATTTCTTTGGATACAGTGTACATATGTGATCAATCAGAAGTGTTTTCAAACTGTTGTGACACTTATATTCTTATATTTCATGGGAAACACAAGCGGGCCTGGATTATTTCTCAAGCGTAAGAGGTGGAATTTAAAAACCAACATTAGTCTGATAGTCTGATGTGAGGAGTTACATGATTAAAATACTGGACTGAAGTTCTTATTGTGATTTACATGAAATGGACAACTGAGTTTTTTACGTAAGACAAATTCACGAACAAGAATTCAGCAGCTTTGTTCTCGATAAAAACGAATGTGTTGTAATCAGTAAGGACAAATGCACATCCTTTTGTTTTGGTAGATTTATAAAAAAGAAAAGAAAATACACAGCATCATAAACACATATTGTTTATCTGGTGTGACATAATGGACAGGTGACTTTTTGCAACTCATATTTTTCAAGTAGAAGATGCAAAAAAGGGAAATCAACAACACTTCGATCTTGTTGAATATCATATGGCACAAATCTTAAAATTGAGGAAGGGAATAAGAGGGAAATTCTGTGAAGTATATTATAAACGGTGCTACAAAAGCTTGTATTAACAAAGACCACATAAACCTGAGAAATGTCATAGATAAAGCAAGGCAGAGTCTAATACTGGGAGTCTCAGAACTAAAAGCGCTGCATTAAGTATTAAAAGCAGAATGGAATCCACTGTGAAATATTCACCCCATCCTTTACCTTCACATTTCTAACTTAGGTATATGATTTCCTTAAAATATTAAAAGTTTCTACAAAATGTACATTCTGTCGCTGATATTCATGGTTAAACCCATAAAACTGTACACATCTGTTTTCATAGCTAACAGTGATTGTAACGGTCAAAAGTGACAACACTGAGGTCGCAGAACAACAAGCTTGACTATGACTGAAACAAAATTTTACATCAAAACTAAACACATGAAGCCCTTAGAAATGTCATATTTGCACATCCTTAACAAGCTGTCTATTGAAATTCACACACCCATAACTTCTGAGAGTTTGGGATACAAATGGTTTGACACTAATAACTGCAAGGTGATCAGTCAGAGGCAACGCACTGTAGCTCCCGCTAAGACACAATAATACACCATGCCCCACAGCAGGTGATGATCCTGCAGGACACGTGGAAAAGGTTCAATTCAAAATGTCAGAACACAACATGATCCCTAAAGCATGATGCGGACAATCTTCAGGCAAATAAAAACGTCTGTCAAGCACCGTGTGAAAGAAGTGGAATGCAATGAAGTTAGCATTCATAGGACAGGCAGACATACCCATAGTTTAGGCATACATGTGAATAATGAAAACAGCTATCACAACAGCACAGACGAGAGAGCATCCATAGAGCATGGGGAAGAACACCTGATTTCTTTTTTCATATACCAACCCTTCCTTATTAACTGGAAATTCAACAATAAAAAGAATATTATATAAGAAGAAACATTCTCCATCTTTGGGGATCCAAAACCAGGATCAAAAGGTTTCATCTCCATAAAAAAAATGTGTCCACGTGTGCACATGTGCTATGCAATGTAAACACTACAGGGATTATTTTCCTTTGGGATTTCATAAAGTCAATTGTGTCCGTTAGACTTGAACAGCTTGTTGTTCACTAATGAGGGGATGAGGTAATGTGTCAGCACTGCACGGCACACTTTCTCCACTCTGGAAGTCAGGATAAGGTTGTAACATCTATTCAGTCCCTTGATGTGGAGTCTAGAGTAACATGTAGCCCCTTAGTGCCCCGTGAGTCAGTGTCCCAACGCTGGCTCTTTCGGGGCTTATTGCTCATGGGTCTGCCAGGGTCAGCGCTGCCCTGGCTCCTGTTACAGTTTGCCTTGTTTCAGCCTCTCTATGTGGTGGCATAACTTCAGTGCAGGCCCCAGCTTTAGACCCATGTACTTCATGATCATGTCGCTCCGTAGCAACATTAGAGCTTTTCCATCAATCTCCTGTGGAGACAAATAATGGGACTTGTTATATGAAGCAAACCTGCAGAGAGAGACAAATCATCTACAGCAGCCAAAGCTAGTAACACACAAGAAAGAGTGTGTACAAGTGAAAAACTGTCTTTTAAGAGTTAACTTACATGTTTTCTGAATAATTCAGCATGTGGAGCTAATGCTGTGGGGTCAGCATCCCTCACAAACTGCATGACCTCTTCAATCGACCAAGAGGAGGGGTTTTTACTGGGCAGCTGCAGACTCTCTCGGTCAGACGCCTCAGGTCCTGTGGTGGAGCTGGCTGCTGCCAAAGCAGAGCAGACACACTGAGAACAGGAGGTAGAAGTGTAGAGAGTATTTATATACGGCTACTTCTATAGATCCTTTCTGTACCTTCAACTCGTCGGAGAGGCTGAGTGGAGCTCAGTTCTGCAGGGTTAGAAGAGAGGCGGCGCATGGGTGTGCTGTTGCCAGGATGGTAGTGGCTGCTGGCCTGTGTGTGGTACTCAGAGGAACTCCGCACTGTTTGAGGTCGTGGGGTCATGGAGTTGGAGGCTGAGTCCATGTAACGCTGCTCCTTCATTAGGCCGTTCTCCTCGTAGGGCAGGGTCTCTGCTGGAGAGAGGAAAACACAAGGGACAATGAAATATCATTGTGTAAGTGCAGTTTGGGTCCCATGAAAGTAGTCATAAATAGACCATGTGCAGACAGCATCCAAGTGGAGCAACAACAACCTGATCTGGTTCTGATTATAAGAAAACGTGAAGAACGTGATGTAGGAGATGTACTGACGTCTGACTTCTCAAGGGAATACTACTGAATATTAAAAAATACATTTAAATAGAAATTTCAAGCCCAGCGCTATAATGGCAGCACCTTATTAACGTCCAAATGATCCCATCTGTTGTTCACATATTTCTGCAATTAAAACAAACAGCTGTGCTTCATTATTTATCAGCTCGTGTGTAATTTCCTAACTTCAGAATTAATGAAGCAAACTGTTTGTTTTGCTTGCACAAACAATTCTTCCGTGAACACACATAAATGTGGGTCTGGAGCTGCTCAACAAAAAAGACTCCTTGTCTGAAATGGTGCATTGTTTCAAAAATATCTTTATTATTCTTCATTATTCTACAACAGTGTCACATTATTATGTTTTTTTTCTGTTGTTTATCTGGTCAAGAGACAATCTGCCCACATTTTAGGCTCAGTAGGATTGGGTGAGAAGTTGAATAAACAGAATTAATGTATTGCTGGGTATAAAGTGTGAGGCAAATAATAAACACCTAAAAGCAAATACGTTAAAATTAGAAGCAGTAAAAATATACTGAAGCCAAACTTGATGTAGAAATGAGCACTTAAAAGAGCTCTTAAAAATGTGTTCCAGTCTCTAAGTGAGCACACAAAATTAAAATAAGACGCAAAATGAGGATTGTGTTTGAGTACAAAGAAAAAAAGCATGAAAACGTGCTAAGTGAGCTGTACCTTCTGAAGGGTGGGCTTCAGTACGTAAATGTTTAGGAGACAGAGGGGCTGCATACAGTGGGGAGACTCCAGAGAGACTCCGTTTACTGCCCCGAACCAGAGATGGAGCGTCCAGCGTCTCTTCTTTCACTAGAAACAAGGAACATGCGGTTGTCAGCAAATGACGTTGTGAGCAGGAGAAAACAGCAGAGGAACATAATTATTATATCTTTTTTATGTATTATTTACCTGACTTGGACCTGTCATAAGCAGTGTAGTGGCTGAACGGTTGGCTGCTGAACAGGTTGTCACATTGCAGGTGACGACACATAGTCTCCAAGAAGCGAAGCACAAAGGAAGCACTGGACGCTGAAGGTAGTTTGACCACACAAACTCCACCATCTGTTCTCACTGGCACGAAACCCAAAGCATGTTTTATTACTAGAGAGACTGATCTTAATTCTCACCTGTCTGCACTCAAATTCATCATTAAAGTGGATGTGCTGTACTTAAATGAAGCATCTGCTACTGACACACAGTCCTTATGTAGCTGAATGAGATACTGCTGCAATGTGTTGCTGCAGTATGCAGAATGATACCACCCTTATACGTGGTGCAGATTTTTTATTTTCTTGTTCAATTGTTTTGCACATGTTGGCCTAAAAATATAAATGTATCACTTTGTAGTCGTTTTGCTTTTGCCAAGGAAAATAAATCTTTGGTCCACAATTTTATAATCATGACTTAATGTGCACTTTACACTAAATTCTATTCAACAACAACAACAACACTGTTGTTCACTTGATGAACGTAGAGGAAATTTAAATTTAAAGGAGAAATTCTGAGTGTTTAAAACAATATTGTTCTTTATCTTGTGAAACTGAATCATCAATACAGTAACTTCCAAGAACTTGTACTGTGTATGTTTTGCTACCTTGGACAACCTCTCCTCCTCCTGAATGAGTCTGCAGAGCACTGAGCAGGACTTTAGGTTGGTATGCACAGTCTATACATGACTGGACCACCTGCTGGAGCACAGCGTTCACTGGTCCCGGGCCAAAGTGGTCTGGCAGATGCTGCATCTGCTTCCTGTCCAGGTGGGGACCGCAGTTTCCATGCTTGTTCATGTACACACACACTGAAACAACACAAGAAACACAGTGAACAAAACCGCATAATAACAGCTTTAATTCAGCGTAGAAAACACAGAAGCTAATCATGGGAGGCAGAAGATAGTTAACGCTTACCTGTTGAAACCACAGAGTTGTGGCTGGGAGGACTTTCTTGTGGAACCTGGATGCTGGGCAGTTGTGCTGGGCTCTGGAGGATCTTTGACTTTCTCTGAAAAACACGAGTTCATTTTCAGACAAGTTTAACATAAAAGATTTAAAGGTTTTAAAAAAAACTACGTTTCAGCAGGGTTTCACCTTGCTTCCAGGTTTGGGGCCTCTCTTTTTGTGGGGCCGGGGTACAAGCTGGGTGTTTTCAGGTATGGCTCCATTTTGGGCAGCTGCTGCTTCTGCCACAGCTTTCAGCAAAGCGAGGGTCTCACTCTTAGGTCGACGGCCTCTTACCCCCTTCCTGACAGGCAAAGGTGGCAGAGGGTTGGGAAGTCTGTAGGGAGAATGCATCGATCGCCTGCTGGGCTTGGAGGGTGATGCTGGGAGAATCTGTAGGTGTTTTGGCAGGGTAACTGTAACAACAGGACAAAATGAGTACATGAAAATGTGCCTAAAATACAAAGTCTGGATATGTTATAAATCCTAATGAATAAGACATACATATAAAAATAAGTCTTGGCGTGCCAGGGAGGATTATAAAAATGAACATTCCTGGCTAATTACAAGAGACAAATTGTGTGTTATTATCTCTTGACCCAGTGACCAACAAAGTGCGTTGTGCTGGTGGTGGTGGCTGGCATTAGAGTCAAAGTAAAGAGATGGTTTAGTGCCAACCTGGGTTTGGAAAGCAGCGTCTCATTACTGGAAATAACAAGGGAAATGCCCCAATTTATGTCAAACAGTTCCAATTACTCATTTTTTTATATTTTATATGCTGCATGACCATGCAGTTAACTGACTGTTGAGCACAAAATCTCAAAAATCAGTAGTATTTCAGCCCCAGTACAACAGCAACTGCTGTTGCCATACATAGTAATGTAAAGAAATAAAACAGTCTACTTCTAATGAATTATAATGTATTTTTTTACTAGCTATATAGTATAGTTACATATTATTGACACTCAAAAGTAAATGAAGATAATTCCAAAGGCAAAGACCACACACACATTCACATGTCCTGTAGATGCTGGTTCTCTCTACAAATAAACAATTTTTGTCAACAGAAGCAGGATAAAAGTATAAATCACTGTGCTGAAAAGGAAAGAATGACACAAACACATCTCCACACAGAGCAACAGCTCTTTTACTCAGCAACTACTTTTTTATGTTTCTATATGGTCTCAGGATTCCCCAACAATTCCCACACATGCAGTAAAGAGCCAAGAAATAAATATTTTTCATTTCTCCAAAACGCAACATAAGCTCAAAACACAGAAGAGCCAGAGTATGCAGACTGATCAATATTAGGAGGATGAGCAACAGAGAAAAAAGGGTGTGTATGTTTTTCATATATCCCCTCTCAACCTTTTAGAGTTCAAAAATAAGCAGGTGAAAGTGCATTTGAAAAGAAAAGTAACGTAAGAGTGCAGCAGCAGCTTTTTTAACATCCTTTCATGTACATTGTGGTTGACAATCTTATTCTTTTCCACAAACGTGGCTCAGCAAATGTCAGAGTCTGGGCCGAGCAGCTCTTACGTAAACATATTTTTTCCATGTAAACAGGTATGATGTGAAGGACATAAATCCTCTTTCCTTCATCCCTCCACTCCCACTTGTAATTCTGTCTGTTCCATCCCACCCAAACACGGAGACACACAAACGCACCAACAGGACTCTGCAGAGTAACTGCAGAGTTTCACATGCAAAACAAGGTATGTGTCCTACAGCTGTTGGTTCAGTGCTCGTGACAATCCTGCTTCTTCTAGTCTCTGCAGTTTATCAAGACGACCACGTTGAAAACACCATGTAAAACTTGTTACTAAGCAACCCAACTTTTTTTTTAGCAGTGCTGCCACTGTGAGGTCTGTGGACGTAATAAATCTGTATCTATTTAGAGTGGCGCACAGAAAGACATAACACGGAAAAGAGCTTAGGGAAGTTTCACTTAAAGGAAAATGCCTATATATACAACTTGCATCTGTGATCTCTGTCTTTCCCTGATTTAAACTGACTGATGACTGATTTTCATATAAATGCATTGTTTAGTGATAACAATAACTCTAAAGAGTCCAGTAATACTTGTTACCTTTGTTTAAAATGCTGGTTACTGTACCAAAACCACTAACACCAAACCAGTTGCAGTCATCACAAAACCCTGTGTACAACTTTTAAAACCACAATTACCACACCTTTCATTCACATGTAGTGTAAATCTATCTTAAGTCACCTTTAAATACACAAATACTTCCATTCATAAATAGAGAACATTTACATCGAGAGGCTGAATCCATGCTTCTTTCAGTGCTCTGACAGACTGAGCAACAAGACCAGATGAGTAATGCTAATCACATTTACATTTTTCTAGCTGTAGGTGCAACTTACTGGCTGTGTGGGGGCCACCAAAACCAAATGAGCATGAAGAAAAATTGTTTACAAAAAACAGCATCAGCTTCAAACGGTACTGTATGTGCACACTTGTGCTGCCACCTACTGGGTAACACTCACCACTGTTGCCTGGTGGCTGGAGACTGTGCTTAGTGAGGGAACACCAGCCCACAGGGAAGATATCTCTGGAGTCGTACTTGCACCAGTAATCAAACGCACCCCGCCACCCGTCAAACATGATGAAGACCTCGTCGCCCTTCACTTCTCCAATGGTGGCAGGGCAGATGAGGTATGGGTTCTTCTTGTCCACAGCCTCCAGCTTCATGCCTGGCTTGAAGCTGTTCTGTGGGGGACTCGGAGGCTCCTGAAAATGAATCCAATATCTTCATTGCAACAACTTTTAAATACATCTGCCAGTATAATAGTGCCATATATTTACACATGTATATACAGTTTATAGAAAGTTTCAAAGCTTTCTGAAGAAAATTACCTTTTTAAAGGCTGTTGCTGGTGCCATCTCTGCTCCATTTAAGGTTCTTAGCAGAAACATGGGCCATGAAGACGCATTCATCCGAAATCCTGAAGCAGAGCAGAGCAGACCAACAAAAATAAAATTAGCTAATTCAGAGGACATAATTTACTGGTATTAATACATTGTGTGACATGTTAGGTAATTTCCACTATTCCTAAAAGAAAGCCTTTTCTTTTAGATGACATTACTGTCTTTTGTCAAATAAATACAACGCTTACTGGACTGCAGTGGTCTATGAACTACTACTAATAATATGATAATAATGTATTTGAATTTATTTGAATGCCTATAGGAACATTTTCTACTGTAAAATCTCACAATTATTTTCAGTTCAATTATAATAATTATATATATGTAATAATATATAATTAATAATTAATATAATCATTTTTAATTTACTAGTTCTTTTTCCATTATTGCAAACTTGTATGACCCTGCCATTGTGTTTCTGAAGATGTGTGCAACTAAACACTGAGTAAAATCACAGCTGAGCAAAAAAGATCAACATTTTCCATATTAAACTGGCAATTATTATAAATGACATGAACACTGTGCTTCCATCAATCCTCCCGACTTTCTTACCCAGAGGTGGCTGCAGCATGTCTCCATTCTTCTCACATGTGCCAATAGGCTGGATATCGGACGAGTCGACCAGTCTCCAGAAGTCATTGCTGTTGTCACTTCCATCCAGACGGAGACGTAGACGAACCCCAGTTAAACCCATCACTGTGGCAATACAAACTGAGGTGGAATTGCGTGGGTCGTGGGCTTCAAGCTTCATTCCCACCTTGAAATCATTGGAGGGTGGGACTCTAGCCTGCAGAAATTAAGTCAATGTCACAGGAGCTGGTATTGTAAGACTGCTAAACCACTATTAAATCAAGTTTAATTAATGTCACCTAACTGTTAAATATATGTTTTTGGTTAAAAAAAAGTGCTAAATGTGAAGGAAACACAAGCCAGAGAGGTTGGGGTTAAAGTCATAAATACAGGACTTTGAGTCAGATTAGGTCTGTCTTCAAAGAAATCGCCCATGAAAAATCCAAGAGGGCATACCTGACGAAAACAGTTCGGTGGAGCTGGTATAGATGATGTTTCTTTCAGATATTCTTCCCAGTTGAAAGCATCTAAAAGCAAATCACAAAATAATATTGAGTAAAATATCCTATTAACACAAAACAGTATGCCACAATCTCACCTGCAACCAGTAAATTAAAATTAATAAAAAGTATTTAAAAAAAAAAGTCCTGGTTACTGTTAAAGCTTTATTTCATCAGTTTGCCAGATGATAGATTCCTATGATTTCTTTACCATGTTTGTTCCTAGTTATAATATGAGTGAGAAAGACACAAAATCTAAGAGATAATCTGTTGTTGAGCCAATGATAGATGATAAACAACTATGAGGCTCTTCTGATTATCTGAAAACCCAAACATTAATGGAAAAACACTCACAAATCATAATCAAACAAAGAGTTCACCTTTTGTTGTTGCAGGGGTTGTACCTGTTGGTGAAACTGTTCTTCCTGGTTTCTCTTTTTTGCCATCTTTCTGATCTAAAAATGACACACAAACAAATACTGCGTGACTCTATAAAAATACAAACAGTGTCCAAACTAAATTAAGGTGAATATTTTTTGAACAATTAATATTTTTCATAAATATACCTATACAATTACATTGTGATAACATTTCAATACGGATTTCTCAGGAATTTCATGTCAGACATTTGTGAAACAATATAGTAAAATTTGAACACTTCCATCACAATGGACTGTGCCAAACTCTAAATGGGCAGATATATAACTAGAAAGAGTAACTGAAGACATGTGGGTTTGCAATAGCAATAATAATAATCAGGTATGAACTGCATTTTAATTGAAAATAAAAATTACCAACAGAATGTATCACTGTGGTCAAAAACACATTTTAAAAACTGAGGTGAGACCATTAATTTTCACAGCATACATAAATCACACTTTTCTATTTTGGACAATTTTCGTCAATAAATCTCATTAAGTCACAAACACAGTCAAACATATGACGACTCCGTACCTTTTAGTGGAGTTTTTCCCATGGTGACTGATAACCAACAGTGACACTTGATGATGATTATCAAGGTGCAGGATGTTGATCCAGTATCTGTTTGTGCCCGTGTAGTTTTCTCCTACAAATGTCAATGGTAAAAATATGTCAAAAGTATAATGTGACACTTTGGTTTGCAAGCATCACAATATGCAACACGGAGGGTTTAATGACCAGTGCAGATGACACTTTAAGAACTCTTCAAAAATCAGTAGTGTTTTCATGTGAATATACTATAGATGCCATTGGCAATATGTTATGTTATTTTCCCTGTCAACTGATTTCTCAATTATTATCACTTATTAAACTAAATATCAACTAAAATGCCCATCACAATTCCCCACAACTCAAGATGACCTGTCTTTATTTTACTTGTTTAGTCTGACAAACAGTGCAAAACCCAACGACTTTGCGTTTATAATACTGTAAACAAAGAAAAAAAACTAATGTTGACATTTTTTCTTGATCAACTTAAGTGATCAATTAGTTACTCTGCTAGCTGATTATCTTCTGCTGATCATTAACTAGGCATTTTTGCACTAGTAACAACAACTAAGTTCGTGCAGTAGTTTGGTATTCCAGTAATGGACACTCCCACGGAGACAGGAAAGCTGTAACAGGGTGCGTTTTTTCATGAGGTTCAGCGCTGTAACGGCAGGCCCGTACTGTACTGGGACAGCCCATATGACACTGTGTATAACGTTGTGTACATTCCCTGCGCATTTCCAACTTCCTGCGAATTTCTAATAAGCCACTTAAGAGAAAAAGAAGACCGAGACACTTGCGAATTATAGAGTTTGAAACTGCATCTCTTCGGGTGTGAAACGAAGAAAACAGGACACCGACTCGTCAGCTGAAATCACCGTTTACAGTGAAAACACAGGCTAACTCATTAACGTTGACGGTGGAATTAGCCAGAGACTATTATAACGAAGCTAGCGTTGCCACATTAACACTGCCGTAACGTTACGCTTTGGAACTTGGTTATTACCTACAATACCTAACGTTATAACTTCATAAAAATGTTACCGTATATCGAGAGACATTTTTTTTTACACTTTCCAATGTTTTTCTCCTCACCTCAAACATTAACCTACCTATCAGCGTTAACTATTAGCTGGCTGTTATGTCACATCATCCTTTTAATGGTAACTTGGTTGTTACTAGCTAGCTAGCTAAATGCCGAGATAGGTATAATGTACTTATACTAGACAGAACAGTGTTTGTTCTTTTAAACGCTTCATATTTGCCCTCAGAAGCAGTATTTGGTGTGTAACATTAACGTTATACGGTTCCAGGTAATAGCCTGGGCCCAATGTTGACAACGGGGACTGCTTGATTTGCTAGCTACCGCTGCTGGCTAATAACTAGGTTGGCTAACCTTAGCGTTATCGTTAACCCTCCGGGAGCAGTTTCTTCCATATTATCAAAAAGAAGTACACATAACCAGGGCCATGTAGCTTCATCCGACATTCTTCCGAAACTCTATATCATTTATTATGAAGAAGAAACTTACAATTGTCGTCCTTTTTCGACTGAAGATCCACTTTTCTCTATTCGTCAGCTGCCATTTTTTCACGAATGTAGTGTATGCTTACACGCATGTAATTTATGCCAAAGATATTGTTGTACTGAGAGCAACAAACAGGCAAAGCAGCGACACAGGCTGGATTCAGTAGGTGCAGTTCAGTCAGCCAATCAGCTCTTGCGCTGTTGGCACCCACAGCCAATCAAGTAAAGGTTTGCTCCTTTTATCCAATCAGCGTCTGGGCTACTTGGTCTGTAATTTGGGATTCCAGAAAGTCCACTAGCTATCCATCTTCCTTTAATTTCCTGTCTTGCACTGCTTTTCTCGTAAAATTCTGCTAATTGTTAAAACGGTCCAAAGATTTTTAGTGAATTCCAGAAAAAAACGCGAAAACAGTGTTGAATTTAGTCACTGAAACTTCACGACCACTGAAACCCTCTTGTATATACAAAACGCTGGAATTTAAAGAAGTAATGTGACGAAGAAAGCCCTACCGCTGAAATAACCCAATACATCTGTTTACAATAGCAGAGTGCTATATAATACTATAATAAAACATTAAAATATAAATATTTTAGATTTGGGGAATTTGGGTATTAATACATTTGTTAAAAAATAAATTTAAAAAAATCTGCCTTCTTCTTAACACTGTCAGTTTCTACGTAGGCTAGGTGTAAAAGTTTTACAAGAATGCTCAGTTACAAGAATGTAGTGCATCATCACATTAGCCAAAGAGCTGAACATGACTCAGAAGCACATATGGCCCCATGTCGGTTTCAAACTCAGGTTATTTCCCCCCACCCACATTTTTCCCATAAAGCCAGTGTAAGACGTCACACAATATTCAATCAGGTGTCAGCCCACAAAACTCCTCAAGTACCCTCAAGCAATAATAATATACAATAATATAAAAACACCTGAATCACACCTGATTAGCATTAGTGAATACAGTTAAGAGATGCACGTGTTGATATATGTTATAATAACAAATACATAAATACATTTATTGATGTATTATTATGTCACACACTGTTATATATATACATATATAGGAACATCAGTGATGTTAAACTTCATATTTCAGAACAGAGGTTTGGTTATGTTAAAATAAATTATCTGAATATCTTAACTATTAATAAATGTATGTTAGATTCCTTTAATACTATAAACATAGCAAATATTAATTGTCATTCACTAACGAATAGGTTAATAGTAGCTTAGGTATTTATTCAATCAATTTATAGATAAACAAGCAACTTCCCTTAATCTTAACCTTAACCTTGTGTTAATGTGATCTCTGATACAAGCAAGCAATGGTTATTTGAAATACAGACCACTTTGTAAAGAAGACAGACAGTTAGAAGGATCAAAGCAGATTGGTTTTATATTTATTACCATTTTGGGAATGTGTCATAATTTGGTGTCAGGTTAGCAATCCTCAATTGTGATGTATAACCTACTATATTAGTATTGCTATATTTATTGTTATAAGATACATGCACATTATACAGTACTTGCATAGTAAATATATAGTGAAAGTGATGGTGTGAAATGTCTGAATATCTGTGTCAAACCCCTGCATCCTCACTGATAAATAAGGATGAGGGACACCAGGGCACTGCTAAATCAATAATTTTACTAGAAGATTTTATGTTGATTGATTTTGAGTTTATTTAAATTATAGATTCAAAGAAATCCTCCAGTTTCAGGTTCATCCTTTGGGTGGCAGCATGGTTTCATATAATAGTACAAACATGGAAAAAGTTAAATTTATCCTACAAAGTGTTTTGGATGTCAATAATTTGGTCTAAATGGTGGAGGAGTTGTGGATAAACACACACACAATACCCTATCAGCAGTTTTAGTTTTGCTTTTGTTCTGTTCTTTCAGTAATATTGTGGAAAAGATCTATGTGTTAACCTAGATATCTAGGTAACACATATAACACACAATCACAGTTTCACAATCACAAGTTTAGCTGGCATTTAGGTCTGTAGACGTGTAATTCAATTCAAATTACAGAATAAAGAAAACTTTACATAGCCCTTCGTAATCCTCTATCTGAGCAGCGTGATCACTTGGAAAACAAATTCATTAGCTGAATGAAATTAATTTGTGCATGACATTTGTGTTTAGTATGTGTGAATTAATATGTTTACTGTATGGAGTTTGTTTTTGTAAAAAGTTATTTTACATCTAAATTTTCCATTTTCACTCATTCTAGTGAAAAATCATGTTTTTCTTAAAGATCAGTATGAAAATCTTATAATAACATACCATAAATTATTTATACAGCTAAAGACATGGGCTTTAGGTTGCTGATGTGAAGACACGCCACTCTTATAATATTTTTTTAATGTCTGTTGCTTTGTAACACCCTCTATCTAGTTTGACATGATCTTTAGATAAATTACGCTATCGTGTCATGCTGTGATCATACATATATGACAATATAATTTAGAAGGGTGTGATCTTGTGAATTATGTAATTGGGAAATTAGAACAATAATATCCCACCTCATACGAAACACCCTCAGACCGCAAAACAGTTTCTCCCCCTGCAGCCGTTCTGCTTTCTGATTGGTCCAGAAGAAGGGGCGTTCGAACGAGCAGGCGTTTTGACCGTTTTGATTGGTCGCCCTCACGCCACTCAAACTGTTGCCTGGTGATATCCTTGCAGCTTGTCAACCGCACGATCCAGTTACTGTAGCTGCCTGCTGCAATGAAAATATCTTCGTTGGTGGGTGGATATATGGGCCCTGTTCCATCATTTCTACCAAACACTGCTTGAGTAAGTAGTTTATTTTGTCATATTATAGAGAGGGATTTTTACCTTTGAGTATTATACTAATATTTTTTGTGGAAGCTCACGAGAAAGGCAACAATACCAAGGTTGAGGGTTGTTTTTAGCTAATTTGCGGTTTTGTATGTTTTGTGTCAGGCTGAGCACTAAGGCAGCACAACTAGCTTAATTATAACGTAACTTGACAGCCCGGACTAGAAAGCTGTAAACGCGAGGGAATCTATATTAAGTTGGCTTCAGTATAGCTGTATGTTTGACTTGTTGGATTTATTGCTGCTCTGCATTGAAAATGTGGGAGCTACGTTAATTCTGTGGTCGTACTTAAACGCACAGTACGGACGAGCTACGGTCCCCGTTATAAACAAGGATTTGACAGCCACATTTTGTGCTGTTTGTGTTTTCCGTGTCCGTGTAGGACATGAAAGAATTGTAACAACAAGCAACAGGACAGGTGTGTGACAGATATTTACATATGCAGCCAACATTTTTCATTTGTTTTCACAAATCACAGTGCTACAATTTTTAATAAATGTAAATTTAGATATGCTGGTTGTTCTTTTAGTGTTAGTTATGTGTTGTTCTCAAAGATATATGGTCAAATAACCTCAAATGGCAGTGACGTTGTAAGCTGGATCCCTTGTTTTTGCAAAATTCTTACCACTATGTTTAATCTTAGTGTTTATAAATTCACTTGTATCATACATAACAGTGCACTGGTCATATGAAGAGATTTTAAGGTCCTGTATTGTGAATTCCACAGTACAGGTAGGTCCATTACTACGCATGAGTCATTCTGTTGATGGAGACAAAATATATGATCCACAGCAATGCCCAGTGCATTCTTGATCATATTAGCCCTCTAGGTCTGGGCCCGCAGAGTAGTTGGCTAAAATTTGCTTTGAAAAACAATAGGCTGTGCATGCCATTGCATGTAGGTTGTGAAATGAGGAGGAGAAGGAAGCGCATTTGCACACTCATGTTTAAAAAGGCAAAACATTTTCTCTACAAGGTCAGTGTTTAAGTTTTGTCTTGTATCATTCTCCTCAAGTTTGCCTTCAGCTTCTAACAACATACCTTTGTTGATGGGTTGCACCTAGGGAAGGTAAAGGAGTAGTAGACCACACAGCAATGTTTAGTGTTCTGGGAGACAGCGTTTATTTTGGTGCCAAGGTTTTGCATACTGATGAGCAGCTCCTGTGCCCACAGCACCGTAGGAGACTGGGAGTGTGAGTAAGCTACGCAAGTCCTTGAGCTTCCCAGCAAAAAAAAAAAAAAAAGAAAAGAAAAGGAGAAAGTGGTATCTGGAGTCTTGTCTGATTCAATAAGAGTAAAGAGCGTGGATACAGAGGAGATCACATTAAGAAATTGTACGATGTTGTTTCGCTCTCCCATAAAGACTACAAAAACTACAAGGAACTTTGAAGTATTAATAGTGGGTGTCCTTTTCCATCATAATGATGAATAGAAGTAAACCATATATTGTGTATAAAGTATGAAATATAACACCTTACTATTTACTTATCCTAATTTATGTTAAGGGGCATTCCACTGATTTTACACATAAAGGACAGCTTAGTCATCATGCACTGCACTCAACCTGTGAAAACAGTTGTATAATGCTGTCTGAGGCTTTGGAGGAGCTTTGTAAAGTCTGAGAAAACAACCACGATGATGTCCTGTGGGTTAGGCATGAAAATTCAACTATTTGACAGAAACCTGACTCATGAACTGAAAGTACGAAGACTAAAGGCTGAGAACAGATCAGACAGGGAAGGTGTAATCAAAGATACTAATAAATTGCATTATGGGAATAGCAGGAGCCAACATTTTTGAAGCTTGACTCACGAAAGGGACTAAAAGTCAGTGTGTCTCAGCTTTAGCTGCACTGATTTTCTTTTTTAGCACAGCTGTCTATGTCCATGTTTGTGTTCTCACAAACACCAAGATATTTCACATGTGGCACTTACGTGAATGCACTTTTGAGGGTAAGTGAGGAAAAAACTGTACATATTTTAATACAAGGTTTTTGTGCAGGTGAAGACGAGCCACAGACGAAGGTATGTGTTGGATATTATGGCTCACAGCCAATGTACGCCTCCTGGGATCCAACAGCTGGCCGCCTCATGCCATCCTGTAGCCAGGCCCCCCGCCTGAGCTCCGCACACCTCACGCAACATACCTTTTGACTTCATGAAGATCCCTGACATCGGTGATGTAATGAATAAATTTGAAGTCCTTGGGATTGTGGGTGAAGGTGAGAGAACTTGTGTACTGAAAATGAATCAGTGTGAAATATACATCATATTTTGTACAGTCACTACTAGTCCAGTGTAGTCTTCAGCCACAACATTACATGTGAGCGGGAACACTGACAAATCTGTTGTAGGGCTTTTCAGTGAGCAACCATTTGATTGGTTTTATCCAGTTTGCTGGTAGAACAAGTCTGTTAAAAGCCTGATCTGTTGTTCATGGTTGTGCAACTCAGGAAGGTCAAGGAGATTTTTTATAATTAGCCTATTGCTTTGGAAGACTTTAAAAAACTGAATCTAGATTCTGTGACCTGGATTCGTACACTCTACTATACTGCTGTTATAGTAGAAATGAAATGGATTGTATTTTACTGTTTTAACAACTGTTTATTTGACAATGGGACCGTATGATTTCATGGTTAAGTTTGCCAAAATACGTCCAGTAGCTTTCTTTTTCCTTGAACCACTTGGTTGATATAAAGCGGCAGAGGCCCTGAGGTGAGACCACCCACTTGTCCCAATTTTAACACCCTTACTCCCACATGATAGAAGTTTTGTAATGTGTCGCTAGAAGACACAGGGACACTTTGAGCTGGATTTTGAAAGCTGAGTGCCTGTCCAGCGATGAGTCAGTCTGGAAGGAAATCAGCAATTTTCAGTATCACATTAAACTGTAAAGTTGTAGAAGTTTTTCAGTTCAGGTCTACTAACTGCCTTTGCCGTCATGGCATAGTGCACTTCACTTTATCCAGCATCATAGATTTTTCCTCAGCGATCTTGAGGTCAGTCAATTTTGCTAATGATGTAGGACTGCTGATGTAGGAGTGCTGAATGATTTTCTGAGCCTTTTTATAATTAATGAAAACTAAACATAGGTTATTATAAAAATATTGGCAATAATGTAATGTACATGCAATTTGTAGTTCCTGTGTTAAACCATACAAAACCAATGTTATTTTTTTGTCACTTTTCAGCCTTGAGACTTGATCAGTTTATTTATACTTTTATTTGTGACTGCTGGTCATCAGATAAGTGATAACACCTGTGAAGAGATTATTTAAAAGACCTGTCTATCCTGTCTCTTTGCCCGTTTGTTGCCTTCCCTATGTGGGAACATCTTCAGCCAGTTCTGCCTTCTTTTATAAGAAGAAACCTGTTGTTCATCGGCAGTCTCCTGACTCCAGCTACTGTTTGGCTAAACTGAACCAGACAACCCGAAAACTGCAAACAGTTGCAGAGATTTTTGGTTTTGCCAATTTCTATCAGATTCATCCGGAACTACAGTTTTGTCGCAGCCCCCCCTACATTGCCTGACATCTGTCAAAACCAAGCTCTGTTGGACCCCTGAGGCCACTCAAGCATTCACCCACCTTAAAGACGTTTTTTCGTGATTCTCCCTTACCCCTCCTGGCAGTTCGTAGCAGAGGTCAACACTTCAGACACTGGAGTGGGAGCCTTCCTGTCTCAGCACTCAGACAGTTTCTTCCATCCTTGCGTCTTTTTCTCTAGCAGGTTAAATCCTGCTGAGAGAAACTACAGCATTGGAGACAGAGAGCAATGGCGCTAGAGGAATGAAGACAATGACTGGAGGGAGCTGAGCATCCTTTTATTGTGTTAACGGCCCATAAGAGCCTAGAGTACCTTCGTTTAGCCAGATGCCTCAATGCCTGTCAGGCTAGGTGGTCTCTTTTTTTCAACTGGTTTAATTTCTGTCTGTCCTACTGTCCTGGGTCCAAAAACCAAAAAGCAGATGACCTGTTTCGACAATTTGACAAATCTGATGACACCACTGACTTCATCCTTCCTCTTGCCTTGCCATCACTCAACTTGACATTGAACGAGAAGTGGAGAATGCCCTGCAGACGGTCTCCTTATCATTTCTGAACATCTCTGTACCGGTGTTCTCCAGTTTTGCCACAGTTCTTGTCTGACCTGTCATTCTGGGGCAGCAGTTTATTGCCACATGCTCTGTTTGTGCCCAGGCCAAGGCCTCTCAGAGACACCCCTCTGGTTATCTATGTCATCTTCCTGTGCCTAAAAGACCCTGGTGTCACATCTCCCTCGATTTTGTCACTGGTGTTCTGGCTTCTGGACGACTGTCAGTGGTCATAACAGTGGTGGATAGGTTCTCGAAAATGGTCCACTTCATCCCCTTCCTTAAGTTGCTCACAGCCAAAGAGATGGCAGAGGCTCTGATCAACCAGGTCTTCAGGCTGCATGGCATCCTTGTCACATAGTTTCAAACCGTGGCCCCCAATTCACTGCCAAATTTTGGGTTGAGTTTTGTTGTCTGCTGGGCGTCTCTGTCAGCCTGTCTTCAGGGTTTCATCAGAATCAGAAATACTTAATATCCACAGACCAATGGACAAACAGAACGTCTGAATCAAGAGCTCGAGACCTGCCTTTGTCTCCAGTGAGCCATCCTCTTGGGCCAAAAACCTTGTTTTGATAGACTACGCATACAACTCTCCCACGGGCTGCAGCCACGGGTCTCACTCCCTTCCACACCGTCTATGGGTATGCCATATTCTCCACTCAAGAAGGGGTGGCCCAGGTTCTATCTGTTCACGCTCTGGTATGCCGCTGTCATCTGGCCTGGAGAAGAGCTCGTCAGACCCTCCTGAAGATGGTGAAAACCTACGAATGTTGGGCCAACAAACATTGTTCCTAGCAGGTTAGAGGGTCTGGCTGTGAAGAAGAAAGCTGGCTCCTTGGTTTGTTGGTCCGTAGCTGTGAAGTAGAAGCTCCCGTGTCAAATGAGGATCCATCCTGCATTCCATGTCTCCAGAGTCAAGCCTGTCTCCCAGAATCACCTGCTCAACTGCTACTCCACTCATGTGCTGTCGGCCATCTTGTCCACCTGCTACTCACCATCTTGTGCTCCTATCTTCTGCCATCTGGCCCACCTGTTCACCGCTCTCCCAGGATACTCACCTCTCATGCAGCCATCATCCCGTCACTTGCTCCTACAATCACCACTTGTCTACTCATCTCAACCTCGTATTCTTGTATGCTGATCTCCTCCACCAGTGGGGGCGCTGTCTGTTCAATAAACCTTTTACAGATACTGGGTGTAAGGCTGCTTATTGGGTCCAAAACTCTGAAACCTTACAGTCTTTAAGGTATCCAAACTATGTCAGAAAAAAACATAATAAAGAAGCCACCTGAAGAGAGGAGATAGCTTCTTGTAGCACTAATGTGTTCGTGAAAGAGCAAGGAGCAGTTTGTCATATGCCTGTTCAGTCCAAGAATTCCTCTTGAACCCTCAGGGGATATGTGTGTGCCTGCCAGGGTCGATAACATCAGAACTACAGTAGCCTGCCAACACTTGTGTCCTACTTTCCGTGCCACCTGTCCTTTCATAGGCGAGGTTGTTTTTCTTTAATACATTTGAACACATTAGGAGCATTAAAGAGGATTGGAACTCTTTTCATTTTGAAATAAAATGTAGTAAGTAGTTTCTAAATTTGTTAGGACTGGCCAGTTTAATTTATTGGAGAATGAGAAACGTTCTAAATCAAGATTTGTCTTTGTTTATTTTTGACTATAGATCATGGTGGAATGTTAATTACAAATTGACATTTTAATCTTAGTTAAGTGAAGTAGTTCCACTTGAAATGCAAAAGTAGTGCTTGGGATACATGAATAGTCTGAATATTCATGAAGAGGTCAGCTGTGGTAAATCTCTGAACATACTGTTTGCTTCTTTTTCAGGTGCATATGGTGTTGTTTTGAAGTGCCGACACAAGGTAAGATCTTGTGAATTGTGACTGCAGTCACCTCAATTATTTTAATCATTTTGTCAAACTGTAGTCATTAATTGTTGGACAAATCCTTATCCTTTGATATTACATGTTTCATGTAATGCATTTCCCACAAACAGTGAAAACACTACATTAGGAAGTCAACAAAAGCCTTAAGGGATAAGTTTGATCATTTTGTTATTTTTCTTGTCAACAAATTTCATTTAAGACTAAATGAAAGAATGAGTTGATCATCCTAACAAATACATGGTCTGTCTAGCAATACAATATGTCTGATATATTTTATTGACCTGTGCTACAGAGCTCCATATTTGTTAAAAATTATTAAAGTACCTATGAAATGACCTCTCTACTACTGTTTGACTAATGTTTGCTGAAAATGACAGTACCCAGCTGTTTTAGAAAATGATTTTTGATTTTTCTATGATGAAACTATATATTTGTGACTTACTTTTGAAGATGAGTGTCTTTTGTAGGAACCAGAAAACAGATTGGCTGTGGAATTTTGTGTCAGACAAATACAGTGTTGTTTGTCACCAGTCTTATTCTATAAAGATGAAGATTGGAGTGTCCTGTCTGTTTATCTTAAGAAGATAATGCTAGTTGACATTAAGTTTATGTTTATTGGAGGACAAGAAAGAGCTGTAGAACCCCAGCTCTATGTTTTTTTCATGCACTGGGTCACTCCACTTTAGTTTACTGCAGCTGTCCTGTACCCTAGAATTACTGATGCCTTAAGTGGCCTTTACAGACTACTGTATAATTGGTTATAGTCGATTTGTCTCTGCTTGGGTTCTTGAATAAAACAGATCTTCTTTGAAGGGTAGCAAACGCGTCAACTTAAATTCTTCCACTATTCTGCCACTTTATTTGTTTTCCTTCATGTAAAAGCTGCTCTGATACGCTGTGTTGAAGCAATTAATTTTTCTGTATAAGAATAAGAAAACCAAAAAACAGCAGGAATATGAAAAGCAGACGACCCACACTGCAATAATAGCCTTGTCATCTCAGTCCATTTAAGGAAGAGGCTGTGCCTGGAATTGACAGCAATCCAGCATGAATAAGAGACTAACTGCCTCCTACTTACTGAGATATGCAGGAAACAAAAAAACACGTTCTACGCCTTCTTTATCAAAATTCTTCATGTTTTACTTCTCCAAATGCCTTGTAAACTGTCTTCATTATAATGTTTATTACAGCAATGACCTTATTCAGTGCATCCAATCAGGTTTCTAATTCCTACCTCAAGTAATAATAAAACAACAGAACCAAGACTTGATTTTGAGCAAGTACTAGTGAGGAAATACAGTTTAAAATTACTGGGCTTTATTATTCAGACTAATTGATCCCAGGCCCGAGCAGGTGCAAATGCCAATGTCTCCATTTTATATAACAGAAATCACATCAGTACATCTCAGCTTGGTCCACAGAACAGATGGATAATGGTGATTTGTCTGTGACACTCTCTTTACTGTGTTTATTTGTGTGAATACCTATCATCATCACCAAAATTGCAGTATTCAAAATCTTTTAATTCTTTTTTCACTGATGCTTATTTACTGCCTGAGATTTTTACATTAAAGCCCATAATAAATCATTCAGTGCAACAATTTTGCATTATCAAAGATACTGAGATTACTGTTTTCTAATGCACTGGGCATAAAGCTGTAATACAATTTAAATCCCCAAAACACCAGCTTTAAACTAAAGCTGTATTTTACAGTATATCCAATGTAACAATTATTACAAATAAAGACAAATGATGCAAGACACGTTTTACTTACATTATTTATTTAGATGTTAATTATTATATATATAAGAATATACTGTACATACATTGTAGAAATTTTTGGAGGAGCAAGTATGTAGCACTCTTCAGCAATGGTGCTATACTGGCATTAGTGTATAAAGCTAATTTGTCTTTTTAATTAATGTATTACTTTTTTATTATTTCTATGGTGTATAATAAAGGTGTAACACTACTCTAAAAATCTAATATTTTACTATATCTCCAAGTGTGAGTATGTTGGAGATAAGATACTATATGCAGTTTTGATTGGTAACTTCATTGCTTTATGTGTAAAAGCAGAGCAGGATGAATTCTCTGGCTGCAGATCAATATGAACCAGTGCCATCTGGAAAATATTGTATTGTTAACGTGAATGAACTGACATGTTATTTTCAAGAGCTAACTCACAGATCTATGCTGCATAATTATGTGTGCATACACACAGGCCTTGGCACACAGTCAAACATGCACTTCATGCACAGCCGCACACACACGCATGCATTGACACTTACAAAGCAGAATCACATAAGCTTACTAAGGGTTTGATACTGTGAGGGCAGAGAAGTGTGTTGGGCAGAGAAAATGGCTGCATTTGTATGTAACAACTGCTGCTCAGTCGCAGCTGCTTGTGCTAACAGAACATACTTATTTCACCAGTGAGACGCCCCTCGAATTTCGTTTATACAATACATGTATTTAACAGGAATAATTAGATCCAAGAAAGATCTGGGGCCAGATATAGAAAGGATGCAAACAGACAAGTATGCATTCACCAATTTCCATACAATAATTGGAATCTGTTTAAGAGGCTGATTGATTACAGTGTATGCACCCTGATGTATGATTTACAGGATCCAAACCCAGACTTAAGAGTCAGCTGGGCTGATTAGTGACATAGAAGCGTAATGTCAAAGGAAAGGTTTTTGGTGACATAATTTAGAGGTTTCAGTCAGGCCTAAGCAGATAATTGTATGTGGATGATTATACACAAGAGTTACTCTCTTTATATATTGATATTAAAAGTATATCACATAAATGGGATAATAGATTAGAACTACATGTGTCAAACTAGGCTATTACTGCTAAACGTATATACAATACTGTATGTAATGGATGCATGTTGACTGTTGTGGCATTATTAGAGGACTTTTCCAGTGCGAGACTTGAATGACAATGAGATTCTGCTGCCTGCCATAATGACATAATGACATGGCATTTATGATTAATGTGTGTTGAAAAGGTGTGTGTTGACATGATTAATGATAATTTACATTTAGAAGTCAGAAGCGTGGATAAACAGCATTTAGATTTAATGGACAGAATTCAGGCTTAATGGAAACATGATGTTAACATAAAAAAAAGAATTGCTAATGTTGCAGCCCCACATTCAAGTCCACTTATTATTGTGTTACTTTTGTTGTGTAAGAGCTGTGTTACTGGGGGCATGTTGTTTCATGTTTTAGTGAGGCAGTTAAAGACAACCTACAGTAGATATAGTTGGAGGAGCTGATTCATGTGTTTAAAGCTTATTAGATGGCAGAACACAGCACAGCACAGTGGTTAGTAATACATAGGCTTTACAACTGTGGACAGTTATCAAGGTGGCATATCTTTTGTTGGGATGATCTTGAGGTAAAAAGGATAAATAATGCATTCGCAATAAATAGTCGTGACTACATGTATGTGATGCCCACAGCACCTTATTGTAGAAAATGTTAAACCCCATTAAACCCCTTTGCAACACTTTTATTTTGGATGACCCCCGTGAACTGTAAATCTGAGATTAAATGGTACATTTTCTCATGTCTACATACCAGGTAGGGATATGCTCATATGATGTGTTGTCTTACCACAACAGGAGACAAATGTGTTCATAGCTGTTCAGAACACTAAGTGTCTTTTAACACTCATAGGCATGACGTACACGAAGAGTGTGACTTAAATGTCAATAAGGAGACAAAAAAGATGGAGGCAGATCTGCGTGGAGTGATGAAGAGACCACCTGTGGGTGGACTTGCGCTCTTTTATTTACATCATCATTGTGCCTCCTTCTTCTGCGATGGTTTAATGAAAACGAACAGGACAATCAGTGCGTCCAGCTGTTTCTGTCATTGTGGCCAACTCCTAATATTTGCATGGGGATGGAAAGCACATTAGTTAGCATTTAGTTTTTCTGATTTTCTGGAAATTCATTTAAAATGTGTGCTACATTTGGATGGAACATTGACTAGTGTCGTAGCTCAAATTGTGAATTTTAAGCTCTTCTCTGTTTTATTTAGGATGGATTGTAATTTAAATGGCCACGATGAAATGAAATACAGTGTGATGTCAAACCTATTTCAGTAAAAAGGTAATATTTGATGCCGTGGCTTTGTTTATTCACCATGATGACGAAACGGAGAATATCAGTACTGAGAGTGGAAACCACCCTTTTTTGCTTGCTCCAGTTTGACTCGGAGATCTCTGACATTCTCACATTATAAGCCATGTTTGCTCAGTGTAGATTAAATGGCAAACTCTCTTGCTCTCGGTTGACCCACCAAAAAACTGTTTTACATTCACTCAGGAAGTTTTTGATATGTGTTGTTGAATACAGAGTTAAATAAAATACATTTTATTATATATGCCTTTTCTAACTTTATCTTCTGTTGTACTGTTTTAGACAGGTCTGTGTTTATGTTATGGAGATGAAAATAATTCAAATTATTTTTAACCAAAAATGTTGACGTAATTTTTGCTTTATCCCATGTTATACTGTAGTATTCATATTTTTTTGTTAATTGAGGTGATTTTCTTTCAGTGTTCTTGAGTGTGTGAGACACTTTCTGTTTGTCTCATGTTTCATTGGTAGGATGTTGTTCAAAGACCTGTTGATTTACAAATGAAGCACTTTCTGTTCAACTTTAGGTCAAATACAAAGGCTGTCATGATCACTATCTGAAGTTCCTGTTTTATTTTGGAAATCCTGTCTATTTCCGGTCATCACCACCCTGAGTGTGTCTAGCTTGTCTACTAATCAGCCTGATTGGTTTCACCTGTGCCACTCCCTTCTTAAGCAGCTCACCGAGCCTTTACCAGTTGCCAGATTGTCTGTCTGCTCAACTGATCACAGCTCTCAGCGCTGTTGGGTCACTTTGGAAGAGTCTGTTGGTTCTTGTTCTCTGCCCTCCCTGACTTTGCCTCTGTCTTCACCCTGCCTGGCTCTGTAAGTGCTCTCTTGATTCTCTGGGGGTTTTGGATCTGTATTCGTCTACTACTCTGCTTCTGGCTCAGACTCTGTCACTCTCTCATTCTGGATTTATGATGTCACTGAACTGTTCTGAAGAGGAGTTTATCTTGTGAGTTATTCTGAAGAGGAGGATGTTTAGTGAATAACTCTGAAGAGGAGTTTTGTTATTGTGTGAATAGTTCTGAAGAGGATTTTGGAGACTGCTTTGTGACTATTTCTGCTCACCTGCCTGGTTAATAACCAGTTTTTCTGTTATCATCCAAGAGTTGTTTCTCAGTTACACGTTAAGTGTAGGTGCTGCTGCTGGTCCATCCCCACACCTGTTACCTGGTGAGGACGCAGCAGATGCCAACTGTGGAGGTGGCCATCTTCCCTGTTCATCTTGGTTGCCATCTTGTGATCTACCGGCTAGTAGCCTGAGTATTCTTGTTCTCATCCTCCTTCTACACCGTCAGTGGAGATGAGATTCACGCACTTACCTGGAAGCCTGTAAGAAGCTGCATTGTTAACTTACCTGCTGAGTTGTTCTGCTTTCCTCTCGACCCCTACTTACCTCTGTGTCTCCTCCAGACTCTGACGCCACTTATCGTCCGAAGCCCCTGGTGATAAGACATCCTCACCACTGATCTCCACGCTCTGTTGCCACCTGTTGTTTTTAATTAAAACTTTAAAACTTAACCGGCTGTGTGTGGCGCTTCTTTTGGGTCAAAATACATAGTGTTTCCATCATCATGTTAGCCGACATGATCCTTTTGACACATATTTGGCACCAACATAACATAACCTATAAAACCATATACCACATTATGAATTTGGTCATTTACTAAATGCTGTTGTTTTTACCACAGTATTGATTTATGAAAAATCAACTTGCATAAAATGTTAACTACACCTATCTTTCCTAACAGCAACATCATACATGCCTACAATACTTATTTGTGTAGCATCTATCACTCTGTATTTAGTCAGTAAGCAAGGTTTGTTGAAGTCCTCTGGTTTAATTATTACCAAAACCATGGTGACTATCTGTAATAGACACACCTCAAAAGACAAAGTCTGCGTTTTTACTATTCCACCTGACCTTTGCCTTTGTGCTTAGAGCTTTTCTTAGCAGTAACACAGTTTATCATGTCAACTAATGTTAAGAACTTTTCAATAGGATATTATCCCATAAACAAAAGAAATATTTTCACCAGAGGTGATTGCCTTACAGGAAAGATTATATTAGAACTGGAAAAACAATGCAAAATAGATTCACTCTGTGTAAAGTTCAAGGGAAAAGCCGAAGTTAAATGGAATAAAAGCCATGGTGGAATACTTTCAACATACTATAGCAAAGAGAAGTACTTGAGTATCAAGCAGTTTCTCATTGAGGAGGCCAAAGGTAAGTGCACTAATCAGTGATTTTGTTTAGAGTAAATATATTATTATTAATAATAACAATAATAAAAGTTGCACTAATTATTATAAAAGTAGTATAACGTATTTGTGTGCCATGAATTGTTTCATATTTGTTTTAAATATCACCTCTAAGTGTACAGTTGTATTTAGTGTTACACTGTTTCTCTCTGTATATGTTTGGTTTCCCTTTGTGATCATTTTACAGTTGTCATTGGGGGATAAGCTAGTGGTTAAATAAATGTGACAGTCTGCATTTAATACATTTTCAGGGTGAGTGATGGTGAAACAGTCCTCCATCCATGCCTGGGCAAAGGAATATAATAGGAATACCATGCTAGGCTTTTTTTGCACGGAAGAAGAACTTGATGTCCCCCATCTCTGTTAGAAACACATTAGGAAGTGATCTTTAATGACCATTGTGAACAGGATTAGAGCAAGACCTGTTTCATTGTTCAAATTGGCATATGAATATTGATTTAAGACAGACTTGAAAATATGTCAACCTACCTAAGTAAAATATAATGATGTAACTTAAACAAATATACACATAGATTTAGAATATCAATACCCTGAAAGTTTAATGAACAATTTATGTCAGGGGGATCTTGAACAGATTTGGAAACCTGACGTCTGTGTTTATGTCACATTGACACTACAAACACAGATATAAACTTTGTCTCACTTTTGTCATCCCAGTTCTTCTTCTGTACAGTTAACAAAACATGGTCTGATTTGTAAGTCTTATTGTAATATAGTTAGTGACGGAAAGCCCCATAAGTAATACTTTTGTTTTATTGGTTTTTAGGTAATAATGTTGTTGGCCCAGGTCGCCATGTCTACCCATTCACCTTTCAAATCCCTGCACAGTGAGTTTTCTATAAAAGAATTCAAATTCAGCCTGATCAACTTTTATTATATTCTACCGATGTCTTTAAACATGGATACATCAGTCTCAATGTATTTTCTATGATGAATAAAATTCAGTTATAAACAACCTGACATTTCCATTTGATGTAAGTAGCTATAGTTGCTGTTGATATTTGTGATTGTCAAATGTAAACAGTATTATCAACTGTTTAGTGTTGTCATGTCTTGCAGAAAACTGCCATCATCCTTCAGTAGCTCAAATGGAAAGATCCAGTACAGACTGGAAGCCAACCTGAGCAGGTCAATGAGAATAGACAACAAAGCTAAGCTGCCGATCACCCTCGTCCACAAAGAAAACCTAAATAGTTATCCATTACTGCTGGTATCCACACTCACAAATGCATGACCAATATATTTGCTGTTTGTCTTTAATATTGCTGCTGTAATGAAAAATAACACTATATCTAACTAATCTGTCACTCTCCTGTCAGACCCCACAACACAGTATCACTGATAAGAAACTGAAGCTCTTTGCTTCAGGATCAGTAGCCATGGATGTAAATATTCCACAAACAGGATACTATCAAGGTAATTTTAGATTATGTGAATAAAAAAATAGAATTGTACAATGATTCCTCAAATTATCTTAACAGTTGGTTGCAGTAAAAAAATATTTGCAGTAAAATCATGTGTAATAAGTCCCTTTACTCACAGAAATATTTTATGGTCTGAAGAAAAGACAACAAGAAATGAGATGTGAAATATGTTCTCTGTCACGTCAAGCAAAGTCAAAAGTGTAATTTGAAAGTTAGCAGCAGGTTTTAAATTTAGCATTTATCATTGTTTTGGGTGTAATTTAAACATATTTTCCATTATTAGAATTTAGGGTTATAATTTGGGAAAGAGACACATATAGGATTAGAACATGAGACAAAATTATATGTACTGTAACAAAAAACAAATAAAAAAATAAATTGACTCACAATATATCAATATATTGATATACAGTACACAGCTTAAAATTATATGTACAGCATGCAGTATGAGGTTATTGCTGTCTATCACTCATACAGTGTCAATTAGAGCGTAACATGATGAATACAATCATTTTCTGCAATTAAGACAGTTGTACATTGCAAGTGTTGCTCTGTTTTTCAGGGGAAGGAATAAAGGTTGTGGCTTCCATTCAGAACAAATCATCTCGTGATATCAAGCCCAAGTACTGTTTGTATGGAATGTACAGTTTCTGTGCAGAGGGGGAAATTAAGGTTAAAACTGAAGACATCTTGAAAGAGGTGGGCGAAGCCATCCCACCTTCTGCATCTCAGACTGTCACTAGGATAATCACCATCCCCCCCACCAAGTGGATTTCCATCTTTAATTGCAACATAATCAGGGCACAGTACGGACTCAGGGTGTGTATCTCTCTTCTCAAAACTATGTCACATGTTTCTGTGTCTTTACATCAACAAGGCTGCATGATCATCATGATATGCACCAACTATTTCTCCAACACAGGTTTATCTAGATGTCAAGTATGCTTCAGACCCTGAGATCAATTTCCCTATAGTCATCCTGCCTGCATTACAGGGGCCTGATGGGGAGCATCTGCCTGCGTATCCCACCTAATGGATTTGAAGTGTTTGCAAAGTCAGATATGTGATCGGCTGGAGGCGGAAGTTTGAGCACATTTCCCCTATTTTAGCTTCACTACACTGGCTGCCCATTCCTTTTAGGATTCTTTTTTAAAATTTCTTTTATTTGCTTTTAAAGCCCTCCATGGCCTTGCCCCATCCTGTCTCTCTGAGCTGCTACAGCCATATACACCCACCCGCTCTCTCAGGTCAGCTGATCAGCTGCTCCTGAGTGTACCCAGGACAGAGCGTAAACTCAGAGGAGACCGTGCTTTTGCTGTAGCAGCTCCCAAACTGTGGAATGATCTGCCTTTAGAGATTAGACACGCCTCTTCTCTGCCTGTTTTTAAATCCCTTCTGAAAACCCATCTCTTCACCCTGGCCTTTGACACCTTGTGAGATGT
>JAUMHL010000021.1:5489808-5521873 GCA_032362345.1 Sandelia bainsii | reverse complement strand
CCACCTGTTGTTTTTAATTAAAACTTTAAAACTTAACCGGCTGTGTCTGGCGCTTCTTTTGGGTCCAGAAATTCACCTCTTCTGACAAAGGCTTTTCTCTTGCAGCTAATCTAAATCCTGGATAAGGCTTGTGTATGATCACTGACAGCTCTGGCATGTGGTAGTATGTGAAATGTAGAAGTGAGAGGGTAAACATAGCTGTGGTAAGTATTTAAGCACTGAACGCCTTTTAGGAATGCGTACTACACCCAGCAGCACCCTGAATGTGCTTATCCCATGAACTGGTTTCCCCCAGCCACTGTCTGTTGAAAGGTTAAACATTCACAGCCTTGGGGCTCTGTCTCCGTAGACATTGTCACGATGTTTGGAAGAGATTGTTTAGAAGTATTGAATTTGCTGATATATGTTGTCAGTAACTGTAGGGGATTTGTAGAATTAAGCTTCTTTTTGAACAGTCCTGGATCAAAGTGAGTTCTGGCTATGTGATGGTTGTATCTTAATCAGCGTCAGAAATGTAAATGCACTCTTCAAAGTAAGTTTGCAACATTAAGCAAGTATAAACATCACTGCAGGTTGACATGTCAGAAGCACACATTTCAATCATCAATATAATCCATGTTTCACAGTAGCGTGTGATGACTGTTACAGGAAGATACAGTTGCTAGAAAAGGTAATGGCACTGTTTGCATAACCCAACTTCTATTGAGCTTCAGCAGGGTGGACCGCTACCCTGACATTATCCTGTAGGATACCTTGAGAGATACCTCGGAGATGAAGCAGTTCTGTGAGGAAGAATGGTTCAAAATACCTCCTGGACGTTGTGCAGGTCTAATCCACAGCTACAGGAAATGCTTATTTCTGGTTAGTGCTGCAAAAGGTGGTTCAACCATTATTAAAACAAAGTTGCCATCACTTTTCATCACAGAAAAAACAAGTACAGCCTGTACATTAAGATGGCTTTTGGTAAATGTACAGTACAACCTGCTATTTTTGATTTTGTTGACAGTCTACAGGCTTGTTACCTCCTTACCTAATTGCCTGCTTGGCACGCTGCACATCAAAAAAATATGATCCCATTACAGTGTTGACAGAATGCTGATGAGAAGGCAAAGAAACAGCAGGTGTAAATGTAAGGCTGGGAGCATCTTTATTATCCAGATAACATACCCACATTCATATTGCATTTTATAACGGTTTACAGTTGCTTTTCTTTAATATTCACGACAGAATTTCAGATATAGAAAACACGGTTGCCATCACAAGGTAATGCATCACGTACCATGCACTTTGTATTTTTTAGATGTTTAATATAAAGACGTAACAAAAAGAGAAATGCTCAACCTACACAGAAATATGTAGATGATGTTGAGTTAAGATTCCTTGTGATATTTAGTATTTAGCTTACTGCCTAACATAGAAAATATTGACTATAGTGTCAGACTTTGATATAGCAACTCCTGCATGTTGTACAAAGTAAAACTATTATAAATGTTTACAGAAACTATTATAAGGTGACTGTTCAGGATTTCTTATGTAAGTGTAGCATTTGATTTTGAAAATAACAATTAGGCAAACTAAGATGATTTCCACATTAAAACTTGTTTAAACTGAGGCAATGCACACATTTACTGTATTCCTGACTACAAGTTAAGATGACTGGAACCGGAGGAGTGCTAATGGGATGTTGGCATGAAAATTAAAGGGAAAGACATCAGCTTGAGATAAAAATACCTTCTGACAGGCATGTCCATGCATTAGTTGATATGTGAAAAGAAGCGGACTGCTAAGTAAACAAGTTTATCAGATGGTGGAATAAATTGGCATTTTCATTAAGGATAATCTTTAGAAAACATTGCAGGTAATATATACAGTGTGCACAGGTTCCATTAAGTAACCAATCCCATTATTACATGTAAAACATGGAATTTTGTTAGCAAGTAAATAACATAGCAAGTTAGCAAGTGTTCTGCAGAACAGTGAAAAGCATCATGTGATCACATGAGTCATCCTATTATTAGTAAGTGAGCAAGAACATATGTGGCACATGCCAAAAAGAGTCTACAGGCACAATGCTTCTTATGGTGAAGGCTCTTGGCAGCTCAAGTATGGCGTGGGGTTGTATTTTCCTGGCATGGTTCAGGTTCACAAAAGCCCTGAGGGCCGAAGACAGATGCCAACACTGGAGCAATTCTTAGTGAACATGTTTATCCAATGGCGAAGCAGTATTCAACCAGTGTGGGTTTTTATTTATTTGTTTATTTTTAGAATAATACAACAAATATAAAATCAAATCAAATATGTATTATGGCCTAACCTTTGTACAGGTGTTTTACAGTATTGTGCTCTCAGCCTAAGCACATTTTTGCAAGATATTGATACTGTGGTGCCTCTGCATCTACTGTTTATCAAGTTGACAAATAGTGCACACACATAAAACTTTAATCAAGTTTGTACCATAGCTGTGTTATGACTAGGCCTAGCCATATTAAAGATTGGTCACCAAAATATTTTCCTCTCTCTGACTGAAATACAGGCTACAGACGTTCCTGGAAATAATCTTTCAGCAGTTAATCCACATTTAGTGAGGGAAAACAGCCATTTTGTGGTCCTTCTATTTTTATTTGTCTTATTATCGGGTGAATTTGAAGTGGTGAATACATATCTACATTTTGAAGAGGTTATACGGCTTGAAACCACTTGATCAGCAGCAGATTTTAAAAAGACTCATTGGTAAAATGTTGACAAAGTTCCTCGTGGCTCGTCAACTTGTGTGGTAAAATCTTTCAGAAGCACTGATGCTCAAAGGAATCTGTTTCTCTCTCTTTCTCTCTCTCTTAGAGTGAACTAAACAGCATAGACGTTTAAGTCTTTTAACCTGGCAATGACAAAAGATAGCAACATTTGTCTACTCTCACCTCTAAAACTCATAATTAACATGTTTGCTAGCATTAGCCCCTTGCTACAGGTTATACTAGACCAGGGAAGATCCATAACAGCAAAACCTCTTTTGAATTATATTAGGTGTCAAGTAGAAGAAGAAGGTGCCATTTCTTTCCTTTTAAAGTATCAGTGGCAGTTTTCTGTAATAGCGTCCCAGTGCTGTGTGCAAGAACTAGCTCTAATTAGCGCCTCTTCAGTTGCTAATAGCAGTTGATGTTAGTATCACTGCTGTGGAATAAAGTCTGTCATTTTCTGCGCTGTATGTAACATTGTAAAACTGGTGATATATTTAGCTAGATGCAGGCGCAGTGGTCACAAGCAGAAGACAACTAAAAAAATAAAACAGCAGACTTTGAGCTTTCCCTTGTTGTGGAAATTCCCAGGGTTAATAGGAACTATTATATAATTTTTTACTGCACACTAGTTGGTGGTAGTGTTTCTCATCCACAGTGAACACTAATTAAGTTGTGGCCATAGATGTAATACAGTATGAAACATTTGAACTCAGTGTAACTTGAAACTTCTCCTCACTGTGCTGTGTGATTCATGGCTAATCTGTCATTTAACTCTGTCACTTTATTCACAGAGAAGAAATCTGTTAGAAATCTGCTTCTGTAAATGATTCATTTAGTGTATCTTACTTTTTTTTGTGATTTTGAGTTATTAACTGGAGATACATAAAAATGAGTAATTAGTATATTGACTAGATCTATTAAGTCCATCACTGTTTTAAGAGCTGCCATGTAGTATCAAGTGAGTCACCGCCGCTCTGCAGTCATCTGTTGTTTGTCATATCGTGATCTGAAATGTTCATTCCTTCAACTTTATGTTTTAAGTTGTGTAACCAGTGGTTATTTTTCCAAAGATTATAGAATCGACATGGTCTTCTTAAATTGTGTTCCTCCTAAATAAGTTGAGCAGCTGTCAGTATTATCTAATTTTGTTAAGTGGAGAAAAAAAAGTCTATCCGCCTCCTTTGAAGGGAACAGTTATTTTTGCACCCAGTGAACAGAAACTGGGACATGAGAGGAAAAAAGGACTTTAACATCCAGCATTAAATAGGTCACCTTGAGTGGAGCTCTCGTCTATGTGGTCCTATCAGGAGCCAGAGAGAGAGAGAGAGAGAGAGAGAGACAGAGACGTGTAAGAGAGGACACACGTTTCCTGTCTGAATGTTAAAGTCATCGTTGTCCCCAGATAGGTTGAGTCTATTTCAGGATTAATTGTAAAGCATTGTCAAAGGCAGACTGTCAGACCCAGCCCACCTGTAGGTCTAGCACATGTATCACATGCTGGATGTGGTCTTGTTCCCCTCAAAGTACTTTCCAGTTATAGTTAACTATATTGTAATGACAACAATGGATGTGAAGTACTGCATTTGAGTTCTTGGTCCTTGTATGCAGTTGACTCACCCAGAGTATAATTCATTCCTAGATATTCATTCATTTTCAGAGTTTCTCAAATCTGTTCTGAATGACTACTTATTTTTAACTCGCTTGTACAAAAGGAAAAACTGCACCAGGAACCCAGAAGTATTTTATGATAAGGCTTTTGTTTTTACCCCAGTAGCTGTTAAGTCCTGCATCTCTGGTTCACTCTTGTCAAGACATAAACCATAAGGTAAATCCATGCAGGGATGGTGCTGCCTATTTGTGCCTTATACTGTGTGTGGCTCTTCAGTGGACTAAGAAATATTAATTTGTAATAACAGTACAACATGAGAGATAAAAACAAAGTCACATTGCACAGTGATAAACATTCATATGTACTCACACCGTACACTTGAAACTGAAAGCTACACCAACACAAGTTGACACAACATGTTGACTATAAGGTCAATGCCACCAATTTTGTTTGTGATTTGTCTTTTTAGTGAGCAAACTTTGTCTTTCTTTTTTGTTTGTTTCTTTTGAAGTTCGTATGAATTGTCTCCACTAACCTGTGTGCTGTTATTGTTGCTCTCATGTTGGTGTCCCCCGCAGTCCTCTTCTACCTGAAATGTAAATGCTGCTGAGAGCTGCTACGTGGCTACGAAAGAGAAATCTTGAGGACTACTGTGTAGATATGGTGTATAACAAAACTGATTACACCACTGTGCAATATCCCTAAAATGTTTAATGATTCTAAATTGTAACATGAACCTGTACAAACAGGTTAGATCTATAGACTATATCACGAAACGTGGGCAGTCATACTAGACCAGAAGTCAAAGTGGTGCTCGTAAAATTATGGTGCACACAATCAACTATTTATGTAACCTTGCATTTAAAATTTGATGGCTAAATAGATGTCGGCTTCTGATTTGGCTCAATGATTTTCTGTGGAAACTGGTATTTCAGTGTCTGAGCAACCAGTGTGAAAGACATCTCTCCACAGATTTGTGCAAGACTGGTATCATCCATGTTCAGGAGGATCAAAACTGTCATCAAACACAAAGTAAAAATGTAGTTCACCATTCTTTTTTCAAATTGAATGGCTTCAGTCTTCTCATCTCGTCTTTGGATGAAAACAAATACAGTTGAATTAAATCGACAGGATTTGCGACTGCTTGTTAACTGTATAAAAAGTTTGAGTTGCAACACAAATACATTTTCAGTTTTGTTTGCTGTAATTTCCCAGCCACCAAATCAACATTCTGTGGGCTTTGTACTTTGTGTTCATCATCCCAGAGATCCAGCAGGCCGTTATTAACAAATTTCACAGACTGATTTCGCAGTTCATGTTTGATCTCTTGTAAACAGTGACAAAACCTGGGATTCTTGGCATTATTAATTTGATCTAAAAAGGCTAAGCACAGAAGCAAGTCTTGACACAAAATGAATGTCCTTAATGCTGGCTCAGTATCATTTTCTGTAGTTTTCTACAGAAGTTTGGCAGCATGCACTTCAGACCAGATGAAAAATGTAACAGCATGATCCACACTTATGACTGCATCCTCTACTGACTAAGTGTGCCTTGGAAGACATAATAGATGAGTGTTTTAATCACGTTTATGAACAATGAATAACTTAATCTCTTGCCTTTTATCATTTTCAGTGGGTGACATTAACATAGTTTCAACACAGGGACAAGTATACGCAATTTCTAATGACTTTATTTAAGCATTTGTTTGATAAAAGTTAATTATCACACAGTTTTATATAGTTTTATAGTATTATATAGTTTTGGATATGCTGTAGACACTGTACTTTGTGTTTAGTCTGTGCTATTCAGGTTGTGGGAGAGGGGGCAGTATGTACATAGTAAATAATAATTTACCCAGCTTGGTTTCTCTCCCACATAAATAAGCCTCCCAGTCCATCGCCACATGGGAATTCTTAAAGAGCTTAAAATAAAATGTTACACAGAAAAGTTCAGAGCAGATGGTGTACTGCACTGATCCCTCTAACATCAACATGCATGCTTAAACTTCTAACTTATTTCATGGTGAACAAATGAGAAATCACTGTAAATACAAATATGGTCTTATTGCTTTTATGGTGTATTTATACTATATACTGTTTTCATTCTGGCTGCATTTCTTTCTACCTTTTTCTACATGAAGCAGAAATAATATGAACAGGCTTAAATGACTAATGTCCTGCAAATTGCAGCAAAGAAAGAGGTTACTATGGCTCTCTGAAGTTTTGAAGTCACTAGTGGGGTAGTTTAGGTGGTATTCTGTGGAGGTAGTTGTGATGGGACTACTCACTGTTAAGCTCTTCACAACTCTTAGGAGCAAATCAGTTTTGTTGGCACTAGTGACGTGAATCCTCTTTGTTTTCTCCACCTTCTGCCACAGTAAGTGTGTGTTTAGTGGCACGCTGCCGCTGTATCCAGTTCATTTACTGTAGAAAAACATTTTGTAGTGTCTGTGATGTCAGTAAGTAATTTCATAAGGGATATTTTGAAGGATGAGTGTATGTCTGCTTTTTGGCAAATGGATAAAACTGAGGTGAGACCAGCAGGCGGCAATAATTCAAAATAAATTATGACCTTTGAATGAATTAAACAACACTTAATTTTAAGCTTAAGATTAAAGTGGATTGATTTTGAGTCTCGTGCTAGCTAAAGTTGTATATTGTATCTGTAAATATATCAGATGCTTCTTACAGCATTTTTTGTACTTTTAAGTGGTACAGAGCACAGGAGGTGTCAGCAACTATGTGTATTTATCAATCACCAATATATGCAACTTGATGATAAATAATTTTACATGCAGATTTTTAAAGTTATTTTTCCAGCAGTTTGCCTTTAATTGATGGTACTAGTAAAGAAGCAGAAAGAAAACATGGGAAAAAAGAGGGAAGAATGACATAAAATTACATGACATGCACTATAACCATTTGGCTACAAAAGAACTTTGACCTTTTTTTATCAAGGTATACAGTATATAGTATATGTAGTTGCATTGTCATAATGCTGTAATAATCCTCCAACACACTTGATAATGCTATCCAAACAATGACAGCATTGTGAGGATATTTCATTTCAGACTACCTCCATGTAGTCCTGCAGACAGAGGTGCAGTACTTACTACCGTACGTACCACCTACAGTACCATTAAAGCAGAGAATTTTCAGGATTTCTGGTTCTGTTTAGTTGAAATGCACTGCAGCTACTCATCAGACTTTATTTCCTCTATTAGTGATAAGATTCAGACATATAACAGGTTGTTTAATTTATTCACTGCTGCGCATCATCTCCCTTCACACAGGCAATCTTGTGTAAGCACAGCACAGTGATGCTCATGAAGTTGACCCTGCTGTGAGTCATCTTATATTTCTGCATGCTGGGAGGAGGGCTCCCTTTTCACTGTGATCCATGTTGGAGTGGTGCGATGCTGCCTTTGGCTTTCTGAGGGTGGGGGAGAACTGGAGCATAGCTCTGAGCCATAGGCAGAAATACCAGGCCTAACTAGAACATGTCGAGAAACTGGGCTAGTGGCGGGGCATCTCACACAACTTCATGGAGGAATAGTGTGAAGTGTCTCAGTGACTCAGTGGTGATTAGTTCTGAATTTCATTGTTTGCTTCATATATTGTTGATTATTTTGTGTCTCTCATCGCTGAAAGTAAGGATTTTTTCATGCGCCACGCACTTCATGTGTGCTGATCCAATGCTCGCTACATTTCAGTAGTGAATCATACAACTACATTAGTGGCTCTCCACCTTTTATGCTTGTGACCCCTTAATATGACATGAATAATTGCTTTCCAGGCTTCTCATTGGGCGCCTGTGTATGTTGTGAGATTCTCTGCCATGATGTGTTGACAGGAAAAGCAGCACTGATTTGTGCTCTGTGTTCATTGCAGGAGACAAATGAAATTGTGGCCATTAAGAAATTCAAGGACAGTGAAGGTAAGAGGGTTGTCTCCTCCGATTTTTCTGTCACGATTCATCCCGTGCTCGTCTCTGCTCGTGAGCCCAGTGTGATCCTGATTTCCCCTGTGTTTCACCTCCATGCAGAAAATGAGGAGGTTAAAGAAACAACACTACGGGAGCTTAAGATGCTCCGCACCCTCAAACAGGAGAATATTGTTGAGTTGAAAGAGGCCTTCCGCAGAAGAGGAAAGCTGTATCTTGTCTTTGAGTATGTGGAGAAGGTAAGCACACTATACAACCAATCAGTGAGGTCTACAATAACTTTGATGCTACTGTCACCTACTGTGATGGTCATCTTTGTCATTGTTTTTTTTACGTTTCTTATCTTTTAGAACATGCTTGAACTGCTTGAGGAGTTGCCCAATGGTGTGCCGACTGAGAAAGCACGTAGCTACATCTACCAGCTAATCAAAGCAATCCACTGGTGCCATAAGCATGACATTGTTCACCGGGGTAAGTTCTCTCTGTTTCTTAAACATTTGATAAAAGCAGTTAAAGGGAGACAGTGTTAGTGTGGCAGGCAGAGAAGAGACGCTCTAAGCAGGAAGAGGCTCATGCAACATCCACAGAGTGTAGTATTTATCACTGCTCCATCACTGGGCACCATCTGTGCTTACATTTTGCGAAACAACAAAACCAATACTGCACATTTACAGCGTGAAATATGAATTTATAAGTCAGACGGTGGTTTAAAAGGTATTCTGATGTGTTGTATCTGAGCATTCCCTTGTTCACAAGACATGATGGTGATTCAGTGGCTGCAGAGCAGGAAACCAGATGGCCCATGTGAGCTTTTGGCACACTGAGAGCAACAGAGCACGAATCCAAATGGCCTGTAGTATACCCCGGTGCACATATGACAGTGTTATTGAGGGAACTGATGTATAAATTATGCTTTGTCTTTACAATCTGTGAATTTTCACTGACAGGATTAATTTTATTAATCTGCCTGTTTTCATAGAGAAATGCCATTCACTTAATCTTTAACATTTTTTTAACCCTTTAAATTAAGTAGTTGCAGTTATAAACATGTGGTTGCAGGAATGATAGTAGTCATGATATAATGATAATGACCGGCTTACGTCTTAACTCCCATCTATGATCTTCCTCCTCAGACATAAAGCCAGAAAACCTTCTCATCAGCTCCGATGACGTCCTCAAGTTATGTGACTTTGGTGAGCACAGCTATCAGATTCTCACATTGTAACATCTGTAAGAAAGGTGGGTAAATAGTCACAACTGTGATGTGAAGGAAATATTTTCAACAGAGACTATATTTGGGTTAAACCAGTGCTTCATCCAGTTATCTAAAGCTTAGTGTGCAGCTCTCTCGCTCCTTGTTCTCAGGCTGCTGCTGCTGTGCATTCTTCTCTCATCTCAGCTAATGAAACGTGTTGGAAAACATGAGGCTAATCATGCTTTCATTCAGTCTGGTTGCACCACAACAAAACAGGGGGAAACGAAAAATGGCATGGCCAACATCGTGTAGACAATCTGGTGTGAGAGACTGAAGACCTGCTGTTTGCTCTGTGATAGCCAAAGGGATCGAGAGAACACACATAGGGCAAACAGACTTCACTGTGAAGACTTACATTTATGTCTTACTTCACATTTATTTTCATTGTGTGTTGTTTTGATCTTGAATGTCAGTGCAAGCAACTGAGGCAACTGTTTGCATCTGTGTACTTGAGAGTGACAAGTTTGCTACTTTCCATTAAGTGTTATTTCTTTTGGCAGGTATGTCGATTCACTCTTGTGTCTGTACGCTGAATATGAGCTACAGCCAGGGGGGTGGTTAGTGTAGTCTAGAATAGAGAATGTAAACAAGTTATTTTAATTTAATTTAATTTATGTGTGGATATGTGTTAAATCGTATCCAACATTAATATGACAGCTTTTATCAGTGCAGAATGTCTCCAAAGAGCTCATCATCTTTTTTTCTCTAATGTATGTACTCAAACACTTCATAACTTACACCTTTGAAACCTAAAAACCATCTGGAGAAGTGTCCAGCTGAAATAATGTTTAGGCGTCTCAGCATATAGAGCATTTCAAAAAGCTCCTCATTATACTGTATCACTTGCTCTGTTTTCTCTTGCCAGGCTTTGCACGTAATCTCTCTGAGGGGACTGATGCCAACTACACAGAGTATGTGGCCACTAGATGGTACCGCTCTCCAGAGCTCCTGCTTGGGTACGTCGAGTATTTTTTGTACAGCAGCCCACAGTAGATGGGAGAACTCAGTTACTATCGTGTTAGTAGCTATTGTTATGCCTGGCCGTCATCAACAGTCCCTTAAATATCTGGTTCCAGGGCTCCTTACGGGAAAGCCGTGGACATGTGGTCAGTGGGCTGCATCTTAGGAGAGCTGAGTGACGGACAGCCTCTGTTCCCAGGAGAGAGTGAGATTGACCAGCTCTTTACTATCCAGAAAGTGTTGGGACCCTTGCCACCAGAACAGATGAAACTCTTCTACAACAACCCTCGCTTCCATGGGCTGCGGGTAATGCCAGGCCACACTTCACACGCTTTACCCCAACCCTCACTATGGTTCTCTCTGTTGACCTGTCCCTTCATGTTGCTCTTATTGCTCATTCTTGCCTTTTCTTCCATTTGATCTTATCTGGTCTCTTTGTGCCTCCTCCTCTATTTCTTCTTCAGTTATTTATTTTCTCTCTCTGCTGTGTCTCTGCACTCTCCTTGAATGTTTTTTTTTTCCTGACAGAGTTTGCTGCGCTGTGACTGATTGGATCACAATGACTCATAATGTATCATGTATCCTGTATGCTCTGTGAAGGAAGACTGTTACAAGTCTTCTGTGGCAGTCTGGTGGTACAACAGACCTGGGTTGTCCTCCTTTTCCCCTCCCTGCCCACGCCTCAGTATATAAGTATTAGTTTGCAAACTGCCCCTCTGTGAATCCCTGAAAGTGAATACTTGCTGATAATGACCGTGGTTAATAATGCTGCATTTTTTTAAATACTGGACTCTTGTGGGTGTAAAACGTGGTTAATGGGTGCAGGAAAAGTTGGTGTGGTGGAGCATACATTCTTGTCTTAACTACCAGCTCATAAATACATGTAACCCACAGTACAACATGTAAGTTGTTTTTCGACAGTAGAATGCTCTATCTAGTAAGACAGGAAAATGTTGGACAGGGATGTTTCTTCAATAAACATTTAACGCTTGCTATTGTTAGTTCTTGGTCAGGGGAAAAAATTTGATTCCTCACACATTTCTGTGCATGCTGTCATTTGGTAGTGAGCCTGCAAACTTCACTAATGAGTAGACATTCACCCTTAAGCCCAGTCTTCTCTCAGTTTTAATTATCTTTATAACAGCAGAGAAGACAACGAGAAAGGGGGGATTATATTTGAAGGAATCATGTGAACCATGATTTTATTAAGATATTAATAAAGTAAGATATATTACTTAGGAGTTAACATAGGATGTTTGATGGTTGTTTTATCATGCTGGCCACCTACAGTGTGATTTCTGTAACATTTGGATAAGTGTGAAGTGAAAAGAACAGCCTCTGGATGTTTTTGGCAGATTCACAGTAGTCAGAAGAGAAAATCTATCAAAATAAAAGGTTGAGGAAGATTGGATGTGGAAGAAATCACATGCAGCTGTGGCCTTGGTGAACAGTGGTGAAACAGCCTGGACTGTGCCATCCTAAAAACAGCATTCATTTTTTTATTAGTTACATTTCACATACACATGAGCCATCAGATTTTTGTATGAGAAAACTACTATATTTGTATCTGCTGATTTGGTATGAGAATTAGTAATGGATCCTTTTGTTTTACATATATTAATTATTAAACTATATTTTGAATAGTACTTGCAATGAATGTATGATATTGCTGATCTTTCTACAAAGTACAGATTTTTGATCATTTATCACATGGACAGCCATCTATCCGTCATCCTAACCGCTTATCCTCTTAAAGGTTCACAGAAGTGCTAGAGCCTATCCCAGTTGTCACTGGGCGAGAGGCGGGGTCTATCAAAGGGCCAACGTATAGAGACAGACAGCCATTCACTTTCTTTGGACCCGGCCAACCCATGGATTCGTACCCGGGTCCTTTTTGCTGTGAGGCGACAGTGCTAACCACTGCACCACCGTACCGACCTTATCACATGGACATTTCTTCTTTATTTCTGGCTGAATGTACTATTTTCAACTATGTGTTGTTTCAGTTTCCTGCTGTGAACCACCCCCAAACCTTGGAGCGAAGATACCTGGGAATTATTGGTGGAGGCCTGCTGGACCTTCTCAAGGTAAGATCACAGGGAAAAAAAACAGGAAATGCTGCTCTGCAGAGGAGATGTATTTATTTTTAACTTTTTTCAGTTTTACTTAATATTCATATCATGAAAGCATTCTGTAACCATAAAAATGAACATTTTTATAAGCTAGACATCTGATAATTGCATCATTATCATTGTGTTTACATCGTGACTGCATGATGCCTGTTCACTGCTTCAGCATCTCTCAGCTCATATCCTGGTTCCAGCACGGCTGTTATCACTGTGTCTGCACTGTAAACAGGAGCTCCATGTCAAGAATGTGGGCTGTGCTTGTGCAATTGCGCTTTTCCCAACAGATAATGACTCATCACTAACATAATGTCATCCTAGGATTGACTTCAGCAAGGACAGGCATCTCTTTCCTTACAAACCATGCTTTGTTGAGTTGAGTTTAGACATTAACTAAACAAAATATATTTGATAATTGCTAATGTGAAGCTGCATGAGATGCAGATGAGATTAGTTTTGTTTTTGTTCTAATAAAAAAAGTTGCTTCCCCTATACATTTTAGTTTAGTGTCAAACAAAGCTGCATTCAGGGTTCAGTTCAGAGGTTTTATTTTGAGTACATGAACACAGGATTCAGCTTTCATTATGGAGACAGGTTATTAAACATATTTATTCAAGTGGAAAAAAAGCAAATGTCACAAATCATATTTCACATCATTGTTTGGTGAGTGCAAGACACAATTAAAAGCTGCAGCAGTCTGACTTTTATGATAATAGTGATGACACATTATCGCATGATTGTTTCATTGTGTTTGTGAGGTCTTAATGTTCCGGGTTTCTGGAGGACTCACGGGCGCCCTCTGTGTTTGTACGTTAGAACCTGCTATTGCTGAACCCGATAGAGCGCTTTCTCACAGAGCAAAGCCTGAACCACCATGCCTTCCAGACCCTGCGGCTTGTGGAGCGGTCCGGCCCACCCACACCTACACCTGTGCGCTCCTCCAAGAGAAAACCTCACCATGGAGACAACACCACCCCCAGCAGGTCAGTGAGCACACTATCTGGATTAAGATGGTCAATGTTTCCCTGTTGTTCACATACATAAGTTAGTATGTGTTTTCTTATGCAAATGTGACCAGTTGTTTTCCCTTGAGGAAGATTTGCAGTAGTCAGTGCCTGGTGACATTTGTGCAGAATGTCTTGCTCTTTCAGAGAGGATTCAGACTCAGATAATGAAACACTGAGATGCAGAAGCACAAAATGAAACAAAAAACAAACTGCAAAAAGCAGATAAAACAGACAAGGTGTTTTTCATAAAAACGAGACATAAGACTGCTGTGCCCCTGCTGCATTACTGCTTTACATGAAAGTTGTGACATTAATATTTAATTACTGGTGATGCAACCTGTCATACAAATTGTTCTCATTTACTCATTTACTATTACATTCGCTAAATTTTGTCCTCTGTAATAATGTAATTGTCTGTAATATATTATGTAATATGTAATATCCTCTGTAATTTAATTATAACACTAAAATGACTGATCCAAATGAGCCATATCTGAGAATTTTGGCAGAACCTTTACTATGTTTAGTATTATACCTACAGTTAGTCTCTAGTGCACACAGACACCTGTAGTTAGGTGAATGGCTGGTTAGGTATTTATACACATAACCTTCTTCTACATCCTAAATCCTGTCAGGAACGTTTAGTGATTTTAGTCATTTTAATGTCTGTGAAGATTCTCAGTCATTTTAATGTATTTACTGTGTCTTATTTTTGTTTCTACACAGGGCAATTTCAGTATTGTGTCTAAGACATATTTAACACTTTCTGACAGCTCTATTGTCCAGTAGCCACGTACTTATTTTTGACAGTACTTGGAACAAAGTTGGTAGGTTTAGTCAGCGTTATTACTTGACTCTTCTATGTCAAAGACATATCTATAATTCACTACCAAAGCAGCATCCACTATTTACAGGACAAACTCATATATAGAGATATATATATAATTTATATACAGTATGTTAGGAATTGTAAGGGTCCTAAGAGTTACGCTTGTGGAATACCACATGCCACCACCTCTGCTTTTGACAATGCGGCATTACTTAGTTATATTTTACACCAACACACTACTTCATCAGCACATCCACTACCGAAGCTGTTTTATTGCATAAAAGTGGATGTGTAATTTTGTGTCCTTTCTCTCTGCTCTTGGTCAGGAGCCATGGGGGAAAGAGTTCAGGAAGCCACCGCTCCAGCAGCAGAGAGTGCTCCAGCCTGCCACGGCACGAAGACCTCCACCCCAGCAACGACGGCTTTCTCAATGGCAACATGCCTGCAGCAATCAACCTCAGCCCTACTCTGCATCCCAAGAACTACCAGCCTCAGATCTTCAACCACTCCACGTCCTGCAGCATGGACCTGGCTAGCAGCAACTTGCCGCACCTGCTCAGCCCTGGTGAGGCCAAGAGCAAGGGCGACTTTGAGATGAACTTAGGGCCGAAGGTGTCTGATGGTCCCGGAGCCAAGTACCTCAAATCCAACTTCCGCTCGCAGCAGAACCGCCACTCTTTTGTAGAGGGGAAGACCAACACGCTTCAATCAGGGGAGAAGCATAGTCGACACAGTTACATGGAGTCCCACAGCTCCACGCCCTCCTCTTCCAAGTTTGCTTACCTGAACTTGTCCAAGAGCTACGGCACACTTAGCGATGCCAAGTCAGTGGGGAACTTGAATGATGTGCATCTTTATGCCGATGAGCCTACATCTCGCTATTTTCCCTCAAGCTGCCTCGATCTCACAGCCCCCGGGAGCCCAGCAGCCCGCCGAGTGGACAGACTGGGACCTGGCACAGCTGGTCGAGGAAGCATGCGCTCAGACAGAGAGAGCAACACTCTAGACTCCTCGTATAGGCGCTCCTCCACCCGCCACAAGGCCTCAGAGGAGGCCAAGTCACCAGATTCCCTGGACCCTGGAGACAGTAGTGTTGAAAGGAGCCATGCTCACTCTCTCTCTGCCCCACATGACCCTCTGGCTTATGGTCAGGGATACACCAGCCCTTTCTCCTCTCAGCAGCGGCCACACCGTCATTCCATGTACGTACGGAGGGACCACCAGAGGACACATGGGGCAGATGAAGGGCTAGTTGTGGGGCAGGGCATCCCCACCAGAGCCAGCAGCCTCCAGCTCCTTTCACCACAGCTGCAGCACCGCACACTACCCCGCCACTCTGGGGGCTCCTCCAGAGAAGAAGACATGAGCAGGGTCAGTGATCAACCCACATGAAACCTCTCCAAGCTTTAGGAAAGCCTAAGCCTACAGGATCTAATCATATCAAATGCCTACACCAGTTGGTGTTGGATAACTCTGCTTCAGTCTCAGTTTGTACAACAATGCAGCCAGGATTTATTCTGGTGGCATCTGAAAATATCATGATCTGTGTTTAGGTTTTCAGCCAGATTGTATTAGTCAGTTTTCCCGGTTTGTAAAGAATTGGAAAGGCACAACTGCAGCTTCATTTATGAATATTGCAAGTGTTAAGAGTGTGCCCTGCTTGTTAGGATATACAGTGAATCGTGTTACCTGTATATTTATATATACTGTATCTACACATATGGTATATATAGTGTATATAGTGTATATTTGTGTGTGTGTGCTGCAATGCTAAGCTCACTTCATGCTTCATCATGTCTCCATTAACAGAGCGAACAGGCACCCACTGAGGTCACCCACAGCAGACCCCCAATAAGGGACTCCACAAGGGACAACACCGCATCTTTTCACACACAGCGGCAAAAAAGCGAGGTCCGACATTCTGCCTGCACCCACCATTCCCCACCCACATCCAGTCTTCTGAGAGTGCGGATGTGGGTGGATACTGCTGTCATGAACTGCTCTCTCTCTCTCTGTCTCTCTGCATCAGATGCCTCTTCATTTTCTCTGTGTGCTTTGCTTCCCTCTAATGTGACTACCTATGATAGCACAGTCAAGCTTGTCATCATGGCACATTTCAGTTTGATTTCTCAAATGCACTGATTTATTATAATGACCACTGGTAAAACAATACCCCTCCCCTTTTTTCAGGTAAATAAAAATATCGAGTCAGATAGAGAGGCATGCAAAGCAGTTAGCCTTTGAGGTTTTATGTGATAAGTTCTTCTGTTATGGTTCAGGTTGGCTTATATCATGACCAGCAAACAGAAGACGGGGGCTCCTCCAAAGAGAACCGTAACATCTACAGTGAATCCATGCCTAGGAGGGTGGGCAGCTTCTACAGAGGTTGGTTTAGTCAGAGTGATACCTCTGGATGTGTGGAGATCAATTTTTGAGATTTAAGCATCAGACACTTCATTTATTACAAATTATATATAGTTATTTGTCAGAACTTTCATGTAGTTAGAGCCTCTTTCAAGTATTTAAAGTTCAACACATGCTAAACACATGCTTATATTGGTAACAAGCTCTTTACAGACACAGTACTTTAAAAATCTTTGACGCTAATAAACTAACACATAACAAACAAATATTTGTGACCTGGCTCTAAGGATTTGGGTTATCAGACAACATCAAGAATCTACAAACACACTGGTGCCTTTGTGAGGCTCCACTTATACCCAGCTGTGCCTTGAGCTAGATACTAATGTCTGCATGTTAACATACTCTCAGTGACAATCTTGACAGGCTAACAATTACTAGGTAATATTCATGCGTTTAGCATGTTAGCCTGCCAACATTTGCAAATTAGCACTAGATGCAACATAGTTATGCAAGGCTTACAGTTAAGTCAGCCTCAAAAATGTGGCCTGAGGCAAGGGCTCATCAAAGTATTACTAATCATCATGAATATATGTCAATAATTGTTTAAAAAAATTAACTCTGGTCCCTATGCTGTTACTACAGCAGCACAGCTAGTAAGGCTAAATGTTGACAGACGTTTTATTTGTTACATTTCAGATTTTGAAAATGGAATATTTGGATTTTCTGTATAAAACAATTCTTGGTACTCATCTGAAGCCGTATATGCCAATAAAATCTAATAATAATAATATCTGCCATTATGTTTTTGGGCAGTATTTTCACAACAACGCTTTGATAGACTGGTAATCTGTCCAAGGTGCACTGCACCTATTGTCCAGTGACAGCTGGAATTGGCTCCATCATCCCGTCAAGGCGTAACAGGATATATTATATTAGCAGTTAATATAAGTGTCACTACAGTTTTTGTAATACAATTTTGTTAAAAACAGATGAGACAAACCCAGTGAAAAGCCAGGAACTTTGTAACTTTAATTGATAAAAGTTAAAGCTACAACAAAAGTTGTTGTTGGAGACTTTGCCCTTTTGATTTTAAATGATCACGAAACCACCACATCATATTGATTATGGTAAAAGTCTCAGTCTTGTCTGACATGGACTACGACTGAAAAGTATACTTTTTTTTTGGAAATTGTTACACTGTATTGCCGAAAGTATTGAGATGCTTGCCTTTATACACACATGAACTTTAATGGCTTCACCTCTTCTGGGAAGGCTGTCCACAAGGTTTAGAAGTGTATTTATGGGAATAATTGCCCATTCTTCCAGGAAAGCATTTGTGAGGTCAGGCACTGATGTTGGACAAGAAGGCCCAGCAGTCTCTGCTCTAATTCATCCCAAAGTTGTTCTGTCGGGTTGAGGTCAGGGCTCTGTGCAGGCCAGTCAAGTTCCTCCACACCAAACTCGCTCAGCCATGTCCTTATGGACCTCGCTTTGTGCACTGGATTCGTTGATTTGGAGGGTGTCCCAATACTTTTGGCAATGTAGTGTATGTGCCGCAAAGTGTAATGGAGCTGCACAGAATTAAATTTGATTGTTGTTGATTTTTCTCCGTGTATCAAAAGGTGAATGAACTTAATTGTTGTGTGTGTTGAACAGTCCCTTCTCCCCGGCCAGACAATTCTTTCCATGATAGCAGGGGTCAGAGCCGGGGCTCTGGGCTGACTGGGGACGGCAGCAGTTTGACGAACCATTCCAAACGTCAGCCGGCATTTGACCCCTGGTAAATATGTCTTCTAAGCACAAAAGAACATAGTTTATTTTGTTTAATAAATAATATCTTCTCTAACTGAGGTTACCCTGACACCAATTTTCTCATTACTCTGTGAAACAGTTTGGTAGCTGATTAAATTTCACACTGGTCACATAACATGGTGGCTTTAAAAGGAATTGTCACATCCTGTTAGGAGTTGAAAGCTAGTACATTTTTAGTTGGGACATCGTGCTCAGCACACTTTGTTTTATTTTCAGGACTGGCCCAGATACTGTAGTACTGAACGCCTCTGAGCCATCCAAAGAAAAGGAGAAGCAGGGTTTCTTTAGAGCAATAAAGAAGAAGAAGAAGAAATCTCAAATGGTAAATTGCATGTCTTACTTTTGGGGATATAAGCCATGTGTGGATGCACTGTTTCATGCTTATGTCCATTAATACAATACATCAATACATCTTTTTAACTCTGTCTACATACAGTTCTCTATATGCTCCTCTGCCTTTTAGGACTTCTGCAGAGATTCAGAAACATTTTTTAGTGTTATCATGTCATGTGCCACCAGTCATGTGCCTCTATATTACAGATGGAAGTCCCTGATGGAAGGTCTCCTGTCATCAAGAAATGTCTTTTTCCTCTGTTTAGCCCAAATAACATAAAGCATAGTTCCTCTGTGAAAGTCCTGCCTGTAGTATCCTCTCCCATGGTACATGCTATTTTACATTATTCTACTCATCTGTCAGTGTGTCACTCATTTAACACTGCATGCTTAACAGTTATTAATCAGCATTGTTTTATTGTGTTCTGTTACAGTTTTCAATGATTCTCGTCGATAATTGTATAAATATGGTGAATTATGTTCATGTAATAATGAATTGCTAACACATACCAACCAGATCCATCAAAGCAGATACATATCATTATTATGATGCAAATGGATTTAAATCTTAAGATTTACAATGAAAAGCATTGTAAATTGTGAATTCTAAAATGAAAGGCACGACTGTTGAGAAATATTTTGTTTAAATGCATGGATCTGGCTGTGTTTGATCCATTTGATTTTGATCAGTCACCTCAGCCACAGCCCTAACAGCATGTCTCTGATTATTAGTTGAGGATGAATGAGAGCACACAGGCTTTGCTTAAGCACGTGAGATTTAAGGAGTCTCTGTGCCCGGTTACACTCACCAGCATCACACAGAAACATTCGATCTCTACCCCTCAAGGTGTGGCTAAACCCATAACTTGATTATAGAGCATAGATCAAGGAATCAGGAAGAATTAAATAAATCATTTTAAAATGTTAAATTGACTAACATAGCTTTGGCAGCAATGGTTCAGCATAAAACATGACTTTTTTTCCTTTCACATTTCTATTTATATGTGACAGTTTGCTCAGATTCTGAGGGGGGGTTACTGCTGATGACAGAGCAATAAACACAATCTGGCCAGGAGGAACCAGGCAGTCAGACTCAGACAGGGTGGAAAATTATGTGTACTGCATGAAAAGTAGATACACTAAACCTTTAGATATCAGCCAAATGCTCCATTTATCAATCATAAACTGTACTTTTCTCTTCTCTTCCTCAGATCAGTGAATGCTTGAGATTTCTGGCTCCAGATGCATGTTATTTTTTATTGTTTCTGATTTCACGGCACTTGAATCTAACAGAGTATTACCCAAAATAACTTAAAACTAACTGTATGTAAGCGGTAAATTAGCACATGTAAAGATTAATAGGAAACACATTTTTCTTAGCTCATTTTGAGGAAATTATCTATATATCTACAAACATATATACATATATGCACTATATACTGTACACATACTGTACATACATATAAGGAAATGAACAGTACCATTACAGTCAACAGTTATGGAACAAATCTTCAAAAACTAATCAATTTTACTTTGAAATCTACTAATGAGATATTCCATTGGTATTAGCTCAAAGCTTATGCCATGTCGTAATTGTAAGTACTGTATGATCAATCCATATTTTTATATATTTTTCCAAATGTTAGAATACAAAACAGCTTTTTTGCCTCTCATATAAAGACTGCCATATTCCTAAATATGAATAAATATGTGTTTCTTGTTGTCCTTCACATTGTGTGGATCTGCCTTGCTTGTAAGTGTGAGGTTGTACGTTTAGATAGGTTAAATGATAGTTAACATTCGCTGTGTGACAGATTCCGACTGAAGGGGTGGATCCAGGCATGCAGAAGTCCTCCAGGTCCTCAGGTCACCAGAGCAGCCGACACAGATCCCGCGACAAGAGCAGAGACCGGGATCAAGACCGTGAACGGGACAAGGATTGGCCCCCTGAGAAGCTGTCCGATTCACACTCTCCAGTAAAACTCAAAGACTAAATAGATAAACAAATAAGATAAATAAATGTTTATTAATTTAGAGATGGTGATCATGAACTGTGTCATGTCCCCTTCAGAGTCAGCCACTGAAGTCACTGCGCAAGCTCCTGCACCTTTCGTCCTCCTCCTCCAACCAGACCGCATCCTCTGATATGCGCTACCAGCCGCTACCTAATCCAGCCTCCACTCAAGGTGGTTTCACAGAAAGCCGGGGTCACTCAGGGGTTAGCACCCCCCAGCTGAAGAGCCGACAGACAGCCTACCCGCTGCCTGGACAGCTGGAGTCTGGCTGGCACACGTCCGCCCTGGGCCGCCCTGAGGGCAACCCCTACCCAGAGCAAATGAGCATCAAGGGAGGCCAGAACGGGCACGGCTTCGGACGCCCCTCCAGATCTCGTATGCCAAACCTCAATGACCTGAAAGAGACGGCTCTGTGATCTCCATCACCTACAGCTCTCACAGCCACTTCAGACTCCTCTGTTCCCCCTCTGTTGCTCCCCCCCTGCCTAACAGTACATCTGCTGAACACACACAAACACGCAGATACCAAACCTTCAGTTTCAAACACTGCTTGCAAATAGGCCAAAAGCCTTTTTATGTCTTAATTTTTTTTAACACTTCCATGTTTGATAGACTTTATATTATTACTTCTGTAATTCTGACAATAATTTGTATTATAAAGTAAATATATTACAAATTAAATATATATAAATGGATAGATAAAGTGTAGATTTTAAGTGTAAGTATTTTTGTTTCTATTCAATATAGAAATATAGTACATTTTACTGCGTAGTATTTCCTTAAGACTATCCAAGATATTCTAAACAAATAAAGTTTTATCAGTTGTTACGATTGAGGTTGGTAATGTCAGTAACTTGTGTTCATCTCATCCAGGATTGTAACTCTCTGTCTCGCCTGTGGATGTGCTCGGTCATACTGGTTACAGATGCTCAAATGTGCGACTACAAGTCAAAGTGGTCTCGTCCTTTAAAAATATTTCTGTTCTGGCACTGAAAATATAGAAATCTCAAATCTATTTGTTTTGTAGGATATTTAGGATTTCTTTTAGGTTTGTTTTGAAGTGCAGCCATTTTAGAGTTTGATCAACTATAAACAGAAATCCTAACTTACATCACCCTCTGTAGGAGATAATGAAGCACTGCAGTTACAGTTTCCTGACAGATTATTCATGCACTAACATTAGGCATTGACTTCCTTGGAACAATATACTGTATGTAAAACATTGTCGCATATATTCTCTAACTAATATTACACAATCAAAACTATGGCTACACCTCAATCATGTCACATAGGACAAACATGACAAATTATGCAGATTATAATGATTGTTTTGGTAGTAATGTAATCAAAAATTATTTACAGATTTTATGTCAAAGTGTTGTAAAGCACCTTTATTGATGAATTATACAATAGTAAAATCTTGATACTTTGAACAAATGTCAAGCGTCCAGTTACTGGTAAAGGACATCTCATGCGAACGCTGGAGGACATCTTTTTTTTTTTTTTTTGAATTTACTCGCAACCTAGATTTCATTACAAAGATTTCACACTAGTAATGCCCAAGTGCTTCTTCTTGTTTAATCGGTTAGAAAATGTTCAAAAACATCCAAAATCTTACATGAAGCTTAACTGTTTCTTCTCCTAATGATTGTAATTCTTACAGCAGTTAGAGGAATACTAAAGCCATTCTGGATGTACTAGTGCAGTGGTTCTCAATTGTTTTGGCTGATGTATCCTCACATTCATGTCAGATAAAAAAAGTGATTTTAAAGTGGATGCTATTTATAACAGTTGATTATATAAAAGTAGACATAATTACAGTCATTTTTCATGCCATCGAACTGTTATTGTTTTTATGTTAGTTTGGTTCAGTTTGCTTTTGTGCTGGATTCACCCTGAGTAGCAGAAGCTGGACGTTTGAACTATTTATTCCTTACACTCAGCTAACAAGAGCATCACATCCATTTATTACTTTTATCTATTTCAGCCTTTTCTTAATGCTTTTAGCTAACTATTTCAACTAATTAACCATTACTTTTAGCTGACTACAGCATTTCAGCCCTTTATGCTTGATATGTTTAGCTGTTGCAGCCATTTATCCCTTCAACCTTTATTCCAATGCTTTCATCTGTTTTAATCATTTTCTAATACTTTTAACTATTTAAGCCATTGAATCAACACTTTTTGTGTGACTTTCGCCAACTATTTTATCCATGTATTAGTTTTACCATCAGTTTCTTTGAGCCTTGAGCCTTTTGACCATTTATTCTGCTCACACTCTTAATTGCAACACAGCTTCTGTGTCAGGTATCACCGCTAAGATATGGACATGTATTTTCAATCAAATTATAATTTCCATTTTAGCAACTCTACATTCTCTCTGTGTACTCACCTGGTAACTGCAGACACCTCCTGTTGGGAATCAGTGTGCTGGTGTTTTTTTTTTATTGATTGCACGTTCTGAGACACTTTGGACAAGCTTTTAAGAAATCTTTAAATGGTGGAGGGTAGAAGGGCGTAGAAGTTTAGTACTGTAACATTGTTTTCTGTCTGACATGAAGTGCCATAAAAGTAGCTTGGCAGAAATGAATCCTAAACATTTTTTTATGTTGCACTTTGAAGAGACTTTGTGGCTCAGCAATATTGCTCTCACTCTGTAAATTCTTCCTCACCTCATGTCCATCTTGTGTTCAGTGTGTGAAGACTGAAGTGCGGGGCCACAGGCTTCCATAGTAACACACTGACTCGAAAAACATGACAGTATTGTATTGTGTTGTGCATCTGTAAGGACTGTGCACACTGTACTTGACACAATACATTTCTCTCTTTGGATTATTGTTTTGCTGAAGGGACACTGTGTATTATATTAATACTGACGTGTGACTACTTGTTTGGTAATATTTATAACAGAAGATGTTTATCAACTGTTTAAATGAAATCAAGTATTACGTTTGTGCTTTTATTACAGACACAAATCAGTAGCATAGTCAGTGTTTATCAGCTTTTTTTTTTTCAACAGGGCATTCACATGAGAACATAAACCCACAAATGAATGCTTAACAATTTTAGAATATTCATGTTTACATATGTAACAGTAAGTCTCAAATAAAACAAGCTCATTTGATTTCACTCTTGTAAAATCGTTTTTATTCCTATTTTTTGTAAAGCAGTATTGGATTCTGGTTCACAGATGTGATCAAGTCTTGGTATTTTATGTCTGTAGCTTTATTGGAGAACACAAACATCCAGAAATTCCCTTTTCAGCTGGAATTCACTTAATGCATTGATAAATGTGTCCAATCCACTGTTTACATATTAAATGACATAGTAGAGATTTTAAGACAGATACATCAAAGGACACCAAACATGTCCACCTGCCCATACTAGGTTTGCCTCACCAAAAAAGACAGACACGTTACAGTCTCTGGATCTTTCGATCCTCTGTTTTGGTGAGGGGCAGGTGAAGGATGGACGATGAGAGAGAGAGAAAAATAAAAGCAGCAGCCGAATGAACTTCACGTGCACTTGTTCATGCACATGAGCAGCTCAATCCTCATGGCGATGCGGGTGTGCCAGCCCAGCGGCAGGAGGCGGATGTAACGAGCTACAATAGGTGGGCGCAGCAGGTTCTGCACAGTGGAGGAGCGGTCAGAGTTCCCGTAGAACACCTGGAGATCAGAAAGTAAACAGCGTGTAAAGATGCACTCTCTTCATAAGAGTTTCAACTATTGAATAAGTTTCCTCTTTGGTTTATACAGTACTTACTATATATTGAAACAATACCATGTATGTCATGTATGATGTTCTTAGACTATTTGGATTCATTGCACATTCAACTGTTACTTTGTGTTTTTTACCAGATATTCAGTATTGATTTTGTATTCATTAAACAATGCTGTGATTTTCCAATTTGAAAATGATACAACGAGGGAAACAAAAGTCCCCATTGGAACTTAAAGTATTTGTTAGTTATTTTCTTTATTAACTGATTCGTGATTTGGTCTGTAAAGTGTCAGAAAACTGTAAAAATTGCTCGTAATACTTCCTGAAGCTGAACCAAAGAAGCTGGAACCATGAGAACTAGAACTGCTTGAAAAATTGAAGTTAATATGACCTGGTTGCTCATTATTATTCTCTGAATTTACTAATCATTTCATTTCTAGTTTCCATATGAGGAAAGCCATGATCAACAACACACAGGCCGTTTAGCATGATGTTTTCATCAGATTATTTTTATATACATGCTGGGAACATTCAGTTAGTTTCCCATGATAAGCTAGTCCAAGTGAGATGTGCAAAATGTGTCTGGTATCAGCTAGGTGGGAGCAGTATAGTCAGTGAGAAGTTCAGAGTAACAATAACCGATCAACTCTCAAAAATATGTAACATCAGTAATATTTTGAAGACTAAAACTGAATCAGCAGTCATTCATATTTATATTGCTACATGCTCTTTCTACTATAACATTGCTGTTTAGAGAAGTCTCAGTGCTGCATTTTATGTCCTTACCCTGTTATTTCCTGTCTGGTCTTTGTAATAGATCCAGTTGAGAGTTTCCACAGTGCGATATTGAATACTGTATTTAGTTATCCACTCATCTGCATCACAGCGGCCTTGGGTGAGGATGCCAGACACCACCCCCACCTCCTTCAGGTCTATCTGGATCCACTGGTACTGGTCGTTGAACTTGGAAAGCCATGCACATCTAACAAAATTTTAAAATTAACTTTTGTTCTTTTACAGCATATGATACGAGCAGGTTCCTGTGACTCACCCAAAGCCCTGGTTGTTAAGTCGAGCCTTGTTGGGGATCCAGGATGTATACCAGCCAGTGTACTGGTCCTGATTGGAGCAGCTGATCTGGTCTGATGTCACAGATCCAGATTCAAAGCCCAGGGCACGGTGGTAGGGGCATTCTGTGGAGGACAATGCATGATTTATTGTGTAACATTAACGTTTTTACACTGGTAATAAACTCATGTGTTTATCATGACAAGATCCAGGCATTTTCACACATGGCACAATTTAACCTGGTTCAGTCTATGAAGACTTTATATGTTCCACGCTTATATGAAATGATTTTATTGACACTGAAACTGTGCTTGCATGACCAATGTCCAGCCTGTCACACTTCTGCAGTTAATTTTCTGCTCTGAATGAATGTGGATCTTATTTTGGACTATGTCCCAACAAGATCCTGCCTTCCTAGAACAGTGCATGTCCACGTCATGAAACATAAAACATGCGAATTCAGAAATGCACCAGCAATATTTTACTGATATCATGATATTTGTTGTCTAAAAAAGTACTCTGCAGCCTTCCTGCTTGTCTTGATCAAGCGTACAGTAAGATCAACAAGTACCGAACAGTAAGAGATACAGTGAGGTGATTCTTCGAAGGCGGGGGTGCTAAGGCAGAAAATGATCGGGGCTGATGTGTGCTTCCTTGCACGCTATCATACTATTAGGTGAAGGGCACATCCTATTTTGGGCTCCTTAATCTGCTGCACATGTAATGAGATTTCCTTTTCCAGGTGTCTTCTTCACAGTTGTTCACATCTCATTCCTAAACATTTAGCATCTCTACAACAGAGTTGAGCCATATCAACATGCAGAAAGACTGGGGTTGAAAAATCTCCTTGATCAGAGTAGAAGGTGAGTATGCACCACTGCAGACATGCAGCGAGAGCCAAGATTAGGCTGAGGGCATATGAGGACACAGCCAGCTACCATCAGCTGTATGATCCATCACACCATCTGGAACGAACCCACCTATAAAATCCACAGGATACAAAACTGCCCACCATCAATCTTTATTTGTACGTTGTTCCCTAACATGTCATTGTCCTTCATATTATGTGGATCCCATTTATCACTTTTTAAACACGCACTGACCTGGTAAATGAAGGACATCCAATATCTTTGTGAGGGGACTATGTTAGTCCAGGTCAGGTGACAGAGGTGGAGCTAAAGTTCTCACCTGGCATGCAGTTCAGGGGGTGACTCTGGGGTGGCGGCGGAGGGAGTGAGGTTGACGGAGCTATGACAGCAGGGGTGCGTGTCGGTGAATGAGCAGATTCACAGTCACAGGTGCAGGCTTTGACGTTGCGCGTCCATGTCTCGATCACCTGCTGGTCCTCCTCCTGCAGATCCTCTTCCTGAGCTGCCTCCTCCTCCTGAAGGACACATGGAGAGGAGTTAATCCACAGTTTGCTCTTAGAGTCACTTAAACTTCTTTTTATTAGCCTCTTACCTCCTGTGAGTGAACAGCGATCAGGGCTATATCACATCAACAGATGCATGAAATCAAATGTAGAAGCAGATGTTGAAAGTAAATGTGAAAACTCAAGCTAAACATTATTACAGAAATAGAACAAATAAAGAGAAAATAACTTATAAATAATGGAAAATTCTAAGTTTTAATGCAGTAAAACTTCTATGTAGTACTTGGACTAGAACAGCTACAAAAAGACATGATAAACAAGGCAGAACAAAGAGAATTCCTGTTTTTAAGGCAATTTTAGGCATGATGATATAATAATATCCCTGTTGCAGGTGCACAGTCACTTACCCTGACATAGAAGCAGGAGGAACAGCACAGCAGCACTACGAGCAGTGACCTCCATCTTCCTCTTCAGCTGTGCTAGAATGTGATGTGTGTGATACCTTAGGCTAGTGGATAAGATTACAGTAATCCACAGGCCAGAGATGGCCTTATCTAATACTCCTTAGTGGCCCTTAGACACCTCCTCTAGGATGCTCTGCTGCACTGCACCTGTGATGAATACCATCACCTCATCAGGAATTCTTCACAGCAGCAGCGTCTCTCAGGTTTACAGTGCAAACATTTGTCGCCTTTACCAATCATATTTGTATACACTCAGTTCTAATTTACACTGCAGCATATTAATGTCCAACAACAGCGAATCATACGCATAAGGTGGGTTTCCACTGCAGAACTGAACCTTAACCTGGAGTTTCCCATAACCTGAACCTGCAGGTTAAAGGTGAAAAGTTCTGGTGGTTAACCTCCACTCGTGCGTTTAGTTGCTGTTAACACCAATGTGTGTGTGTTTTCCCATTGTGATTGTTCTCTGTCTGAAACTCTGCTTGAGAGGAGACAGCTTGTCATTAGCCAATTACAAGTGACAGCCCCAGAAGCACCTAACGCCTCCCGCTACAATTGATTTAGTACTACCTCCTGAGAGGTGCTGGTCGACAGGTGTTAGGGTCAGAGTATTATAGTCCTATATATTAAAGTCATCATATTGTTGTGATGAAGAGCAACATGAAGCACAGTATCTGACGTCTCTGGTCCTATGTTACATAATACTAAACACCATTCTCGGATATTCCGCCTCTATTTAAACATTCAGCTACCGCTTCCGATAATGACGTTTTAATATGCGTGACCAGCCAGGTTCTTGCGATTTGATTGATGAGCACAGCAGCCAATCAAATTCAGGATGTCGAGTTAAAGCGTCGAAAAGGAGGGAACTACCAAAAAATGTCAGCCAATGAACAACGTCATGAGCACCTCGTTGACCAATCAGATGTTGGATACCAACTGTCCCTGTTTTAGGGTGGCTTTGGGTGGCTTATTTCTCTACAGCGCAAGTACAGTGTTGTTATTTAAGGTAAGTAGTTTAAAGAAATTATTGGATATTATTTGTTCTTTTAAATTAAAATGCACATACACGCTCGCTTGTATGCCGTTTCCAACACAGGCTAGGCGGTGGCAGAACAGGCTAATGCTAACCTGAATGACGTTGTTAACGGGACTTCCGCGAGGCTGTGTTGATAACGGTAAAGGCGAGATGGTAACGTTCGTTTTGACAAAGTCATGTTTTTTCTGTAACCTTAACTGTACAGAAGTGGTTTATGTTAACTGTTTCAGTGTATGTGATGTATGAACTGAAAACGTGAAAAATGTCGTCTCTGGTCAACTGTTCAGGTTGAATTTCAGCCTGTAGTGAAATGGTGTGCTGTTTATTTATAACACATGGCAGCAAACTGTGGCTAACGTTACATTTACATGACGTTACATTACAATTCAGAGTTTGATTGACCTGATTAAAATCTAATTTGTCTTCCTAATGTCTTCTGCAACCCTAACATTTACTACAGTAATAGTAGTAATTTCCTCAGTTTGTCTTACCTTGACAAAATCATATTGGCTCCTTATGGCGCCTCATAAAAAGTGACCAGATGTGTCCTTTACAATGTTTTTGTCTCTTTATGCCGATTTATTTCACCACCTGCTTCCTGTCATCTATCGTTTTGTACCACAGCTCTTCTGTTCTTTCTCATCTCTTCATTTCAGATGCAGTTCATGCTTCTGTTCAGCCGACAAGGCAAGCTCAGGCTTCAGAAATGGTACGTGCCTCTGTCTGATAAGGAGAAAAAGAAGATCACCAGAGAGTTGGTGCAGACAGTCCTGGCTCGAAAGCCCAAAATGTGCAGCTTTCTTGAGTGGAGAGACCTCAAGATTGTGTATAAGAGGTGAGTAGCATGTTTAAACTGTTTTCTAGAAATCTAAACACTTCCCTGGGTAATTCATAGACCTATCACTCATTGTTGTTGGGCAAAAATGAAGACATTGTGGCTGCACTCAGACTACAAGAAAGAGCATTAATTTTGCCTCATTATATCCTGTTGCTATACCAACCGATGGGCAGGCAGACTGGTGAACCCAGGTGACCCAACAGGGACAGACAAACACAGAGCTGACCAGTCAGTAACTTTGGATTGTTGCTCTGCCAGACTAATGTTTGTTTACCTGTTAAATTTAAATAGTTTTAAACCATTACTCTGCCATTTTGGGTAATTATTTGTAGTTTATATGTGTTTTTTGTCTACAACAGTTCAGTTGATGCTCAGTGCATTAAACTAAATCAGAAAAGTGTCATTATACAGGTGATTAGTATTAGTACATTTATATTTTCTCCATAATTATGCATAACCCCTAGCTTTTTAACTGTCTTAATAAAGAGAGAGCATCGTACAGCAAAGGAGGGAAAGAGGTCCAAGAGTAGTAATTATAGCTGAGAACATGTTTCAGTATTGGTGGAGACGTTATTAATGTTTGATTATAAGGAGACATTAAAGGCCACAGATATTTCTTTTTTGATATATTGTCTTTAGTGAGGAGAGGTGGAAACGTAAAGTGTCAGAAGCCAGATTTGCACATCTCTGTATACCCCACAGCTTACTGAGCCTCAGGACCTCCTGTGGAAATATGTTTTTTTTTACTCACCAGAGACCACACCTGTTGCTGCTGTTTGATGTGGAGGCTGTTTTGGGTGTATGGGTTTACAGTTTTAAATATATAATGTTAATGGGACGTGGAAAGAAGAGATCTAAGGGCAGCAACTAACATTTCAACATACAGCTTTGTGATAGATTATTTCCTCAATTAACCGAATAGCCATTTTTCTATGAAACATCAGGAAAGAGTGAAAAATCCATGCTGTTATTTTGTTTTGCAATATATTTGCATTTTATTCCATCTTAAATGCAAATATATTCAATTTACCATTAATTAAGAAAACCAAGTGATTTAGCAATCTAATTTCTCAAAATACATACAGTAACTATGACCATAAAATCAGTCCGGCATCAGAAATAAGACTAAATCTATTGTCATTGGAATTCCTCTTGCTGACATTTTTACCAAATTAAATCACTTTGCTTTTTGATAGCTGAGGGTGTAGCTTCATGTAAAGCTTTGCACTCCCAACCGTGCATGAAACAGACAGACAGACAAAATATTTTAATTGAGAACAAATCCATGTTTAACAATATATTTAACTGAAGACCAATATTAAGTGTGTGTTTCCTTTACAAGATTTGACCTTAACTTCCTCCTGCCATGACTGCCTACTGCCTCGCTCTATGAGTCAGCCACAGTGAAAGTACTGTTTCACTTCTGTGACAAAGACAACTAAACAAATGAATGGAATCCATTGTGTTTCTTGGCTCTGTCTTGCATTCATTTGCACAAACAGCAGGCAAAATGGAGCAGAAACAATAAAGAATTCAAAGAAAGAGGTCGATCAAATAACGGGAATCAATAATGCCAATAACCTCCAAAGCTGTCGAGTTTGAGATTTATGTGTGTCCCTTTCTAAAATCTACAGCCTGGTTCGTTGTGTCTTCCTGCCCTGCTGGTTGTAAGGGATCAACTGACCAGCTCATTTATTAGCCACTCATCACATGCTTAATGAATGCCTTAGGGATTATCCAGGATAAAGAACCATGGCAGAATTAGGTTTAACTGATACAGTCTTCTGCATCCTGCTCCAGGCTTTTAAATGAACACCGAGTACACAGTAAACAGCAATCTTTAATAATAACAGAGAATTGCTCTCTCAGCACTATGACTGAGCTGGGAGACAGTGTGTATATCCTATTTAATTGATAAAAATGCATAAAGGCAGCTCTTTATCACTTATCACAGTGAAAGATGCCCTTTAAAAAAAAAACGCTGGCTTGCTGTTCTGTTGCAGATATGCCAGCTTGTACTTCTGCTGTGCGATAGAGGACCAGGACAATGAGCTCATCACACTGGAGATCATCCACAGATATGTGGAGCTGCTGGACAAATACTTCGGCAGTGTGCGTTTCTTTTGTCTCCTCACTCTTATTATTGTATATGTTGTTGTTTATATTGAGGTAATCTTATGTTCGCTACATGCTGAACCTGGAATACTGGCCATAATAAGTGTTATTTGACTTATGCTCAACAGGTTTGTGAGCTGGACATCATTTTTAACTTTGAGAAGGCCTACTTCATTCTGGATGAATTCCTGTTGGGTGGTGAGGCTCAGGAGACATCCAAAAAGAATGTATTAAAGGCCATTGAGCAGGCTGACCTTCTACAGGAGGTAAGGCACTGAATGAACTTGTGTGAGAATAATAAAGATAGCGTGGTAATGACTGAGCATAACTCGTAGCTTTTAAGCCTTAATAAAGAGAGAATATCCTGAAGTAGTGCTGGGCTGTATACCGGTTCATACCGAAAACCGGTTTTTATTTTTGTTATGATATGGATTTTGCTTATACCGTAATACCGGTTTA
>JAUMHL010000021.1:5479486-5489708 GCA_032362345.1 Sandelia bainsii | reverse complement strand
TATTGTATATAGAAACTGTCTTTTAAAGGAATATTTACATAAACATACAGAGGCCTATAATCATCAAACATTAGTACTGTCTTCCAATAGCACCTTATGTTTGCTAATGGAAGTTTATTAAATTAAGAGGAAAACTGATCATTATAAAACCATTTTGCAATGATGGTAACACAGCTGAAGGCATGCATCTTTTCATGGAAAAGATGGTAAAGCCTATGTGTGTCCAAACTTTTGACTGGTAGTGTACGAAAAATACCGTTGAATACAGTCAAACCATCATAATTATGAAAAATACCGTGATAGAGAATTTTGGTCATACCGCACCGCTCTATCCCGAAGCATCCTACAGCAAAGTAGGGAAAGAGGTTCCAGAGTAGTAACTGGGGCTGAGAACATGATAAACACATCAGTACTGGCGGAGACGTTATGATTATAAGGAGACATAAGAAGCCATAGAGATTAGAAAATACAACTTCTTAATTTTATTACTTTTTTGATATATATTTATATTTAGTGAGAAGAAGTGTCAGAGGCCAGATTGGCCAGTATCTTCACTCTAAAATGACTGTGCTGATTCTTCAAATCAATGTAAGGAGGAATAGAAAGATTTAGAGAAGTGAGGTACAGTACTGTTTCCTCACTTAAGATTCTAATTAGAGGCAAAACTGTGTTTAGTCAGGTAAGGGTGCAAGAGACAGATGACTGAAAAACGCTTTCTGTGGAGACACTCTGCTACGTGTGAAAACCTAAAAAACTACTTTGCAGTATTAGGTGTTACCACTTTATGCACTAATTAAATATGTGCATAAAGTATGTGTATCTACTCCTTATTGTTTCATTGCTCTCTGCAGTATTTAATACTGAGCTACTGTCCAAACAATGTAGAAATGTCTTTTGTTCAGATTTAGCTGTTTTTGTCATTTAGGATTTAAAAGTTTTGTTGAGCTGAATCCTCTGGCCCCTCCCAAATCGTGATGTAATAGACCAGTTTTTGAGGAATATTAAAAATGTGTGGCGACCAAAACAACCATAGTCAGGGAAGCTAACTACACATTATGAAATAAATTGACGTAAAAATGTTCATTAATGACTAATTTCTTTAGATCACCTTGTTAAATTTCGGTAACTTGCAACCATTCCCTGACATCTCCCATCCTGCTGATATGTCTGCATCTCTGCTGTCGATGTCTGACTGCCACATAAGCCACCACCCAACATGGAGCCACTACTGTGGCGCGCACACAACCGTTGCTCTGCTCCTTACATTGCACTTTTTAAATTATTTGGTTATAAAAGCCAGTTGGAATTCCAGGGTGTAGTGCCCTTTAACAGTCCATACAAACCTCAATCACAAATACGCAGGGTTTCCTCTGATTGTGTGTGTGTCTAAAAGCAATTGGACTGAAGCCACTAACAGTGAAAAGTGGTGTATATAGAATATACTTTGAATGGCTATTGCTGAAAAAATGAAAAATACAAATTGTATACATTTGATTTAGTTTCATTTTCATTCATTTAAAACTTTTGTTCAAATTGGAGCTGGAGTATTCTAGTAATAGTAGAATAGCTAAAATATTAAATACTTCAAATGCACCTAAATCCCTACACTTTTGTAAGTGTATCTCTCCAGAAAGTCATGGTTTGGTACACTCCAGTCATTTAAATGATGACTGGAGTGTTTCATTGCTTGTTAATGTGTTCTTATATAGCTTTTATCATAACAGTAGTACTTTTAAGTTATTGGAGGTGTTTTTTAGAGTCAAATCTCACAGTGAATCATCACACTGGATGATTTACAGTGGCTTGAAGAAATGTGGAAATTGTTGCTACAATTTTTCTCCATAACCTTGAATTGAATTGCTGAATTGCCCTCAAATTCAGAGTCTGAATGTGGACGTTATCTGTTTTATTTGTCCTGCTTGTCTGTTAAGTGGAGGGGAGGTCACTTCTGATTCTGCATGTGTACAGTACTGAGTTGATGTATAGAGCCTTCTTTAGTCTTTCTCATTTTGTTTCTTGTGATTTTCTTTTCATTGATTTCGCAGTGCTTTATTTTCTTCTATTTAGTTAGCCTGATGTTACTTTTGATTTCATCTGACATACATGTATTTCTCTTTTTGCCCGTGTACTGCATTCTCTATTGCGATTTGCAGAATATAGACTTTCAGATGCGCCTGTTTGCAGGTACAGTTTGTAAAAAAACACAGATAACTCTAGTTGTAGTATTAGAACAGTAACCTTAGATGTCCTGTAGATTCAAGTGTAATACCAGCAGAAACAACATGCCAGCAACAGCAACATTCTAAGTAGCAGGGCCACACTGTACATATTGAAGTTGCTGGTGTGTTTTTTTTGTTTCGTAATGATGTTAAACTAACCAATATCTCTACTTCAGCAGTGTATGTACAATAGTAAAGTGTTAGTAGTAGTATTACTAGAGAATATACATTTTAATAATTAATTTCCACATTCAATGCCATTTTCTGTTAGTGGCAGAAATGACAGTGAAAGCAAATGCTGCCCCTGAGAGTAAAAGTAATAATAATAATAATAATAATAATACATTTTTATTTGTGGGTGCCTTTCTTGAACCCAAGGACACCTTACAGAGCATAAAACATTATAAACACATTATTCACTGTAAACAACATCAGTAAACATTATAAAACAGCAATAAACATTATAAGCATAAAAACAATACATACAAAATAAAAACAATACATTAAAAAAACAAAACAAAAAAAAGAGTTAAAAGTAGTTAAAACCTGGTCAGACTTAAGTCTCTTAATGGCTCCTGAAAACTGTAGTGAATACCACTGAATTAAATTCTGAAATGTATTATTACTTATTGAGAAATTAATAACGTTTATTGGTTTCTTCTAAATATGTAAAAAATATGTAAAATCTTATGTGGTTATTAAGATAATTTGATTCTTCACTTCACACAATCTTTGGTTAATGGCTAAAGTGAAGGGAGTTCAGGCAGGAACAAGGCTTCATTATGTGCACTGCTGAGACCAGACAAACACGCTGGTCTAGATTAACGTTTTATATAGGGCCAGTGTAATAACGGTTGCAAAGGTTCTGTGTCACTGCATTTATGGTTCTGACCATAATTCAGTAGAGTAGAGCACTTACTAACACTGCTGTGTATAAGTGTTAGTAGAAAAAATGCTCTCACGCTCTCAAAAATGCGCTTCACTTCAAATCATTAATGTCATATATCAAAACCAAAGGCTTAAACATCATAATTCAGATATCCTTACTCTGCGGTCACAGAATGTATGAAAAATGTTGCATAGGTGACAGCGGAGCTGTGGTATAAAAGTGTTTTTTTAATCTCTATAAATTCTGAACAACATGCTTTCAAAAATGAGCATATAAAGGCAGTTTTAATGTGGAATATAGGTAAATGGATACAATGCATTTTATATTATACAGTGCTCTATATTAAGTATTGATCAGTGTCAGCAGGCTGATAGGGTCCTTGTTTGCTCAACATTTAATCAGTGAACCAAAAGGCCACTGCTAATGACTTCTGGGAAGCACAATCAGGTCACAGCTGACAATCCATTAACATCCAGTGGAGAAAAGTGATCTGCAATGAACTGCAAAGAACGAGCTGTACTGGACTTTTTTAAGGACAAAAGCATGTATTAGAGGCAGAATGGTTTACAGCTTTAAAATAAGTGTATTTGAAATATGTAGAACTTGAAATAAGAAAATGATTAACTGTGCAGCTGCACAGTAAAACTGTAAAATAAATGTAGTAGAGTAAAAGTGACAAAATGGAAATATTCAAGTAAAGTACAGGTACCTCAAAATTGTACTTGAAGACTTGTTTGTTTGAATGTTGTTATGCCCATATAAATATATTGTTTGCCCTCTCACTGATATTTGATAGATCCATCTCAACTGTGTGCATCACAGTTTTGACCTAAGTCTTTCATCAAATTGCTACATCAGTAAGACACAATTCAGGCAAAATGCGTCCACAAAAGTTTAAAAGCTATCCTGACTGTTTTAAAATGAAGTTTTACTTTTGTTAAAAAAACAAAGAGAACACATAGAGGCATAAAGTCTGCAATGAGGTGAGCAATACAGTTGGAAGGCATTAGAAAGCCCTGCTCTGGCCACTTGCAATAAGCTGTGTGGCAGCTGCTGCCCAGCCAAGTTCATAATCCCCAAGGACAAACTGTGAAGGTTTTCATTGATTTACAGTCAGCAGGACCATTAGGTAGCTGTACTGTAGGGAACATACTGCACTGGTACTGTGATCCTGAAAGGCTAATGGTAAATTCGTAATGTAGGCCTTTTCTTAGAAGTGTAACATGTAAGTAGCTATTTAACATCATTTAGCCAATTTTCTCACATTGGCAGAAGTGGAATCAAAACCTCATGAGTACCAATCCAAGTATACCCCAAGAGGGAGCAAGAAAGAGGTCTCTGCTCTGACTGGCTCAATTCTGTATTTGTAGAGCCAGAGTGAAGACTGGGGGAGTTTGCCAAATGAGGAGATCTTGTAATGTGCCTAGAGTCCACCCATGCTTCCATCCAGGCAGTTGGTAACTACTAGACAGGTGCGGTCTGTCAGTCAGCATGGGTTTCCAGTACTGCGTGCCGTGATCTTCTGCATGCATGTACATGTGTCAGTCTGACTGCCCCATAACTCTGAGTGAAGAAAATACAGTACATGACAAAACGTAAAGGTCGTAACAGGCATGAACTCAAACTTGAATGTTTCGAACAAGCCTGAGTAATCTCTGTTTCACTAACAGGAAGCATAATCCAACACTTTTTCTTTGGTTGAAGATTTGGTTGAATTTGGATTGTAGTTTGTAATTTTACTTACTGAACTGAAGAATTTGGGTTAAACTGTAATTGAAAGTGAATGAGCTATGCTGCCTGTGTGAAGACGAACCTGTTAGTACACTAACACACTGAATGAAAGGTTAATTATTCCAATAACAATAACACTACAGTACCACAGTGTTTTTCATTTACTTAGATTGACATTGATTCAGCAGGTTTTTTTTTTTTTACATGGTGCTTTAGGACTCAAATGACCATTTACACAGCTATAATCTATTAATTGGTACAAACACATTCAAGGAAAAGATTATCTTAATCTATATTTTTCTTATTCTCAACTAATTCCATGAAAAGCCCAAAACCAACCATGGCTTCATCTGTCTCTCTACCTTTCTTAGCTTATCAATCAAACTACACCTTAGCCTCACTAGTTTTTATGGAGGATGTACATTTTAAAACAAAATGTGGTTTTCTTTTTTCAATATGTAATTTTCTAAAAAAGCAAGAGTAAATGAGTAAATGATGGCTTGGCAACTACTTTCAGTTGCAGATTAACCGTAGAGAGAAGCTGTGTGTCGAGAAATACACTGTTATCTTTTGATTACGTGACAATACTTGCTTGTGTCATTGTTGGTTTCTAGTCTTTCCATGGGATTTATTACAATGCAGAGAACATCTCCAGCAAGAAAGTAAGCACTATTTATAGACCAAGAAAATAATAAACCTTTTGAACTATAAACAGTTGGGGCCTATTCTCATTTTGGTAATTTTATAATCAGGAGAGCAATAAGATCAAATTTAAAAACGTCTCTGCTACTTGAGATGCTGCAGGCAGACACATGGAGAAACACTTTATTAAACAAACTCCTTGTCAGTGTAATTTCATAATCAGTTGCAAAGTTGAGATGAAGAATTTCCTCATTTTGTCCAATTATCAACAAGTGGTAGATAAAATAATAAACACACGTGTTCTGTTCCCTGGTTTATGGTGGAGGACAAAAATCATCTTTTAGAAATTTTAAACTTAGTGTTCATACAGACTAGTGGAAAGAAAACTGCTTGGTTAGAGTAATGTGGGGGTCATGTTGGGACATATTTGTATAGAGGGCCTCTGGCTTAAAGGCATTAGTGAATAGTGCAGTATCTGGACAGAAAACATACCACAGGGGATTTAGTTAAATCTATTTTAATAAGCCTTTAATGAAACATTTCTCAGGAGCTGGCCGTTACTTTGGTGTCAGCAAGCAGATCTTTTTTTGGAATAGTGATGCCTCAGAAGATTTCCAGCTCAGCTCAACTCTCCATCATCAGAGACATCAGAGATAAATTGAGCAGGGACATCCCCTCGAAGAGGGCGCTGTTATTGTGGTGGTGCACGGTTAATCTCCTGGTCCCAGAGCACATAGTGTAGATGTGCAGATGCTGTAGGTCCCCGAGCGATTTTAACTTTAGCTGAGTTGACCAGTGGTGCTTCGTTCTGCTTATTTTTGTTCTTATAAAGATGTCTGCCTCACAGGTGTGACGGTCCCAAATGTGGCCCCTGAGACCTCTGGTCTTTTCCAGAATTAGGTCTGCAGAGGTGAATACTCCGTGTCTGTGGTCGTGTTTACCACTAGATCCCCATAGTCAGAACTAGTCTCAGTCTGTCTGTAGCTCAGTTTGTGTTGGTTAAGACAATGTCTGTGATATTTCGACAGCTGACTATATGTGTTTGTAATGAGAACAAGGTCTGTCTTGGTGTGTTTGTCTTTGCTTTATATTTATATGTAACATTTCATTGACACTGTCCACATACTTAAATGTTTGATATCCTTTAATTTCTCTAGGCTGGATAGGTGACAGAATTTTAAAAGATGGTGTAAATTAAACAATACACAACGTTTTATGACCTCTCACTTAAAAAGAAATTATATTCTGCTTATGGGGGCATTTTACTGTATTTGCCCTTGACTCTGGATCCCACAGATTTGTAGATTTTCTTGTAGATATCTAGGCTTAAGTAAGCTAGCTAAGTTCTGTTTAACATACCTTGAAGCTAAAGATGTAAAACTACAGTGAGTTTGTTGTAGTTTGGAGTAGGAAAAGTAAAATTTCCAACTATCCTGTTTAAGTGAATCTTAAAGGAGAACTTTGAGTTTTTGGGAAATATGCATATTTGCTTTCTTGTCAAGACTGTGATGAGAAAATGATACCACTCTCAGCTCTGTACAATTTAAAAAAGAGGCCAGACATTTGTGTGTAGACTTAGTGTGTAAACTGGAAACATCAAGAACAGCTAATCTTGCTTTGTCCAAAGGAAATTAACACACTATATTTAGTGAAATGTAAAACTAAGGACTTGTTGTTTTATTGGAGTTATGTGCAGGAATTATTTCTTCTCTGACTGAAGTGACTTCCAGGGGTTTCTGCACCGTTCCAGCACACAACTTCCCGTTAAACCACTTTTTTACACATTTGTTTGTTCCCCTTACTTCCACACTTTATACTACTTGCTTGCTTGAAATTTAGCATACAAACACGAGAGTGGTATTTATCCTCTGATCTAAATGTCAGCAAAAAGGTAAATATTTCCCGAAAAGAATTAACACACACTGTTGCTGTATATGTTCCTTTACCAGAAAAAGGGAGTAGTTTTTCTTTGAGTGATACCTCCTGCCTGCTGCTCTGTCTCCTGCATGTCTTGACTGAGGTGTTTGTTACGACTGAGTGTTTTCTAAGCTGTGTGCATTTCTCTCCCCCAGCCCCGTCATGAGTACTTTAATGTGCCTGTTTACTGATTGGCTGCCATCGTTGCTGCTGCTGCTGCTGCTGCCGCCGCTGCTGCTGCTACTGCTGCTATCCACCCTGCATGCTGAACTCCTCAGTGCCTGGCACCTTTGTCTCTGCCCTCTGAACACCTGTCATTGTCATTGGTTTAGGGGTGTCATGATATTCTCAGCTCACTGCTCAGTTCATACATGACAGTCATGATACAGTATTGTCACAGCAGTAGAAGTAAATTAGAAACTACAGTCAATGATGATGAAATGAAACCATTTAGACCAACATTTAGGTTAGGAAATATGATTTACTTATACTGTAGTTTGTCACCGATATGTTTATTGAATATATTCTGTGGCAATATATTGTTACATGCCTGTCACTGGTCCTCTTATTGTTGGTTTCATTGTACCAGTTCATCACCTCTTTTTATTATCACTGTAAAACATCATGTCACGTGCCATCACAACCCAAAATGTATGATGTTTGATGTGAAACCTTTTAACTTAAGGTCCACTTACTTTCAGCCACAATCTGTGGCCTGAAGAGGAATGCAAAGAAATCTACAAAGTGAAGTTTTAAAGGGCAGCTTCACTAATTATCAGTTTGCACTGATTCTAGTTTGTCTGCATTCAAATATAGACAACATCATATGGAGGAGTTCCAGTTTTTATGATGTCATCTGGGGGGAACAGGCTAAAAACTCCTCCAGATGCTGACATGATGTCAGAGGTTTTTCACCTAGAAGCAGAGAGAATTTTTCATATTGGGAAGGCAGAGGGAAGTTTAATGCTGCTTATATACATTTACTCCTCAAATGGTGTAAAGTAAGCAGATTTGGTGAAGTTGCCCTTTAAAAATGTTTCCCTAGAATCAGGAATAAAAGTTTAAACTTTTGCCATTTTGTAGTTCAACTATCAGCTCCAGCAGCTGTAGATTTCGGTTGAAAATAAAATCAGAATGGCAAACTGAAAAGCAGCAGTTTTAAACCTCAGACTTGGGTTTAACAAGACAAACCATAGCAAGTAACTTGTTAAAATGAAGGTTCTTAACAAAATTCTCACACTTTCACTGTTCATTTGTGCTATAGCCATTCCAAATATGTGGGGAAAGTCTGCCCCCTGTTGCACAGGGTTTAGAACAGGTGCACATGTGTCTAACTGTGTTAAAGTATACAGTACACCTTCTAAGTAAAGACACTGTTTGATCACGAAAAGTTATCATATAAATTTTGATGTGACATAAACAGATTCAAGGCTCATCACAGTCACACTTATGTTATTATTAGTATGAAGATGTTTCCATCCTGTTAGTTTTACATTTCATATTTTTGTTGTTTTTGTGACAGAGTTCACATTATGTCAGCCATGGGGGGGAAGTGAACGCATGTCTCGTTTGTTACCTGTTCCTTCATCACGTCCTTTTGAAATTTGTCTGTATTGTCTCAATTCATATTGTATGTATTTGGCTTTTAGGTTTTCTCCTTGTTGTGATTTGTAGGATTTGTTGTTGTGATATAAATATAAAACAAACCCTTGTTCAGACCTTAGCACACACTGTAAGAACTGACTTTCAATCCAGACATAAGCTCAGTTATTTTAAAATCTTTTAACATTATTTATTGTCACTGATTATTTTCTATTTAAATAATGATCAAAACACCCACTGTCACGGTAAGTAATAGCAGTGGGATAAATACTAAAGATATATTTGCTCAGATTTTGCACTGATTAGCCAAGGGCTCTTGGCTTCATCTTGATTGGAACATTTACATTTAAACACATTGGAAATAATTTGCCCCACATGTAATTTATCTGTCATCGTTGCACACGGACAAAGCACCTAAAATGTTTTATATGATCTGACATTGTTCATTTGTGTCCCACTATTAAGACAGATTGCATTAGTAGACCACTGTGATTAATTGAGGACCTTTTATCAGTGTATATATTAGTTAATAAATAGTTTATGATTCTGTCAGTTAAGTGTCTTTCTTTGATGTAACTGATTTTGAAGGTTTTGACGTTAAGGATGACATTTAGTAATTTGGGTTTTTACTGCTAACAAACTTAACCTCGCCACCGAATGGTGCTAAGCTCCATTTGCTTTGCAGATGAAGATGTTTAGCCTACATAATATGTGACAAGGGATCTCTTCATTGCACTAAAATCTACCCTGAAAGTTAAAAGTCCATTATTGGTGAATAATGCATAGTTTATGCTTCCGAGATCTGGGTTGAACATTTTGTGCTGAAAATGAAATGAAACTTCACAAGTGGGTTGTTTCTCTCCTCTAACCATAAAACGAGATTTCTGTCTCACTGCTCTGATGCAACTCCTCTCTTTACTTTGTGCTGAACCTTTTTAGGACGCCAAAGTAAGTGCTTCTCTTTCTTTCTATCACACGCCACCAGCTCTTATGTTTTCCCATAGAACATTTACTGTATGTGTTTCCACACATGGATAAAAAAAGTAAATATTCAGCATATATCAAATATATAGTTATGGTTGTTTGGCCAATTGATGAAGAAGCATGTTTTTATGCCTGTCTTCCAGCTTGTGTTGATACGTGTGCACATACACTACTCACAAAAAGTTAGGGATATTCGGCTTTAGGGTGAAATTTCAGGATGAACCTAAAATGCACTATA
>JAUMHL010000021.1:5462179-5479386 GCA_032362345.1 Sandelia bainsii | reverse complement strand
TTAAATGCCCTACTTTCATGATATAATATCACTGTAGTGTGAACTTTTTATGTTTTCCATAAATTTCACCCGAAAGCAAAATATCCCTAACTTTTTGTGAGTAGTGTATAAATAGGCTATTTAGAAATACTCATCAATGAAACTCTAACTAATTGCAAGCCACCTCTTTAACTTGACATGTAATAATTAGACTCAATGTTAATATCAAAATTAGTGATGATTCATGCAGCTTTAAAGGTGCTCTGTGCAGTTTTTGATTAATAGTGGTGCTAAAAGATGCACCGTTTTTATGCGTGTGCCTCCGTTTGTTTACATAGTGCACACGTCCAAGCAAGGCTATACTCTTTCCTGCTTCAGTAAACAGTAAGCAATTAGAAATTTTAATTGATTTTATGAGGGAGAAAAGGCACTCCACACAGTTGTTGGGCCTCAAAGATACACGCAGTGTGTTTTGTGAGAAACTTAATGTAAAAAAAACTAAGCAGGGCACCTATAACAACTACACTGCACTGTCAGATTCCAAAATATTAATGCAGAATTTGGAGGGTTGAATGAAGTGCAGTATTGTTGAGCCACCTCTTTTGTTTTCAAATGTATTCATTTGATTTGTTGTCAATATAAAAATTCATCACACCCCGAACATTAAAACACAATGCAGATGACAGAGTTGCTGGTTCCTTGCTACAAGTCAACAGCTTCATTTTGATAATTATTAGTATCCAAAATGTTGATTAATGCAGCTTTAACTTTGAAATAGAACTAGAGAGGACATTACACCAAAAAAAAAAACATGCTACCACACTTTGTGAGTATGTGTGTGTGCACAGTCGAGTTATGCTGTAGTCACTGTTGGCTTCTGCTGTAATGACTATGTGGTGGGTATCTCACAGAGCACTTCACTGGAGCTGTACTCCTCTCTCCCTCCACAGGAAGCAGAGACCCCGCGCAGCGTGCTGGAGGAAATTGGACTGACATAAACATGGTCCTTCACATCTCCCACTTGTCACACACCACGCTACTCTGCTGTATATAGCCGACAACAACTCCAATTCACCTCTGAGCACACACAACCTCACGATCACTCACACACACACACACACACACACACACACACAGTGGGCATGGTTTTCCTGTGCATCTATGTTCCACAACCCTGCCTTTGTTTTATACTTTTTGTCTGAGACAAACACTGTAGCACTGTTTGTCTGTGTCCTGCTGAGTTATTTATTTGTCTAGTGTGATGATGTTAACTGTTACCAAGGAAAAATGCAGCAGAACTAAGCTTTTTGCTGCGTTCCAGCCCGACACCAAGATACTGTACTGATTGAACTGTTTCCATTTGACCAAAGCTGATGAGATCACTTCATTCTGTGAAGTAGATTCATGATTTCTAAACCACTTCTGAATATCCAGTGTATTTTTCTGACTTACAGAATATGTATTAATGTAAAGAGAAGTCAATGTATTACAGTGATAGAACCAAAGAGTTTCATCTCACTCAGCACTGCATTAAAATGATCATGAACGTAGATTCAAACTACTTAAAATCTTTGGAATTTGAACTACATTGACTGCACTTACACTGTAATGCAGCCCTGTAGTCTGAAGTGAAATGATATGAAAATGTTGTGTGTAATATGTACTGTATGAGTATTCTCTCAGTTTACAGGCCATTATCATTCCTATAGTGTGTTTGGTCTATTTATTCCTAATAGCAGGATCCCACTTCTGTTGAATGCCTTAATCTGTAATTGATGTCCATTCAATCAAAATGAAGTAATCTATTATTGTTCCATAATCCAGTTGCATTTGCATGCCACTGCAATGTAGCAGGTAAAACACTGAGTTCATTTTATCAATGTGCTTATTTTAATTGTGCAAGAACTAAACTGACTGTTCCTTTTCCTTCATGTTTACGACTGTGCTTGTCTTTTTTCTTTTTTGCAATGATACAGCTACTAATGTGAACTCCAGTAACTTAAAATATCAGTATTGAAGATGTTCAAGTTCAACACAGTATGATGATGATTATTACAAACTCTACAGAACCCTTACAAAACAATGTTACAAAGTCATTCACGAAAGATTATTTGACTTATCTGACTTGACAGCAGAGCTGGTGTTTGGCCACTTCACCAGCTCCAACACTGACTTAGCTCTGTTTTGGTTTTCACCAACACACCATTTGAATCCTCGGTATCTAGGTGATTTTTGTCACTGGCTAGTTGCTAATACAAGTCACCTATTTCACATACTAATGTTAATGTAAATTGCTGATATAAATAAAACAGCTTTGTTTAGTAACATAAAGACCACTGACTTCTCCCTCACTCGATTATTAGTATGATTTCACCTAACTAACTACTGTGTGCATTTCTCAGCATAGCACTACCCACCTACAACCTGAGCAGAGGTATAATCAGAAAGAATATAATTGAAACCACGTGTAAGGGCGTGCACGGCCTTTAGGAAATACCATTTTAAAGCCGTTTCACTGTTGATAGTTGATAGTGATTTAACAACAAAGTTTGGCCACTGATCATACTGAACAGCATGGAGACTACCTTTCTACTACTGTGATGCTGAACACAAAAGCAGCGATGCATAAAACAGCAATACTGTCATAAACTGTAGCAGAGTAGTATGACTTTTTATGCACGAAGACAGTTTCAGCCACTTCAAAAAATAAGTATCTTAAAATGCCTTGCACACAGGACAGTACAAACACGACAAACTGGCATTCTATTAGTATTTTATGTTCATCTTGCACTGCGTGTACATCTTTAAGAAGCTGGTATTTTTTCTGAACTACTGACTTTTTTGTTTTTCCATTTTCCACATCTATATATTAACAGTAGTTTGACAAGCTGAAATATCAATCTATCTTCCTATGATCACTTTTGTATAACTTTAAAAAGCATTTTCAAGTTGAATTAGTTGTGTGTTAAAAACTGTATTGCAAGTGTGACTGTGTATAAAGTGAAATATACAGTAGTTACAGCATGGGTGCAGCGTAACATGTGTATTACATTAGCAGACTTGTGTTTACTTGCAGAGGATAAATTGTGTAGTTTACCGTTACAGTGTCTGAAATGAATAAAGGAGAAAGGAAGGAGGTTGTGTTTTCCTGTCAAGTTCAGCAATAAAGAGTTCTCCATGCTGTCACCAACAGCTGGTTTCCTTTCACTTGTCACACACAGCACACCATGAGTGAGTCACCTGCTTTTAGTGATGAAAAGAGTGTCACAAAGTGCTGTTACGCATTGATAAAGACATTTAAATTTATTGTTTGACAAAAATGTAACACACTGTAAATACTAATACAAAAGGCACAAAGAGTTTGCTCAGTCACAGGGTTAAGCTTTGTTTAGCCTATTTATACAGTAGATTCACATTTAAAATGACTAAATTCAAAGAAAATATCACTTCATTTGGTCTATGTAATTTGTGCAGCAGACAACTAGCACCTGTAGGGCCGAAATCTGTAGTAGTCTCTGTAGCCTACGATTTGGGACTTTATACTTTTTTCTTTTAAAGACTAACATTTGAAAGATGAAACATTTGAAAGCAGGCAGCACATTCTTCATTGTCCTGAATGAACAATTATATTCTTGAGCAATAAAATGCATCCTTGCCCAAGTCAATATATTCACTCATTCGCTCACTTTCAGACTCTTCTTATGCTGCATTTTTTTTTCACTATCCTGTAACTGACACTGGCTGCAGCTCAACAGAAGCTACACTGACTTACTTTAATTCTCAAAGACTCTGAGGCAAAGTTGATATTTCTAAGGCGGTGTTCCTCCATTTCTCCCTTTCTATTAATTCCAGGAGACAATTAAGGCCACAGAAATAAATAGTGAAGTGTTAATATTCAGAGGTAATTCTCAGTTATGACAGGTCTTAAAAGGACCAGCATTGTAATGAATCTTTGCTCTAACTGTCCCCCTTTAGCATCTCTTCAATCTCTCTGTCCCAATTGTCCTCATGGATCTCGGTATCTGGCAGGATGTCATACTCCTGAAGTTCCTCTTGCAACTCTCTCTCCCAGTCTGTCTCCTCTGGGGAAAAAAAAAGAAAGGTTGAGTCACTTATTGAACTCTGATAAACTCCACTTACTACATTATAACCCAGTTCAACAAAAAGACCCTAACCCTGATGTGTGCTTGGATGTTCCCGCATGTCCAGAACCAGCTGTTCCATTTCTCTGCGTAGGTCGTCCTCATTTATCTTGCATGAGTCAAAGGCATCGCTGACAAATTCAGAAACAGGCGGGCTGGTGGAGATCTCCTCATCCTTTCATTACAGAAACAGCAGGAACTCACTTTATAGCTACACTAATTTTAGTCAAGTAACAGCCTTATTATAAACATTATTTTTTATTATTTATTTTACTCTTTGAGAAGAGGTGGCTTACCTCACTTGACTTTGGTTTGGAACTTCGAACGGCAGGCTGAGTTTTCTGTTTAACTACATCTGCAAAAATGATTTTTGATAGTATCTCTTGGGTATATTAAAAGAAAAAGTTTATATAAGGTCATAGTAAAATTATTAATGGAACTTATTTGTGCAAATCCATCATCTGACTTACTATTAAGAACATTAGGATTAAACACAGGCCTAACGGTTTTACACTACACAGTAGATTGTACCCTTTAGATGAGGATCTTCATGACTTTTGTCCACGCCTCTCCTCTCAGAAGCCTGTTGTGCTGCGAGAGCTGTGAGCTCAGCCGACTGTTTTATCAGGGATACACGATAGAAATAATTCTTCCAGAAGACTTCCTCTTTCAGCCTAAAAAAAAGGGAGCTGCCTCAGTGGTGGAATGTCATTGAATATTTCAGTTTTTAATAAAACACACTCATACGCAGGGATACACATGATGAAAACAAAGGACAAGGTAATAATTCAGTGTCAAAACATTCTAACTGTTTGGGGACCAGATGGAAGCGCATCTTCCTGAGGAGCTCGTCCTCCTCCAGCATCACCATGGCGACTGGATACATTTGCTCACAGTCAAAGTGAAATTGCACCCCACAAGGAGGATCTCGCAAAAAATTTCTTCTGTCCTGTCATCAAATGAAAACAAATCAATTATTTATATTATTTTGATGCATGATACATTTTATCTGTACCAAAAGAAAAAATGCTTTATCAAGACTAGTACTCACAGCTGACAGAGCTAAAATCTGTTGCTGTATGGTGTCCTCGTCATTATAACCAACCCACGGTGGCACAGCATCAGCTAGATCAATGAAAACCAGCCTGTAGTTACTGTATTGTGATGTGACGTACGTACATATCTAATATATAAAATGGATACTGGGCTTGCTGGGTGTCATTCAACATAAGTTAATGCATGTAAAGGTGTGTTTTGTGTGCTCAGATTCTGACAAATGCATCAATAATAATAAGCTGACATTTCATCATTCAGCACAGGACATCGATGCTACACATACAGAGTAACCCAGAAATATTCTTGACTTGATCCTTGACCCCTGATCTCAATCTATTAAACTGCATCCCACTTGCAGAAAACCAGAAAATAAAGACAGAGAGCCCACAGCAAGTAGGAGCTGCAGGGGGCTGCAGTGAAGGCCTGAGAGAGCAGCATCAGAGAAGATACTAAGTGTTTTGCGTAATCTGTGTACGACTACAGTCTGTCATTGACTGCAAAATATTGCATATGATGATTTAGTTTGACTCCATGTGCATCTGTCCAATTACTTTTGAACCACTAAATGTTAAAAGGCTACATCCTCAATACAGTTATTGTAAACTGATGAAAACATACTTAAATTAAAGCTGAAACTTAGCACTTTAACATAACATCCATTATTTTATTTTAAACTGAATGTGCGGAAGCAGAGAGCCCGAAGAACTGAAAAAAAAGGTCAAATACTTAGTCTGGACAGTACTTCAGTGTGTGCATTCACACTGAACAAAACAAAAGAATAAACACAATATTCACTACTTACTAGTCCTTTTTGCCTTGTTCTCCAGAATAAACTTTTCTTGTTCTTTCTGGAAATCACCCAAAATAGTCTGCAGAAGAAATTATTTCATGACACTTACCAAACATCTAAACAAGGAGCTCATTCATGTTAAAAACATAGAGCAAATGGTATTTACCTTATCAATAATTCCATTAATCTTCCCCTCCTCCACACTTTTCTTCAACGTTTGTGCTGTTTCAACGACAGACTCGGACAGTTTCTTTGAGGCACTGCTGGTGAAATTATAAATGAAGCCTGTGGAGAAGAAAAGTTAACTAACATTAGATCAGATTACGCATCCAAACTCAGGAAGCACCGTTCACCAGTACTAGTAGCGTAGTACAAAGTTTACAATTCGATTTTATCAACTTTCTCACACTTACCACTGAAACCTTTCGCTTTTTCAATAAGCTGAGTGGATTCAGCATCTTCCTTAACAGCACTGGTGGTCTGCGCACTTTCAGCTACAGTCGCCTGTTTGTTTATTTCACGAGTATTGTCCTCATTGATAGATATAGAAGAGTCGCCTTCTTGTTTAACGTGGCCGCTTTCGTTTTCTATTCCAAGCCAGGCTCCCCAGTTTGTAAACATACTTTAAATTCTTTATCAACACGATTACAATACGTTTTTGAACATGCTCTTATGATAAGTCGCTTCGTTTTAACGTTATATGTTAGTTTTCTGATACAACTAAGAGTTGTGATAGCTGCTGACGTTTCAGCAATTACCAACTTCCGCGAATTTATTTATTTTGGCCACACTGCCCTACCGTTAACAGGTTAACAGGTTGTCATGGAAACGTACGCGCTCCCATTCAAAATGCAGATTTTATGTTTCGGTTAGCTAGTTGATGGTTAGCAATTTTAGCGATTTTTCTCTGGTTAAGAATGTCTAAAACACCATAAAGTAATGTTAAATTGTCGTTAATGACTTAGAATAGTTTTAAATATATAAGTATGAAGCATAGCAAACTTTTTAGAGGGAAACCCAACCTTAGCGTTACTTGCTAACTAACGGTAGATGTCACACTTGCGCTTTGTTTTGCCACACGTATTATCCTTGTTGTCCATCGATGGGGCTAGGCTAGCTTAGCTCATTTAAATTCTCCTGAGTGTGTCAGTGTGTCGTTCTCGGTTTGTGTCATGCAGTAGGATAACGCTACGGATTGAACTGCTGCGTGGAAATTCTCATCTCGCTTCACGAAACTTCGCACAACTGGTGATTAAAAAGGCATTAAAAGTGGTTCATTTGACAATAAAAACGGTTACAAAAGATGAAGTATGTGTAAAGAAAAACTGGGATATAGCTGCGTGCCACCCGGAGGAAGCTTTCGTGTTCACCGGTTTATCCAGAAGTTCATTTCCCAGGTAAGGTCACTTGTTTAAACTGGAGTTTTGTTAGAATTTTCGATGACGCTATATGTTTTATGACGTGCAGTTGTTAATTTTATGATCTATCGCTTGTTTCACGCAAAGATTTCGTTTAGTTTTTACACGGCAGATCTGTTAGCCTAATTAGACTTATTTGTTGGTACAGGCGAAGATGGTGCCATTGTGCTGCTCGACATTGTTAGTGTGTTTAATTCTCTCACACATAAGAGCATTAAGTTTAAGTCAGCATGTCTGCAGTATGACAACAGGTGTTTATGAAGCGTTATAGATTCCCTAAATTAGCGACACCGGGATGCAGTTGTATTCTTTATTAACACAGCAAAACAGTTCATATGGCGGTTAGAGTTACACATTCTTTTTGTATACTGAAGTGTTGTCCCTTTCAAATTAAGAGCACACATTCAATGTCGGTGGTTTAAGATGTTTTCCTATAGGCAAACTGAGAAGAATCTTACTTTTCATTAGTGTCCAAGTGCAACGATTCCCTGCATTGAAACATTGATCCATGCCAAAAAATGGTACATTCGCTGATATAGTTTTATAAGGCCCTAAATGCCATCATTTACTGACAGTTTTTAAAGTAATAATGTCGTGTTTTTGACACAGACATACATATCAGGGTTTTAAGATGCAGTTAGTCAATATTATACATTTAGTTTTTTATCAAACTAATATGAACACCATTCTATAAAAGCACAAACATAGAAGAAGTAAGACTAGACCATTGTATTTTAATATTGCATTATAGTGCATATCAGTATATCATTTTTATTTAACTTGTAGTTTTGCAAAAAAAAAAGAAAAACTGTAACAGTGAAAGTGTATTATTTCATGAATCAAATATTTTGACAGTGATACAGTAATCTATTATTTCTTGCAAAAACAGTACTCTTACATTACAAAGTGCTTCCCATAAAAAAAATAGGAACTGAAAAATCAAAATCACATTACAACATATTTAGAGAAAATAATTTACATGATGAAATTAATCTGTGGCTTCTCCAGCTACTTGCAGATTCTCAGTTAATTTTATTCATAGGTCTAGACTGTAGAACAATCTGTAGTCTTTTCAGGTCACAGTCAGGTTCAAGAAGGTTTAAAAGATGAGCAGTATAACATAAGGACAGACCACGCCGAGCTCTGAAAGTGATCAATAAAATCTTGGTCGTTTCTAAAACTAAGTGTCAAACTGTCGACATGAGTAACAATGCTGAAATAGGGATAATATTGTGCTGCTTTGTAGTACCAGTGAAAACCTTGCTGTAGTTTTTTGCTTATACAAAGCTGTTTGGGCATTAAATCTTCGAGAGTGCTACAGCAGGAGGTCATCAGCTCAGCGCTGGAACAGAAGATGCGCACAGATTACCTAACAGTATTTTATTAACAGTACATTGCATCCTTTTAAATATAGTCTAATTTGTTCAGCAGTAACATATTTTTATGACTAAAATACATGACATTTTGTGTATTTCTTTATTTTCATAACAGTACCATGGATGCTGAGGGATATAAAAGTGATCCACAATATACAGACGCGGAGAACCTTTGGCATGTGGTGCAGAAATCAGGAGACTGGGACCAGAGGAGCAGAGATGGTGAAGGCTGGAAGCTGGTGGATGCATTTCTTTCAGGAGGTGCACCATGGGGATTTACACTCAGTGGTGGGGTGGAGCACCGGGAACCTCTCCTCATAACTAAGGTAAATAATTAGGAAAAACCTGCCGAGTCTTAAGGAGTTGTGTGCAGGTTTTCAGGTTGGAGAGCAAGATTTTAGCTGTGAGCCAAAATATGTTTTTTTTTTTCTTCAGACTCTATCAGGCTATATCAAAACCCTTTTTCTTTTCTGTTAGCTGTTAATCAATTTGCAATCAAGTATTATTCAACAAAAGTAAAAAAAAAAAAAAAAAAGCATTCCACTTCCGTTCTTCTTGTTGTCATGTAGCTAAAAATAAGTGAAATACCTCAACACGTGGGTGGATCGCCATGCAATTATACTTTTATTCAAGCCACCTATTCAGTAATAATGCTAATGGATGCTAACATGCTAACATTTATGAGCTAAGTTGATGAACATGGTAAAAAAAATGACACCTGCTTAACATCAGTGTGTCAGCATTGACATGAGCAGGTTATCATGCTGATGTTAGCATTTTTCTCTAAACAGCTCTGTACCCAAGTAGCCTCAAAGAGCAAATAGCACGGCTATAGATTATTATTCTTGTTTCAGTGCAGTCACTCATTTTGAAATGTATATGTTGTGCATTTGGACGTGTAACTGCTTTATGGACAGTATTTACTGTCTCTTTTCAAGTTTGTTCTGTGCAGTCTTTAGTCATAATAAGTTTGATTTGAAGCTTTGATCATTTGGTTGAATGTGTTATATATATATATATGTAAAATTGACATTCAACAGAAAATACACAATAGCTTGTAGTACTTGTATTTCATGACTTTGTTAATCAGCCACAGTCCACAGTAACCATGAGATGGAGAGTACTTAATCACTCCTCTGAAATCACGTTTCTGCTGGCTGTAATGATTTACTACAGAAGACCTTGATAGTTCATTTGAAATACCAACACCTGTTTGTCAGGAGCTGTATCTCTGCTCGATTTTTGTTTCCCTTTTCTGTATTGACCCAAAAGGGGTTCAAAGTCCACGTCAGATGTGCGAAACTCAGGATTTCAGGCACAGTGTGGGCTGACAGTCAGGGCCACCTTCATCGCATTACCGTAGGTTTTATAAGCATGTGATTCAAATAACTAGAATTCTGATCATTTTAAGTCTTTAAGCTGTATTAATTAGCTAAGTCACATTGCTGAATTGTGTGAGATAACCATTGCCTAGCTGGACTGCTGCTCTCTGGTTTGAAATTGTCAGCATTCTGTTGTTAATGTTTTCTCACTGATCACCACATCCTTAATCCAAGGACAAACGTAAGTGGATCTGTTAGCATTTGATGTTGAGATGTTAAATCCTCAGAACATTTTGAGAAGTCTTTTACTCTGAACTTTTTACCTGTTGCTGGCTGGTGCGTTAGAAACTTTTTCAGTTATCTAATAAAGTAAATTGGTCATGGACTAAATATAACACCCTTTTGTCAAGCTGTCTTGAAATGTTTAAAAGTTTAGTTTGCTGTCACTTAGGCTACAGTGTGTGTTATTAGATTGCACCTGGACTTCTCACATTTTTGTGCCAGGTTGAAATTCAGTTCAGAGGGTAGCTTATGGTACCAGGAGCAGGGGAGGAATGTTGGAGCTTTGTTTGATTTTTCTATATGTAGTGAATTATCTGTGACAGGCTGAATCTCTTAGGAATGAATGATGGGATAAATGAAGTGAGAAATAGTGATTTGTGCTCTTTTGGAATGGCAAATTGTAGTCACTGATTTATAGGCTTGTCTTGTTTCATTTATCCTGCTTTCCCATAGTATATATTTACAGACCACTGTCTGTCATTGACGAAATGTTTAAGGTCTCTTACTACCCATGTTTTTCTGTCTAATGACATAAATACATGGACATACAGTAATATCCATGTAAGCCTTTTGTACTATCTGATTCACTTTGCTCTTTATCTGCCTAGGTTTTTTGATGGTGACTTCAGTTAAACAAATTGTACGTTGTTGTTTCACCCACATGTGCACTATGTCCTATTTTCTGTGGGCACAGTGGTAAAATAACAAATTCGTCCTGTCTGAACAGGTAGGACTGATATGATGCAGGAGCGAAAATCTGTTCATAATGCCTGTTAGATTTCACACAGGAATTCTATCAAATTATAACAATTTTATGACCATTTTGTATTTAACCATTTAAAATCAGTGCTTATTATGTTCATCTGGTAAACCTAGTTTGCTATAGACAAGTCAGACTACTTAAAAAGTTTAGAAAATCTATGTAGCTAACTCAAGTGTAGGGAGGTGTGCTTAACTGCACAAGCTCTCTTTTGTAACTTACAGCAGAAAATAAACAAAAATACTTGAAGGAGAACTTTGGCGGTTATGCAGCATTAACTTTACCCAAAAGTTGTTGTTTCAGCACTAGCATGCTTAATTCAGTGCTCCTGCTACATTATGAACATTTCTGTTTTTTCACGGCGTACAAATGTTCAAATAATTTGTCTCTCACTTCATGCTGCAAACCAAATGGATTTTGTGATAAGTTTCCTAACTACACATCAGCCAGAGTCTGTTTGCTGTGCTACGCATCTTTTAAGCAGTTTTTCTCTTTTTCAATGTCTTCTTATTATTTATATGCTTGTACTCACACTATATGTTTCAATGTGTATGAGTAGCTTTTTTATATATAAAAGTCTGAGGAACATACTTTTACGTAGGGCTGAGTTAATAACTCTCTCACTTGTCTGCATTCTCTAAGGTGGATAAAATAAAATGGCCCACAGATTGATGAGAGGTTTAGAGTATTGGTTAAAAGATATGCTGGACCTAATTAAAATTCTTAACATTCCACTCATAGCTCAGGTTATGCTCAAGGTCTTCATGGAGTTAAAGTCCTTAGTCTCAATAAACTTAAATAATCCTGTTTTACACAGCACAGCTGGGCATGCACCTCCTCGCATATGCTTCCTCTGCCAGGGTCAAATTTCAGATGGAAGAAAATATTGTTTGCTCTCAAGGAACCAGCACCAGACACACTACAGAAAAATGTCTCTGTTCTTACGTGCTGTGATAAATCACCTGAAGGTAAACAGGTTTTTATCAATTATTGAATCCTTTGTGTGAAAGCATTGTGGGTTCAATTTGACTGGCCCAGGATTGCTCAACCTCTGGAGCAGAGATGGTTCATGCAGAATAGGATTCTGGGTCGGTGGAGGAGAAACACTTGAAAACTTCTATTTGTGGAAGCTGGGATTTTAGTGGTAGTACTATGGAATGCTGGAGGGATGATTGATTGGGCTGAAAAGAAGGAATGGTTCAGTCTGTGCTCTTCGATGGAAATAACAAAACATAGTTAGTGTAAAGGTTCTTTAGTATCAGCTAAATGTTAGTGCCTGGTTCATCCAAAACATATATATATATATATATATTGATATAGACATACGTCTAATTCCTCACTGCTCTAATCAGCATTGTTTTCTGCCACAGCAGGTAGTTATATTCAGTAAAAATCTCTAAAAACTTACTTTGCAATAAGTGTCCAGCACCAAATGGCACAAAGGAAGAAGGGCTGATGAATTTTTATGAGGGTTGTGTAACTCTGTCAGCTGGGTTAGTTAGTTTTGAGGGAATAGTAATAATAATTTTTGGGATCTTCTGACCTATGTTTGTGGTATTGGTCACTACAGCTGTCTCTTTTCACCACACCCTCAGTTTCAGATTGCACCTGGAACACGACTACGTGAAAATGCACAACCCTTGTTCTGTGCAAAACCACCATTTTGGCCCCAGCTACTTACACCATAGTTGCGTACTGGGTGAAATTTGTTGCAGCATGTGTAGTGGTTGTATTGATCTTATAATCACCTAATTACTGTTTTAAGACCAGCTTCAAAAAATCTCCAACTATTACTATAACATACTAATACTGTTCTTTCGTGCTACAACTAGATGCAGTGATTCATTCAAAGACCTTCAAACATCTGTCTACATTAACAGAGGCAGCCATTAAACTAAAACCTGGGAGTTTATGTAAGTGGTTGCTGTTGGCCAGTCAAACTGCCACAAACATTGTCAGTGATGTGAGCAGGCAGTGTCTAAAGACATACATGAGGTGTGAATTCAGTGTCTTGTCAGCACGCTGCACAGGACATCTGTCAGCAGAAAAGACAAATTCCTTAGCCTCATCATCACCACATCCTTCCCTTCATGTCCCACAGAGAGACACAAGGCTATTTTTACGGATACTCTGGCATCCAGGATGGCTGCAGTTTGCCTGATTATAGCCTGGAGGAAGATGTTAAACAAAGGACATTGTATGGCTCATGCTGATTGGGCTGTCATGGAGGAAAAAGTGACTCCTACCTTGATGTTTTGAAAAAACTGCCTTTATTCGCCTTTATATTTTCGGTTGCTTGACACTGTTTGTTGTTATTATTTATATTCTTAAAATACTGTCTTATCGTGGAGCCAAGCTTTCTAACAAGTTGTATTGAATAAAAGCCAGCGACTAGAACAGTATGTAGCCCTAGGCTGTCGTACAGATGACAAGTTACTGATCTTGAAAACGTCACTCTGTGTTTGTAGTGTATGTGCAGCAGTTTGTAGAATAGTGCCATATAACTGGGATGATTCTTGTACATTTTAAACCTTTTAACCTAATGTCAATGCATCATCAATGCGTCAGTTCAGTCTCTCTACAAAATACACTACCATATGAGGACCATCTTGGGAATCTAGCCAGCCGTCATAAAAATCCTTATTCTGCTCTGCTTTAGCCCTGCATTAAAACTGGTATTATAGAAAAATAAAAAGGGGTTTTGATTAGAGCTATCTGGGCCCTGGTTCTCTGTGCTGAGGATAAGATGTAATGGTCTGTAAATCTACAAATACCTATGTAGTTAAGTCATATGTCCCCCCTCTCACAGGTTGAGTGGAGACCTTATAATCAGCTGCAGAGCTTGGCTTTTGTGTGTTAATGTGCCAACTGCCAAGCACGTTCTCACTGCTTTTCTTTCCACACCGAGCCGTGCTGTGTTGCACCTCTCATATCTGATTTTCTGTGTCAGGGTGAGGACAGCCCTAACCTTAGTCTGTCTGACACTTCTGAGACCCTCTCTGTAGCTGCGATTCTTTCAGTCTAAAATCCATTGGTCCTCTCCCGAGATACAGCACATGAACACTAGCTGTTGCTGACTTTAGTGCACTGTACTGTGTTCACTGTGCTTTCCTGTGACAGATGTGTTATTCCAGGGCACACACCTGGAATAACACATCTGTCACAATGCAGTTTGTTTTTACTTCCTACCACAGACTTGGACAGCAGTTTTTGAAGTATTTTTATAGCATTTGATCCTTGTCTTTAGAAACTGGCCTACCTGCTATTAACTTTCGTAAACAGTGTTTGTTCGCTCACTGTAAAACCTATCAAGTCAAGTCAAAGTCAAAGAATGTCAAAAAGTGACTTTGGTGCATTTCTTACATATCCCCTATACTGCCCTTTGTTTTCATTTTCACAGTATTCAGCCGTCAAAATTTAGCATATGCAACTGACACAAAATTGAAACATAATTGAATTTAACTGTCATGAATAGTTTCCCATCCCTCAAAGATGTACACTGATAAAATGTGGCCAAATATCACATATTATGTTCCCTCATCTTCAATGAACAAAAGAAAGCTTCTGCTTCTTATTCATGAGCATGGAGATTGAGAACAACAATCTCATTGGCAAGCTCTGTTTTAGAGCTGAAATATTTAGTTGGTTAATCACATTTTTGTCACATTGACATTTTGTAGATTGGGACACTATCTAAAGCCTAATAAAGATTGTATGTTTTACACAACCCAAAACATATCATATAAGGTTAGGCAAGAGAAATTTGCAGCACCATAGCCCTTAAACCCTACTGTAAATATTAGGGTTTTGCTTATCACAAGTACTCAGAAGCAGTAAGTAGCTCCAAGGTTGGGTCATATGAGGTTACTTAATCTTTTACACAATGCAGTGGGAGCCTCTTAAACATAAGAAGTCTCTTGACACCCATTTATAAACTGTATATACAGTATGTGCTGGTGTCCAGCCTGATAGATTATAATAATAATTTGCACAATGAGCATTAAAGGCGCAATTCATCGGTTGTCCGCTCATTTCAATGTCAGTGTCAGAGACCATGAGTGTCAATTTCATTTCATGTTGTTATTCCACATTTTTTCCATTGAGTGTGAACCCCTTAGAAATTTTTCAATTTCTGCATAAATATGACTTTAAACATGATCAGATTTTCACCAATCCTGAAACTAGATAAAGGGAACCCAATTAAACAAACAAGACAAAAAATTACGCATATTCATTTTATTGTGGAAAAGTATCAAATATTTGTGTGTGGCAAATGGATGTAAATCTAGGTGCCTTCAAAAAACAGTATGACCTTGGTCTTTTGTATCAATAATTACAACTAAATGTGTACAGTAGCTTTTTATCAGCCCTGCTCATCGTTGGAGAGATTTTAGCCCATTCGTCAAACAGAACAGCAGCTTCAACTCAGGGAGATTCATCGACTCCCTGCTTCAGGTCTTTCCACAGCATTTCTATAGGATTAAGGTCAGACCTTAATCAAACATGACCATTTGAAAACATCCAGCTCCACTTTCTGTTGAGCTTTAGTTCATGGATGGATACATTAAGAGCTACCTCAGAATTCATAGGTCAGTCAATCAAGGCAAGCAGTCCTGGTTCAGAAGCAGCAAAGCAGGCCCAAATCATAGTACTGCCACCACCATATTTCACCGATAAGATACGTTCCTTATGCTAGAATGCAGTATTTGGTTGTCCACAAACATAACTGTTGTCCACATGGCCCTGAGCAAACTGTCGGTGTGTGGCAATGCTCTTTTTGGAGAGCAGTGGCTTCCTCTTTGCAACTCTGCTATGCATACCATTGTTGTTCAGTTTCTCGTTCTCCTGGTGGAATCAGGAACATTAATATGTTCTGTTGGAGGTTTCCTCCGTTAAAGGGAGTTATTCCTCTTCGCTGTCGCCTAGTGCTTGCTCAAGTTGGACTGTTGGGTTTTCTACATTATTCTGTATATACTTATATTCTCTGTAAGGTCTTAAACCTTGAGATGACTTATGTTGTCGGTATATGGCGCTATATAAATAAACTTGAATTTAATTGATGTAGTCTGCTAAAAGAGACATTTTGTTTCCCAAATCTTACCTTGGGGGCTCCTTGTGACCTCCCAGGGTAACAGTGGTCTTGAATGCTCTACATTTGTACACGATCCAGCCTGATGAGCATCAACAACTCTTCTTCTAAGGTGTTCAGAAATCTCCTTTGTTCGAGCCATGACACACTTCTACAAACCTGTATTGTCAAAATCAGGCTTTGATAGGGAAGACCCAGATTTCTCTTATTAAACTAAGGTAGGGCCTCTGAGCCTCACACTTGATTCTCATCCCATTGATTGAAACACCTTAATCTAGTTTGCCCTTCAAATGAACTGATAATCCTAGAGGTTCACATACTTAAGACGCACACAATTATTTCTGATTTGATAATTTTTTTGTAAATTTGTGAACAAATGTAATTTTTTATCAGATTTTGTTTAAATAACTTTTCTTTATGTAGTTTTAGGACTTCTATGAACATCTGATGACATTTGAACTTGTATTTATGCAGAAATAGAAAGAAGGCATAAGCTTTCAAGCAACACTGTATCATGTATCAACTGTGTCATCCTCCCCTCTTATCAGTTGAAACAGAGAGGTGGTGCTGATGTTTGTGAACTTGGTACAAATAACCTGAGTTGCACATGGCACTGACTTGCCAGTCAACTGTGAAATGAATAGTGCAACAGTGTCATAAGGCCCAGACTGTTTGAATCAACCTGGATTTAATCTAAACCTATGAACTGTGTGCCAAACACAAATTAGTAGGTTAACATAAGCAGCTTCTATTTAGTCAGCTAACATTTTAATGTATGAATCTTAATTCTAGCACGTTTTCTCCGGAGTCTAGTCTTCTGTGCTTAGTATCTAATATATAGGCACACTTGCTAATCCAGATACAGTAGCCCAAGTTTTTATTATTATGAAGACAGGTTTTCAAAGGAAATACTGTGAAATATACACTACCAGTCAAAAGTTTGGACACACATAGGAATTACCATGTTTTTCATGAAAAGATACATGTCTTCAG
>JAUMHL010000021.1:5427768-5457350 GCA_032362345.1 Sandelia bainsii | reverse complement strand
TTGCTATGTAAAGTGCCTTGAGATGACCTTTGTTATGATTTGGCGCTATACAAATAAAGATGAATTGAATTGAATTATAGGTGGGACATAAACAAGGGATGTATAGTGATGTGGAGCCTCTCGCCCTCACACAAAAGGTTTCCAGGTGTTTTTGAGCTGTGGGTCAGTGCAGGCAGCCGGTGACTTGACAGCTGGTATGCCATTCAGTTCAGGAATGTGCTGGTCATTACAAGCTGCTCACGGTTCACCTCCCTCACCCGAAACAAGACTGGTTTGATTGTAGGGTCTGCTGAAGAAGCCCTTTGTCAGACCCTCTGGGGCCAAATGGAATCCATCAGTTCACCTGCAAAATGCAGGTTGAGTGCTTACTACCTCAGCATTAACAGTATCTGATCAGTAATAATGAACATGATGCTGCACTTCATTTAGCAAGATGTTATACCATAGTAAACTCGTGTCTGTCTGTACAAGCCACATGCTGAATGGCACAGTTTCAATTAAAAAATGTCAGACCTAGGTTCAATCAAATCTTTAGATATTTATGACATTCCATATAATGTGTTATACCTTCATAATGAAAACCTTGTTTGGCTTGAATGCAAGATTACTTCCCTCACAACACATCGCTGTGAGCTTTATTGCCCTCCTATCAGCTTAGGCCACAGCCATTCTTTGCTAATCTTCTTGCCTGCCACCAGACCTCTTGCTAGTGTGCCAGAGCACGTTTTAATAAGAAACTCACATGGGAATGTTTTCCCTTCTGCCATTTATTATAACTATAACTGTCTTTACTATGCTCCTCTCCTGTACTGAAAACTGAAAAAAAAATAAAACTATGGAGTGACACATAGAATAGACAGAAATTTTGTCATTAAACATACTAATTCTTCATTCAAACTAAATGGAGATCACTGTGTCATCATAACATTTTCAATCTAGCCACTACTTAGTATTAGAAATGAGTAATAGGTGTTAAATAAAACTAGCTATGCAGAATGATTAATTACTAGGTCTTACTATTTAATTATTCTATTTGAAGTTCATAAATTGATTGACCTACAACAAACATACCCAATTAAACACAATTTAAAATAATGAGTACAACAAAACTGTGGTAGAGTCTGTGATTTTGAATACAAAGTTGTATTGGGCGTGTTCAATTGATATTCCTCCTCTGGCATTTGCAAGGCTTTCAGAAAACTTGGTGCCCTTATACCCTAGAGATCAACTGGTTGCCATAGCAATGGCAGAAATGCATGTCTGCCTCACAACAGGGGAGATGGGAAGAGAAGAGTCCGGCATTTCATCCCATCATTTGCATATTAGCCCCATAGAGCCAATGAGACAAGGCAAGGTACGGCAGTTCTCCAAAGGGACTGGCTGTGACAATAGCCCTCCTCCTTCTCCATACACTTGTCCACCCCCTCTCAGGGGCAAAACCCCCGTAATCCTAAAGGAAATCTCCGCTCCACTCAAACTAATTCTGCTCGAAGAACTTAGCTAGTAATGACTAATCTGTGTTGAACGTTATGTTTTTGAGTTGTAAGTCTGTGTGCATTTGGAGATAGTGCATCAGTGTTGGAGTTGTGCGATGATGCTTAGTGGCCTGCATGTCTCTTTATTTTGGCTTGTTTTTGAAGTGTCTGTGGAATGTGGTGCTTGACCAGTTCACCGGTACTGGTCTCACTTCCAGTTTGAACTGCAGTTTAATATTATTTAGCTCTCTTTTTTTTTTTTGGATAGCCTGATTCTTCTTTGCATCCATTGTGATTCATTTCATCTAGATGTTTGGTGAGTCGAAATTAACTTCTTTTATTCACTTGTTGAGCTTGTTAAACTAAGGCAAAACTTTCTGATTTGTTTGAAGACCATCATACCAGCTGCTTTTTTAAATTTTATATTTGGACAAATCAGTGGGAAACTCTTAACAAAGGGGGGATTTGCTTTCTAATTTGACCCTAATACGCATCATTCACTATGAGGTTATCCATCATTTAGGTTAAGCCATGATCAGCTTTTCAGTCTTAGCATTTCAAAACTAAATTAATCTTTGAGTGAAAGAGATTATAGGTAAAACAATATCATCTGTGAATATTCTTATTATCTTTGAGGTGTTATTCATTAATTGGCCAACCTGTTTAACAAGTGTCTTACAGAAGTGGTTTATTTTTGAATCTGGACTGGTTGGTACTGGACACATTTGAAGTGATATGGAGCTCTAAACTGATCAGTCAGAAAACAGCCTGTCCCCCTGCCCCCATTCCAGCCAACTGAATCACTTTCCTAGCATATCTGTGCTGGCCCAGCTGTAGCCCTGACGATAGGCCTAATAAAACCAGCTTCATTTGCATACCAATAGCAAGCGACATGTGTGGCTGGCTCCTAGTGTCCCAGAAACACGGACTGTGAGGGGGACAAGGAAGACTGAGCTCCATGTTGGCTTTTCTTTGTCTTCTAAATAGGCCTTAACTCTAATCCACAATTAATTGTGTGGAATTGTCCCACTTTATTGAGCTTAACCAAATCTCTGTCTCAGTCTGAAAAGTCTATGAAATGAGTGTAATATTCCATGTTATTTATTTTGCCCAGCAGTTTGTTTTCAGTGCTCCATCTGAAGGATGTTGTTGTTAGGACCTTGCTTCACATCACTGCAGCCCTTTACACAAGGTGACTGAAGGGGCAGGACATCTTGACCTCATTGCAGTGGTGGGCAAGTCTAGTTGAGAATGAAAGGAAGTAAATCTTTGTCTAAAATTATAACGATTATAACACTAGTGGTTCACTGTTCCCTCTCAGTAAAACTACTTTGCAACATCATTGCTGGATATGACTGGATATCCAGTAATAATAACATTACTGGATATGGGTGTAAAATAACACCTCTAAAGTGTTCACATGTTTTTTAAGCATGTATGTTAAATATAAATGTTAACAGAGTTTTTACGGAATTTCCCAAAATTTGTTGAGTTGCCCTTCTCATATAAACAAGAACTAGTATTTACATAATTGCACAGTTATTGAATGATCCCTTTTCCCTTAATTGCTACATTATGCAAACTACCGAATGCTAAATAATTGCCAAAAGCCCTTGTACCTGTCAAATTATGTCAGTTTTGAACCTCATCGAGGGCAGAAAGCCTGTCTGAGAGGCAGACGACAGCTTGGATAGAGGGGTGAGGCGGCTGATCTGATTGTGTAAGAGATTCTCCATTCTCTTAAGCTCTCTGCCCCATGCTGGGGTTGTGCTCCCCTTGGGACCATATGGCACAGGGTCTTAGCACAGGCAGCTCACCTCAGCTACACACTATTTTGTTAATGAGACAAGACAAAAACGATTTCACTCTAATATTATGTCTGTGCTGAAGAGGTTTTCTCATAGTTTTCTATGTCCATGTAACTTGTAACTGTGACAACATTACTATACACTAGTTTGACCAAGAGAGGGGGCTACAAGACCATTTATTATCAAACACTTACACTTCTGTAGACTATATATGACAGTGTGGTGAATTTGAAGCAATCTGTGATAATGTAGTTGGATTCAGAAACCTTTGTCCTGGTGAACTTTTGAGACCAACACACTGAGTTGTATTCAGTAGACAAACATTCAAATACAATCTAAATTCTTCAGTCAGTAGTGTTTGTCATGTCTTTTTTTATCAACTGTGAGTTGAGTTAGTTGTCTGTAAGTGCTTAGTGTGTGTGTTCCTTCCCCCTGCTGCCTAGGAATATGAAAATGGTGGATATTGTAGCTCAGAAAATGCCCTCAGAGAATGACGTGCATGTGGCAAGAAGCTTTCTTACGAAGATTTTGCGAAGTTCAATGAGGTATGGTTCTGTGGCTCCATCGTTATCAGTAGTCCTTTTTCCCCCTTTTCTTTTCCTCCCCTCCCTTCCTGTGTGCCCTGTGCCCGTGATCATATTAATCATTCATCATCTTCATTCCCCTCTTAGCAACTCTCCCTCTCCCGTGGTTTATTGCCTGCCCTGCTTGACATGCCTTTTTTGCCTTAGATTGTCTAGTTGTTAATGTCATCATATGATCTTCATCCCATTTGACAGCATGCAAAACACTGTCTGGCCATGACGTGTACACATGTTTTGTGCCTGTATTGATAAGTAAACGTAACTGTATAGATTGATGTCATTTTATGCTGATATGTTGTTGCTTACTTTCCCCTGAAATGCAATTCAGAAAGAACTGCTTTAAAGGGTATGTTTACATAACTGACAACTGCACAGACTTTTTAATAAAACAAATTTTATCTGTGAATGTTGGAGTGAATCAAAAGTATTGCAAAACACTGCTTTGACATCGATGAAGCAAGTACATTTTTTACTTCTTGTTTGCATTGCTAGCTATAATTGAAGCTTTCAGTTGCACAGATTCATATGAGGAAGCACATACTGTTTTCCATAAGGGCTGGTCTTAAATCCAATCTGTTTTTTTTTTTTTGTCCTCGTTGCAGGCGGAATGAACCCATAAGCAGGCCTCACTCCTGGCACTCTACCAAGTTCATCGAAAGCCAATCAGAGACTGCCAAAACACAGTCTCCACCCATGCCAGTCTGGCAGACCAGATATGATCCAAGGTAACCCTTTTACAATTAAAGGCTTTCCTTGCCAAATTGATTTCTTAGTTGCCAAGATAACTGTGAAGAAATTAAAGGTTATGTACCCAGTGAGTTTTATGCATTGGCTCATATTGATGAAAGTTAATTTTAATTAGAATCAGGATTCAATATACTTAAACCTACAACTGTGAATCTAAGTAGAAATAAATTATTGTGTACATTAAGTGTATTTAGTGCTGCATTTGTATATGTTGCTACATTAGCTGATAAGCAGCCAAAAAGCTAATAATTAGATCTAAATCTGACTTCTATAAACTGTAACAAACATAATTTCTAAGTCAGTAACCAACTATAGTTTTGGTAAAACTTCACTTTTGCCAAAGAAAACCAGTTCATTTTTCACACTTTTCATTTCATTTGATCTCCAGCTCATCCTCAACTGATCTCTCCTCTGGCTGGGAGGGGACAAACCTGCATAGAGTGTCTGACCAGTTCAGCTCTCTCGGCAGCATGGACAGTCTAGAACATGTCTCGCACCCGTACCCTGCTGGTCAGCTGTCACCTGCTAAATCCAACAACAGTATGGAGCATCTAGGAGGTGGGAAACGAGATTCAGCCTACAGCTCATTCTCCACCAGCTCTGGCACACCAGACTACACCCTCTCAAAGAGCAACACTGCCTCGACAGAGAACGTGCTCTATAAAGTCAGCCAGTGGGATGCAGGAGGAAAGCAACCAGTCAAACAGGATGATAGAGTGACATACTTTCAGATGCCAGGAGTTAGCACAGGTTGTGAGGGTCCACAGACTGAGGACACAGCTGTCTCCCGCCATTCCACATCAAGTAGGACCAGCTTTGGGCCTGTTTGGCATGTCCCTGAGAAAAAGAAGACTACTTCCTCCTCTTCTCCCCCTCCTCCTCCACCCACACGCAGTGATAGTTTTGCTGCAACTAAGGTACATGAAAGAGGGATGGTTATTGCTCATCCTGAAGGACATGACTCACATGTCCCCTGTAAGGCTTCCACTGAAAATCGCCGCAGCCACAGCTTATCTCTGAAAAATGACTGCGACAATTTTAATACTGTATCTGATAAGTCCAGTCACAACCAGTTCACCTCAAACAAGAAGTACTCCCTGTCAAGCAGTGATGTTCAACAAGGCCAGCACTACCATAAAAGACAGCACAGTGACAAAAGCACTTTTTATCCTCAGCCCTGGACTACATCCGGACCAAAGCCACAGAGCGTAGGCGGCTACTATTGCAGCATGCAGGAACTGCCTACTAACGGTTCTGCACAACAGTTTGGTCAGAACCATAGAAGGAACTTAAGCACGTCTCTGTCTACTATAGCTACTGATCAAATCGCCGAAAGTGGTGGACATAGTCGGTACTATTGTGTTACAACATGCCAGCCCACACAGCCTAACTCCCAACCCCTGTCGGGAAGGCCAGAGGACAGAATTAATGTCACAGGTGTAGAACTGGCACAGACTGGAAATGAACGGATCTCTCTTAGCCCACAGACGGTCACCAAAGTGACGTATCATCTGCCCCAACAACACCCCTCACATGGTAAAGACAGCAATGGATACAGCAAGCACCAAGTTACTAGTGTAATAGAAACCACTGTATCTAAATCCAACTCTGATGATAGGGGAAGCCAGAGAGGACAAAATGCAGATGCTCAGTACACTATTTATTCCCCTAGCAGACAGTCTGAACAACGAAGGTCTCTGCCACTGCAAAACAGAGAATTACCTCAAGATATCAGACATCACGGCCAAGTGAGCAACAAAATTAGCCCTCAGGCCACTCCCATGCTTCACTCTCTATCCATGGACGCTGCAGGCCAAGATGAGAAAACAGGATTCGCTGAGGAGTCCATTGAAAGCAAGCAGATGAAACGCAGTGATCGTTTTGCCACCACATTAAGGAATGAAATCCAGATGAGAAGAGCCAAGCTGCAGAAAAGCAAGAGTGCAGAGAATGAGGCTGATAGCACCACAAACTTCACCAACTCATACAAGGATCATCTGAAGGAAGCACAAGCGAGGGTGCTCAAGGCTACCTCTTTCAGGAGGAAGGACCTGGAGCCTGTCTTGGTGGAGAACCCTGCAGCTGAGACATTACCTAACTACCCGTCGTCAGCACTGGCTCGCAAAGATGTCACCCATCTGCCGACTGTCACGGAGTCAGTAACAAGTGCACAAGGGCATGCTACATCTCAGGTGACCCGCATTGGTGGCCGGAAGCGATTTACTGCAGAAGAGAAGGTGAGGTCTTTCTCTGAGCCAAACAAAATCCATGAAGTTGGGGTTAAAGAAGATCTCTCTCACAATGAAAATGCAAGTTCCTCACTGGACAAACAGAAAGAGATCAGAAACAAACAGTACACTGAGGAGGCCCAGGGAGGTCCCTACTCTGCACACAAGCAGTCTGTCCAAGACCAGCAGAGACTGGGAACCTTTGCTGAATATGAGGCAAAGTGGAATATACAGAAGAAACCTCCAGAGACGAGAGCCTCTGGACGGTATGGCTCAGCTGATAACATCTTGGATCCAGGACCAGAGGAGAGAACTAAAACCGCCTGTTTCCACGCGAGATCCAAATCTTCTCCATTAGCTGACATGTATGAGCAGGTGAGGCACAAAGTCTGACTGTTTATGACCTTAAAATGACTTGAATGAATATATTGGAATAATCAAAAAAGGAGACGTCTCTTGGTTTTAACTTGGTTTTAGAAATTCAGATGTTAGAACTGTGTCAAGCCCTGGAGGTGGCTTTATATCTCGTTAAGACAGAGTGACTGTAGTGAAAGCAACAAAGGAAAAGTCAAATATTAATCCATGTTTGCTCATAAGGACACACCCTCAGCTTAAGGAATGATTCAATGATTTATTTATTTTTTCAGCAGAGAAAACCCGGCAAGCTGCAACATAAGTTGGTTAGAATAATTTAATAAAATTAAAACTTGGATCCTGGGATAGCTGGAAGCCTTCTTTTTAGTTTTAATTGACATTGATGTGTTTGTTCAACTTTATTTGCAGAAGATTCCAAGAACGTCTGAGACAGAACATTCCCAGCCCGAGAATAAACCTGCTGAACAGCTCCATACTGCCACAGCGTGAGTAAATCTCATTCAGTGTAGGATATCAGTACTAGTACTAGTACTTCTTCACTGTACAGTATACTATACAAATGCAAATATATCAGTGTATTTTCACTCTAAATGATAGCCATACTATACCAAACAGCATGCTGCTACTGTTACTAATTCTTGACTAACTTCTTTCATTATGCTATCAGCATATTTAGTGTGATATATGTGCTTCTGCTCGTGAGCTTTATCAGTGAAAGAGGCCAGTGAGATTGTAGAGGAACACTGAAGTCTTTAATCTGTCAAAGGCATACCAGTGGCACTGCCTTGTCACAGCTGTGACAACATCAGCCGTGTCTCTGGCTGTGCTTTTTGTTGTTTAGTGGAGGCTTACTGGTGCAGGCGAGCCACGTCTGTGACAGCGAGGAAGTGTTTCTTCAGCTCTCTCTTGGAATTCAATGGGGGTCCATTGGGGGATATTTTGCATAATAGGATTTTTAGCCACACTAACGGCATGGTATATAAGACTGGAAGGAAGTTTCAACAACCCTCTCAATACCATGATACTGTCTGTGAATGTGAAGTAGTTCGGTCACATTGGAATAAACCTGCCTCCTAGGTTTGTTTTATGGGCAGGGTGGATGTGTGGTAATGCTAATGATTCCATTTGATCCTTTGATGATCCCGTATGAAATGTTATGAAAACAGTGAAATGTTGCTATCTAATGTTAAAGTCTGAAGTCAGCTGTTGTGTATGCCCACCTCTATGTTCCATTCTTTATCTTCAAATGTACTGCATCGTACACGTTGTTATGCATTATATATGTAGGTATACTATATACTGTATTTTTCCACCATTGAACTATTGAGTGGAAGGCAGCTACATCCACTCAGTGTGTTTTTTTTGTGTTTTTTTTAAAGGGATACACAGATTTACACATGTGCAGCTCTTTATAAAGCATATGTTTACATGGAGAAATATATGTTTCAGAGTATAGTATTTTTACATTTTAGAATGAGTGGGAAATATGTGATTATGTTAACTGCTGTTATTTGATCCTTTATTCATTCATATGATGTTTTGTAATGTAAGGTACGTGTTGGTACTTTACATTACGGGAGTCATTTTTGTTTCAGGTCAGATACTTTATGTAAGCCATATTCAAGATTACTTTTTACTCTTCACTATAAATGAATCACATATTATCAAGCTATGAGTAGATTTGTCAGTTGATTCATTTAACTACAGTCACACATAGCAATTAATGGCTGTGAATATTTAATAACAATTGATGTCTAAATAAGAACTAGTTTGTGAGGTGAGATCCTGTTTTAATTTGGTTATACATTAGAACTGGGCTCACAAAGAGCTGTTGAAAACAAATGTGATAATGGTGTCATGGTTTTCTCAGCTTTGACTTCAGATTTCAGATTTAAACATAAAACCCATGTGACAAACTGGAGGTGTTGGATTTCAAAGGAGTGAGCAAGGCAGAGAGTTTAATGAAAGATGGTATTTGGTTGCATTGTGGGAAATATATGATCCAGTGTTTTGTTTTGGAGCTTAACTTATATTGATGTCTAAAAATCAGTTGTCTGTCTTTGTCTTTTTTTATATTTTTATTATGTTTCTTGTGAATCCCTCAGTTTATTAGGAATATAACACTAAATTGCTGAAGTAGCTCTTTGACATGGATTGGACATGATTTGTAGGGGAATTTATTCAGTAGTCTGTCTTCTTTTGTCATTTTTTGTAGTGTTCAGGTTTAATAACCAGTCCAGCTGAACCATGATTGTCTTCCGCTCCAGTTACTCAGAATCATTCTTAAGCTATGTACAGTGATGTGGTCAGGATGACTTGATGGTTTGTAATTCAGCTGTCTTTATGCAGGTGAAACCCATTGAAGGGTGTAGTGTATCCAGTCTAGAGCAACCTCATTGTAGTAGTTTTAACCATTTGACATTCTGCACCGACAGCGCAGCGGATGTTATTGTCATTCAGGAGTCTGTGAGATGAGCTAAGTGAGGCGAGCTCCACCCAGATAGTGTTATTGATACAGATGTAAAGTGACACCAACAGGTGGCTTTTATCTGAGAGCCAGCAAGACAGCACGCTCACTTTTGCTTGTGTTCCCTGAAAATGCAGTAAAACATCACTTAGAGTGAGCTGGTAGGTTAATTTCCATTTTACAATTATTAGTATTTGATCCCAATCTACCTATATTATATATAATGCTTTATGTTTGTAAAGATAATTCAAATATTGTAGTAGTGTGTGGACAGTGAAAAAAGCATGTACTGTATGTCTATTGCTCAGTCAGCCTAAATAATCTTTTCTGACATAAATACATGTCATTGCATGAGTACCTACATCATAGTAAAATAACTACTGGATATCACCGGCATCATGACTCATGTTTGTGTGAGGTGACATTTTCACACTCTAGCCAGAGCTAAGGCTAAGGCATTAGGGAGGGTGTAAGCTTCAACAACAATTGCTCATGGGGCAACTTGTCACAGCTTGTAAGAATTCACACTGGTAGGTTTGTGTATGGTTTTTGTACGTCCACATGTCACCATATTGTGTTGTGTGACTGCAGACTCCATACAGTTCTAACTTTAATCAAAGCTACAATGAATGACTTGAATGACAGTTTATATCAGATCCCACGTGGGAATATAATCTGTGTACATGAACCTGCAGTTCAGATGGCTCTAGATGGCTCCGTTAGCAGTGTTGTATGGTTGAGTTATGTTAAGACATACAACACACACAGAGACCAAACAGTTAATATGGTAAAAACTGTGAATTAGACAGTTTCTAAAAATCCTGCTTTGCACTGGAGGATTATTTGTTCCTCTATGCAGACTCTGTGGGACCTGAAATCTGTCTTTCCAGGCTGCCAGCTCTAGGGAGGAGACTTGCAGGAGAGAGGGAGACGTGTGTCTTGTCATGCTGGCACAGTCCTAATCACAGCAGCGGCAGGAGAGACGAACAAGGCCTCTGCCACAGTGTATTATTTGTTTGAGCTGCAGATGATAGTCCGTGCTGCTTCACTGTGTAATTAAAAGCTTTCTATTGTGTTCCTCAGGTTCTCTGACAGAGGGCACAGTGACTGTAAAGTGGGAGAAAAGCCTGTGGAGTTTGAGCATTACTCAGTGCCACCCCCTCCGTCCATGACAGGAGCCAACCCCAACTACAGACACAGAGCTGCTTCTGCCACAGTGAACCACAGACACACATCTGCCTCCCTCAGTCTCACAGAGTCTAACCTCCCTCAGCCTGAGGACCACGGCAATGCCGAGCCACCACCTGGACTGAGGAGCAAGCCATCTACGCTGGAGAAACCACCCCCACCTGAGAACTTCAGCAGTTCTCAGAGTGAAATCTTCACCCAGTGCTCTCCTAAGGCTGATCCTAACTCCGCCTTTGTTCCCACCCACTCTGCAAAGGGAGATTCTGAGCAGGGCAAAGGACTTGTGGACAAAGGACAAGGGGCAGTACATCATCTATCAACATCCAATCCTCAGTCTGCCTCCTCTCCCCTGGCCTCCTCCTACAGACCTTCAGGACTGGCCAACATGGAGGGGCAGCGTTCACCATCTCCTCAGTTTTCCCCACAGAGACTCAGTGACAAGCCTCCAGTCTCTCTGCAGGAGGAAGGCTCCAACAGGTAAACATTTTTTGTTTCATTAGAAGGAGATTTTATTAAAAGCACAGTACTTCTTGAACTGTAAACTGCTGCCCAGGTTAGTCAGAGACTATAACTCCTCTACTCATCATGTCTTTGTGCTACATGTACAAAGGAGCTTATTGAGAGTCACTGCCTCTGTAGCATCAACATGTGAGTGCTAATAAGCCGCAGCAAATTAGAAGGATTCTCTGCTTTTCTGTAAATACCACTGGTGGTCAAGGCATAATTCAGCAAAATGGCAAAAATGTAAAATGTAGTTTAAAGCCCCAAACATGAAGCTGTTTATTCATCTTCTTGATTCAGAACTAATTGATTTCATCTGTAGTGAACTTATGACTACACAGTAGGATTATTACAGCAAGCAGAAACCAAAGTGGTGGGAGGAGTCCTCATGTCTTGGATATTCCAGCATGCTGGGCATGGAAAAAAATCTCAGCTGCCATTACGCAGTGAAACTTTAAATCAGTTCAAAAAAGATCTTCTCCTTTCAGAGAGAAAGGAGCATTAAAGCATCTTTTTGTAAGACTGTTTCTCTCTCTTCCTATGATATTTCAGCATGGAGCACGTGATCGAAAACACAAATGCTGCAGTGAAGAAAGTGCCCATCAGGATAGTCCACTCAGGGGGAATCACAGAGAAGGAGGCTTGTCCATTTTTGCAGCACAGTGACTCTGATGCTGTTGAAGCACAGGGTCCTGGTGTTAACAGACTGTGCAGCCAAGACTCCATCTTCTCTGCCTTTGAACGGCAGAGGGAGCCCGACAGGATGCTGGTTACTCAGACAGACCCAGCACCTCACAGTGACACATACATTACCACTGTCAGAGATCACATCAACCCCAACAGCCAGCATCCACCGCAGCCCACAGACGACAGCAGGACAGCTTTAACCACAGGACTGACTGAAGAAGACCAGAAGAGAGAGGAGCTGGCCAGGGACATTATGGGGAAGGACAAGTCACTAGCTGATATTCTAGATCGGAGCAAGATGAAGACCACTATGGACTTGATGGAGGGTATCTTCCCTCACGAGGAGCAGCTGCTGGAAGGATCTCACCAGCGCAGGAAGGTGCCCTCGAAACAGTCAGTCTCCCGGCCTGCTGAGGAAAGGTCAGCCTCACACTGGGCTTTTGGATATGACCATTTTATGTGTGATCTAGTGTAGTTCTTAACGTACTATGTCACAGTGGATTGTTTAAGATACATTAGATAGTATAGTCATCTGTGTCTTTTAGATATATGAGAAGTAATAGTAGATAGAAGTAAAAGTAATATACATGTCTTGTTGGCATGGCTAATACACAGAAGTTAGCTAAAAGTAATAGTAAAGCGATTCAAACATCCAGCTTTAGTAGCAGGAATATTAACAACACATTAACAATACAGTTGTCTTAAAAATCAACTCAACATGCACCTTAACTATTACACTGCAACAGAGTATAACTTTGCTTGCACAAGTTTGTGTTTTTATTTAGTTTGGTGAAATAAGAAACATTATTTGTTATTTGTGTGTCAGGGGAAATGAGGACAGTATGGCAGCAGCTGTCGCCATGGTGACCAGCTCAACATATTACAGCACATCTGCTCCCAAAGCTGAGCTCCTCATCAAGATGAAGGACATGCAGGAACAGGAGGAGCAAGAGGAAGACTCTGAAGATGAACTTGACATTGATCTGGCCAACAAAAAGGTACAGCTGAGCCCACAGATAGTTGGTGTTCTTCAAGGATCAGCTCATCGTGTGTCTTTCACTGTTTTGGACATAAGGTGTTTGAGAACTTTCTGCCACAGTCAACTGTATCACTCTCAGTTTTTTTTTCTGTTTTTCATGCAGCAAGAACTGATCGATAGTCTCAGCAAGAAGCTCCAAGTGTTGCGGGAGGCCAGGGAAAGCCTTCAGCAGGACATCCTGGACAACAACGCTTTGGGAGATGAAGTGGAGGCAAGAGTCCAGCAGGTGTGCAAACCCAACGAGCTGGACAAGTTCAGGATGTTTGTCGGGGACCTGGACAAGGTGGTGAGCCTGCTTCTGTCCCTGTCGGGTCGTCTGGCCCGAGTGGAGAACGCTCTCAACAGTCTGGAGGAAGACGCTACACCTGAGGAGAGGGTTAGTAAATGTAAACCTCACAAATCTAACAAGATGGCCAGGCAATAGTTCTTTAATTTATTCATTTAATGCAAATGCTAATGGGTTTTTTTCCCAGCGTACACTGATTGAGAAGAGGAAGCTGCTGATCCGACAGCATGAGGATGCGAAGGAGCTGAAGGACAACCTGGACCGCAGGGAACGTTTGGTTTATGACATCCTGGCAAACTACCTGCAGGAGGACAGCCTTGCAGACTACGAGCACTTTGTCAAGATGAAATCTGCGCTCATCATCGAGCAGCGCAAGCTTGAGGACAAGATCAAACTGGGCGAGGAGCAGCTCAAGTGTCTGATGGACAGTCTGCCCATAGAACAGAGGCTGGTGTTGTGAAGAAGTTAAACAGTTTGTATTTAAAATGGCCCAAACTCTGATGACTAAGACTGGTTATGTTGCCCCGAGTTACATTTGAGCCCTGTGTCCAATAGAGGGAGACAGAGACGAGAAGCTGCAGATAAAAACAGCCTGTTTTGAATATGTTTTATTGAAGGGCTGTGGCATTTTATGTCATTATGAGCACGTCCTACAACTTCATATCTTCTCTAATGAACTGCACCACATGGACTGATGGCATCTAAAAGTAACTCTTTTGTGAAAGATGCTGCTCTTTCTGACATCAGCCAACCACTGTATGTTTTTCATGCCATTTTTTTGCTTTGTTTTTATTTTTATGGTTTTTTGTAGTAATTTATTGTAGCCTTTTGAATCTGCAGAGGAGGGGACAGTATTTTATCTTCAACTGATTTGAGCAGCCGTGCTAAATGATGTGTGTACTGAACGACTAGGAGTATTTATCATGTTTTATGTTTAAATAATTTCAAATTCTGAAACAGTTTTGATGTCATCCATAAAATCTGGCCCAATATTCCCATAAATACAAACATTTTTGTTAACATTTATATATAAACTAGTGGCCTTTAACTTAGATTGCTGTGCCCTCTCCTTCCTCACTGAGGAAACCTTTTCTCTCCTGCAATAAACATAAGATGACGACGGGGGATGTTAGTGCATCAGCCGTGTGAATGTGCTGGTTATTTGAAAGAGCACTTGTTTAGCTACTCTAAACAGAAGAAGCACTTCACATCCAGACTTTTTCTCAAGTAAAATTCACGTTTAAAGTGCCTGGGAATCGCTCATGTCACAGAGAAATCTGACCACTTCTTGCATGTTGCATGATTATGATATTGCCACATCGAAGTTTCATATTTAGTATTTAGTTTCATTACTTCACTGTGTTTTGTTACTCCCTGTGGAGATAATCCGTTCATAGTTAAAACTGTTGTCATTCGACTTACGGTTAAATTTCAACACTAAAACAGTAGTTCAGTTAATTGTTCTGCAACTTAAAAATGGATCAGAATCACTCCGGAGCATTTCAAACTTTGGTCTATGAAAAGTCTAAATTTCAGACTGGAAGGATTAAATCAGTCTCCCAAAGGTAAAAAGCCTGCTAGAGTATGTTTGTGCTGCACATTTGAGTATGTTACCGTTTCACACGCTTCATGCACTGCTACAGCCTGACTTATCACTTTATCAGCCGTGCTCCTTTATATCAAATAAAGAGTCTGCTGAAATCACGCAGTAGTGTTTGATTGATTTCTGTTCAGCAGTCGCCTCATTACCAGTGTCACTCATTAACTTCACCACGCCCTGCTCTCTGCTGATAATGTGCAGGGTAAAGACACTGACATAACAAGGAGTATCTCGGAGAAGTGTCCAACAGCCTGTCTCGTGCCTGAAACAACATGTGGACAATCAGTCATGTTGGTTCTCCTGTTACAAATGCAGCATCCGTGGAAGGTTACGGTGTATACAGAGAACAACAAGCCTGTACGTGAGAATCATCAAGGTGAGAATAAGGACAAAATGAAAATCAGTGTTTTATTTTACTGCGTGACTTAAGATTTAAAAGGACAATCATTAACTACAGCTGCTCTTGGAGTTACTAGAAAAGACACTTTCCCCACACTCCTACCGCCGCCTTCAGGACTTTTATTCTAAATCATAAAATTACATTTTGAATTTTGATCGGAGGAATTTTTTGTATAAAAACTCCAGAAGGTAACTGACTGTTTTCCCTCACCTCACTGTATTTGTAGATGTTCTCTTGTTTATAGTCTGGATCATATTGGAAAAACATACGATATTCAGATCACACAACTATCTTGTGCTGAAGAAATTCTGGGACTGAACTCATTTGAACATTAGTGAATGAAATGTTGATACTGTGGAAAAAGGAGGAATTTAAATATGGTTTTTGTAGTCAAATCAGTTACTGATATGTGTTTGTACACATACAGATTCTTGTGTTACAGATCAATAGCAAATAAAATATCTGTGGTAATAGTCAGATGGTCACAGAGAAACAAAACCAAATGTTTGTATTGCTGCACGCTGATCACCTCTTTATTCCTCATATTGAGAGTTGACGTTCAGATCCATCTCACACTGTGTGTGTTAAAAGAGTTATATCTCCCACATGGATCTTTCTTTATTGATTTAAATTAAATCTGAGACTTGACACTGATGTTGTGTGTTGTGACGTGTTCTTGATAAACAGACGTGTTTATCACCTTTATCTAGAGGTTTAAGAATGTAGTGTCTTCGTGGAAACAATATTTCAGATGTTCCTACAAACTAACCTAGTTTAGGATAGGATGAGTATGTAAAATTGTAGTAAAAATACACAGTATACTACAGAATAAATATTGATATTTAAGAGCTTAAGCATATGATGATATAGTGAATTAAAATGTTCTTAGAGAAACACAAATTATTCACATAATTATCCCTGTTTTTAAAGTATTGTGATTTTGTGTGTATGTGATGAGTTAAGTGGCAAGTTTTACAGTGTAAAACACATCCGTGCTCTTTAGAGGATAAACTACGTCATAGAGACATTGTTTCTAAGCTAGTACGACCTTTGTACTGAAATTTCCTACTACTTCATGGTAACAGAATGAAGGTACTAGTATTTCAAGTAAAAGTATTTACAACAAGTTTTGTGAAGTGTTGAAATAACCTTGAGGCTTTCTGTGGAGAAATGTCATTTTTCACAGTTCACAAGAGAAAATCCATTCAGCCTCTCTGTACTAATCTCTACATGAGAAAAAAAATGTTTGGTCATTTGAGTGAACTGACCCTTTAAAGGTTTCTCCTAAGGGTACATCTCAAGGAAGTAGGAAGTCTGAAGTATCATAATGACCCAGTTGTCTCATAAATTGTACAATGAATTGTCGTCAGTGGTGTTTACACGTGCTGCATCGCAGTTGAAATGATATTAGAATATTAATGTGATAATTATATAGTCTTATCACAGAGATCTGTGTTTGTTTCCAGTAGCTGTGATGGACGTCAGCCGTGCTGAGTCAGTGATCCTTCTCTCTGAGTATTAGCGGTGCCCCTGCACAGGATGATTTATCTGACCGACACAGCTCACTGGCAGTTCCTGGGTCTTGTGGTCGGGTTCCTAGCATGGATCCTCACCATGATCACAGCCGGCCTCAACGAGTGGCGGCTGTGGCAGGTGGCCGACGTGTCTGTCATCACCTCGGGCGTGGCCTGGGTGGGTATCTGGAGGGTGTGTTTCTACAGCCACGCCCTCCCCAATGTGGAGAACTGTCGGGGCATCAGCATCTCTGACACCTTTGTTCCTGTAGAGATCCCTGTCGCTCAGGTGCTGATAATGCTGGCAGTGATCTGCGGCCTGGTGGGAAACATCAGTGCTGCGGTGGCCTTGAGGATGGTCTACTTCTCTCTGGAAGAACGTAGGAACATCAGGTTGGCCTTCGTGTTGGCAGGGACTCTGTATTTTCTCACGGCAATGTTATCTTTGGTGCCACTGGTGTGGAACATGAGGTCTGTGCTGAACAACAGCACCATAGACTTTCCTCCAGAGTTTTACCTCCCTGCAGCTCCTGTCAGGCAGCAGGTCGGCTCAGCCATAGCAGTTGGGCTGTTCGCCTCCATTCTGATGCTCATAAGCAGCTTGTTCTTCCTTTGTTACCGGTACGCCTGGCACCCCCTGACCTCAGAGGGCACCGGAGACACCACTGACCAACTCCATGGCCCCTGGAAGGTAACAACCCTGGAACATAAGTCTGACTTTTCCAATGGAGGCAACCAGGGCAGAGATAATCCTGCATTTCACACTGATGAAGAAGGAAAAACCTAACATGGACATTTTCCTTTTCATCATCCATGTAAGATGGATGGGAGAAGAGAAGTCGTATTTAAAGCACAGTGCTGCTGAATCATAATCTCCTAACTTCTATTGCCCCAAGTTGCATCAGCTAAAACTTTTTGTTGTCTCTGTCTCCACTTTTTGCAGATGTGCTGCCACCATCAATTGCAAAATGATGTTATTTTCTTTTCTGTGTTCTAAATTTGCAAAACATTGCATTGCAGGTTTTTATGTAGATTTTACACAGTGTCTCAACTTTTTGGGAATTTGGGTTGTAAATGTTCCACTATGTTGAGCAGATTGTTGGTGAAAACAGCTTGTGTCCAAAAAATTACAATATAAGAGCAGTGAGAGTGAACCAAAACAGTAAAGTTGTGTGCCAGAAGGTGAAAACAATAAACTGGAATGCTCAGTAGAGCTGAGGGGAATATTTAGACTTGGTGATAATGATATTGTCTAATGATATGTTACTATCAGTGAAACCTTTCACATAGAAGTAGTCTTTGTTAATATAAAATACTGATTGTAGCAGCAGCATATACTACATGTACTGTATTATAATGTGTTGTGTATAATAGTATAAGAATTCCTGTTATTAATAAAATCAGCAGATTGCAACATATTGTAAATTCATGTCAAGTGAGTGAGTAAAACTGTATTGGACTGAAGTTACCAGAGTTCAAGGATAGATGCATATCTGCAGATATTTTTATAAACTTTATTTCTTCAGTGTGTTTTCTGGAGTGAGCAACCTGTGCTATCCCGTAATGACTGACCAGTGTTATCACCACGCAGGCCAAAGGGGAGCTGGCACAACATGCCAAGGTGTGGGCTTCTAACAGGCCCCGTTTGAGGAGGCATGTTAACGGGTCAGGTTGACAGGGGGCCCCGCTCATGTGACCTGGGTGGGAGGTTGACGAGAGCAGGCATGTGAGCACGGAGAGGGGGGCCGCCTCGCAGAGGCGACTGTTGCCAGGAAAGTCACACATACACACACATACACTGTGGCCCTGTGGCCCGCTGCACCTCTGTGGAGGCGGCTAGCTGCAGAGGAACAAAAGGCCCTCTTGAGCCAAGCACAGCTCTCTGTCAAAAACATAAGTTCCAGAAGTGGATGAATGATGGACCTGCTGTGTCCATTAGAGAAAGGTGCTGAGGCATCGCGGTCAGACAAAAGAAATGCCTATTTGGTGCCAGAAATCTGTAACAGAAGAACCTCTGAAATTAATTTTAAAAATTGTTTCAAAATGATTCCTCTAGATAAGAAATTTGGGGAAAATATTCAAATAATTCTCCGTTCATCCTTTTCATCTGTCTTTACCATCCTTCCACCTCTCTCTTGCACATTTCCCTCTGCAGATAAGCCTGATGTGCAACCCTGAGCTGCTAATGTTTTATCTAATTTGTTTTGCCAAGTCATCCACTCTGTCTGATATAATTTATAGTGGGGGAAGAGTGATAAGGAGCCTCAGAGAAATGAAGGAAGGTCATCAATGCAATTAAAAAGCAATTCCAGTGTGTGATAGGCTACGTAGCATTTTACCAAACATCTGCCATGAGTTGGCATAAGTAATATTTTAGTTCAACTGATGACATTTTATCTGTAGATTCAAGACAGAGAACTGATGGTAGGCACGTCTTTTTTTATTTTTTTATTTTTGGAGATATCCACATCATCATCATTCCGATTCTTTCCGATTCATTCAGCGATCAAACTCAGATAAATTTTATTACAGTTGGCGCCATCTCTGTGTGAACAGTTTTAAGGTACTTGCCCTTTACTTAGTATCATTACAGAGACAGATCTTGTCATATACTGTATCATAAACTAGAAAAGCAGTGTCTTAGTTGGGGTTTGTTGCTTAAGATGTCTATGAGATGTCGGCAGTGTCACCAAAGAGGAACAGGTCTTAGGGAGAACCACTGCCTACATGAAAAAACGAATACATAAAGCTGTTGGTTTCTTCAGAGGGAGGTGCACAAAATGAACTGTAAAAATAAACAGCCTCAAGTGACCTCGCTTGAGTTGGAAAATTGAAAAAAACATCTGGGGGTGTGGAGTTAAAAGGAGCTCACCAGTAAGCCTGCTGCTTATCTCAAGGCTACATTGGCACATAACACATCCAAATCTCAGACTGCACTGGGTGATGAAGGTGCCAGGTTTAGATAAGGTTTCATTGAAATAATTATTCAAAATGTCTTTAAAAAGTAAAATTAGAGAAAAGATTAGCACAGTTGTTTTTTTAATTTCCTTTTCTCATTAACAATCTCACAACTCCTCCGGTTTATCTCATGACTCTTTGGAAAGTCTCGAGCTCTTGTTAGAAACTGCTGCACTAAACTACACAACAACAACAATAAGATGCTGCTTATATCATATATTGATGCATTGGTATTAAGAATCTGATATTTTCTCAACACTCTATCAACTCTCAGATGAGACAGTTAAATCTGAGTATGTTGAGTAGTGGATGACTGTAATATGGTGTCTTCTAAAAGTCTGATCTGGAGCTTGGATGATGTTTATCTCCCTGTGAATTGTCTGGCTCGTGTTACAGTCTGTCAGTTCCACTGATAATAAATTATCTGGGCAAAATGTAAACATATGTAAGCATGATGCTTATCAGCCCATCAGAGAAAGCTCGGTTGTTTACATTCGGATGCATTTAGACATAATTCCTCATGAGAAAAAGATATGCCACTTCCTTTTTGTTGCTGCACTGCGTGACCCCTGTGTTACAGTAATCCAAAAGAACATCTTTGGAGTTATTTTCACTGGCTCCTGTGCCGACAGCCGCTGGGCGACGGCAGGCCCTCCCTGCAGCCTGTGTGGTGTTAGAGAACAGCAGGGTGCCTCTCAATCAGTGAGGACTTACAGAACCACTGTTACGCTCTTAAAAGTAAACTCTATCATGTCTCGGGGGACTTAGGCAACATGTGCTTCTGTGACAACATTGGTCTATAAGAGCTGTCACTGTACCTGTGTGCATGCAAATGACACAGAGTCCTCTGGAGTGTGAAGAGCAGCGGGGCCCTCTGACCTTGACAAATTTGTGTAATTATGTCAAAGTGGGAGCCACAAGGGCAACCTCTTTGACATTCCTCACAGTACACGCCGCCCATTAAAGCATTCATTAAACACAGATTAGCTCAGCGAGTGACCAGGAAATCTGATGGAATTAGTCTCAAGCTGTGTTTCCACCGCCGTTGACACATCTGACCAAGACGGCTGTTTTTAGGTTACAGGTTTACGCGACTAATGAGAAATCAAATGATGAGAGAGCAAAAGAGCAGCCATGTTTCTGCCTCTGACATAACTGTAGGTAAACCTTGACCCTGCGACATTAGCACAAGAAAACTTAAATTGTTTTTTAATGAAGAAAAGGAGACAGGAGAGTTTCAGTATCATTATTTATGTGAATCATCTGAACACAGCTAATTCCAGCACATAAGGAAGCTTAACTGGGAAAAACGTGCATTTTCAAAGTTTTAGTATCAACAATAACTTATAATCAGAACATTTTTAAAGCTACATTTTCTCGTAAATCACAACATACTGTTTTTGTCTTTGTTGGTAAGAAAAAGCAAGAATAGAGAAATTCCAAAATTAGGAACAGAAGGCATTTTAGAAAAACTATCTTTAAAAAAATATTCATTTGTACTGGTCACAGCAAGTGGTCTTCTAATATAATATAATGTTGGATTGTGCGCTGTTTTACAAAATCTTTGACGTGATGAAGCAAATGTGCTGTGGTTGATATGAAACTTGATATTTACATCATTGTTTTGAAGCAGTTTGAAGTACAGTTCTACAGGTGATTGTTTCACGCTCTCAGTCTCTACACAGGTTTCACGATTTTTTCTTTAAACATACTCTGATCGCTTCCTCATGTTATAATCTGCATCCATCACCTGGTACCTCTGCTGTGGCACAGGCTGAGGCTCCGCCTGTGTACACAAACTCGAGGAGACCAGAAGCAGGCCGGCCACTATGAGGAGGAATCCTCCCGCCCAACCGCAGTACAGGGCATCTCCAAACTCCCATCGTGGCACCACTTCAGGTACTTTCTCATCAAAGAAATGTATCACGGCAAAATGGGCCATGTAGGACACAGGGATCAGACACAGCACCCCAGAAATCATCCCCAGCACCCCTCCTAGGATGGTGAAAGTCCTCTTGGTTCGATCTTTACAGCTGTTCACCAGGTAAAGTCCAGGTATAGCCACCAGGATTCCCAGAATGCCCACAACGAGGCAAGCAAACATGAAGATGCGAGCCAGCTTGATATCACTGGACAGGCCCAGCAGAGTGTCATAAGGTCTGCACTCCATGCCACCAACATCCTGGACTACACAGGTCTCCCACAGGCCCAGCTCGTAGCTCTCTACAGGCAGCAGAGCAGTGGACATGGTCAACCACTGTGGTAAGATAGTTGTGGTTAAAGCGCACAGCCACGCTCCCACATAGACCAGCATCCCCAGCAGCTCCAAGGCGCAAGAGCACGTGTCCATCTCTCTTTCTCTGGCCTCAACGCCTGACAGAGCCACAAGAGTCCTCTGAAGAGGCCCGTTGATGTCCAGCCGAGTCAGAAGCTGCTCACAGCACCTGATAATTAGAGTTGACTGCTGCGGCTACGGACTCGGAGCTCTTTCACAAACACTTCCCACTCAGAGGAGCGCACATCTTCTGCTGCAGGGAGGAGAGGGGGCCCGTTCGGCCCTCCCCTTTGTGGTCCTCCTGCTCCTGCTGCTGTGCCAATGGGCAGCAGGGGCAGAGGCAGAAATGCCACGAGATCATTGTCAAACGCTTTTTCCACGATAGCAGGCCACAGGGGATGTCGTTAGATGCAGACAGGATATTACTTAAGCATTTTATGTTCAAAAAATTAACTCGCTGATGTTAATTTTTTTTGCAGTCCCCAGAGAGATGTGCAACAACACAAATACACATGCCAGCCAAGATAAGCTTCTCATAAACTCAGTGTGTCTCTGGAGATACTACACAAACTCCCCTCATCTGTTTGAATTATAATTAGAGCCTTTTTACAACAATGTTCATCTTTTAAACTTCTGAGTAAACTGTCTTTACAGTCATAAAACAGTAATCATAAAAGCAGTCCTTCATATGGTGCACAAAAATGCACAACTTGTGCCTTAATTAATGTATTATCCAAGAAATCAAAATGATTTTAGGGAAACTAAATCTGCTCAGTTTGGGGCAGCTGGTGTCACAGTCAGGCTTTTTGCTGCATGTGACCGAAACAGAAACAACAGTGCAGCTTATTGTGAGCTCTCCTATGAACACTACACGCCTGTGGGAAATGGACGTAGGAGGCTATAGATCAAAGATGCCTATAATGTGAGAAAATCCCTCCCAGCTGTAAACACACACACACACACACACACACATGTAAAAAAAACATAGAAATGAAAATACTCAGATAAAATCCCCAGTTTGCTTAACTCCTCCTCCTATGGAACAGAAAATGTTCAGCTGACTGGACTGACGTCTTGACAAGGACTCCACGTTTGCTTGGTTGCACACATGGAAACACACACTTTTGTGTATTGGTGCAGAAGGGGCACTTTTGTATGATGTCCTAGGGGCTGGAACAGCATGTAAAGTCCACCAAAAAAACAAAAGCCTGGTGTTAGAAACTTCTCGTCTTTAGAGGAACATCTCCTCGGTGACACCGATATAGACGACATCATTTGTCACGATCACTACCTCGCTGCCTGTTTGGCAACAGAAATTCACGCTCACGGGGAGTTCCACTTGAATTCCATGTCTCACTGACTCTCAGTCACTGTACCTGAAACTTGAGGAAAACTATGAGGAAGTAAGTTGAATCAGTGTTGTTGCAGTTCCTGCCAAACGCAAACAGGGGTCAACAAGAACAATATGTGCACCGGGCCCACAGAACCAAATGAACCCACTATAGCTAAGACCCTTCCACAAGCACTTTATTATTATCATTTCATACTTTTGTTATTAAATGGTGCAGCAGTGAGAGAAGATGATTTACTTAAGTAAAAAATAACAATACCACAGTGTAGTTACAAGGTAAAGTCCTGCATTCAAAATGTTACTTAAGTAAAAGTACAAAAGTATTAGCTCAAAAAATACTTTAGGTACCAACAATATGAAGGGTTAGTTTCATTCTATAACCAGTGATGCATTATCATGTTCATCACTTCAATGTTGCAGCTGGTAACGATGGAGCTTTATGCTGTCCAGATGATCAGACTTTATGTTTTCAATCTAATAATTAGAATTTGAACTACTCTGCTCTGTAGCTTGTGTATAATCTGAACTGTAACCAGAACAACAAATCCTTTTGATTGTAATTTATTTTGTTTTATTAATCAGATTCTGAAAGGCAACTAGTAACTATAGTTATCAAATAAATGTAGTGGAGTAAAAGTAGAATATTTACCTCTGAAATGTAGTAAAGTTAAAAGTATAAAGTTTAAATTGTCAACAAAAGTAGAAATACCCTAAACTGTACTTAAGTACACTACTTAAGTGGATGTTTAGTTACTATCCACCACTGGGACGGTGCCAGCAGTACCTCGTTGTCGAGGGGCACCCCTGACACCAGGTGGCGCTGCTGCACCACTTTAATAACCCGGGGATCCGGGGGGGGTGTTGTCCGTGGATCTAAATGAAAGTTAAACCTTTTTAAACGTACTGACGCATTTAAGTGATAACCTGTTTTCGTGTAGTAATTATTTATTTCACCAAGTTAATGGTCGGTTTAGTCGTGTGAATCCACAGGTGGATGTTTGAAAGCCGCACAGTTGCTGACTTTCTTTTAATCATAGCCACTACTACTACTACTGCTAATACTACTACTACTGCTACTACTACTACTACTACTGCTGCTCACTCAGATGTCGTCGAGGTGAAACATGAAATAAATGTGATAATAAGAGAATAAGATAATAGAGTGAAGTGAGGACTGAGCCCCGGAGTTCGCTCATTGGTCGGAGGAGCTGGATCTGTCGTACGTCCGACCGTTTATGCAAATCCGCTGCAGCCGAATATGGACACGGAGGAATGAAATATGGTGGAGGAGGCGAACATGGAGGACCGAGGACCGTGAGAGCGCTGCGGTGCTGCTTTTCTTTGGGGGGGGGTTGTAAGAAGAAAAGTGGATGTACCTCCTGTGGGACTTTTTCAGCGGACAACCTCGGCGGGAAGTTTTGTATTTGCGTCTCCATTGTTTGCGCCGACAAGTGCGTCGAGGTAGAGTTGGTTGTAATGCTGTGAGGAGCGACTTTTTCGGGGGGATAAAAATCAGGGCAGGGGGCTTCAGCCCTCTCACCATCCCGACGCTATGCCGTGGGTGAGCGGCGGTAAGCGGAGAGAGAGCTCGGAGCTGCCGCTGCCCGCGGGCTGGGAGGAAGCCCGGGACTACGACGGCAGAGTGTTTTTTATCGACCACAACACCCGGCAAACTTCGTGGATTGACCCCAGAGATAGGTATGCTTCAGGCCTGGTGGTACTGACACTGCACACACTCACACAAAGTAACGTTAATTCAACAAGTACTCGTTACTAACTACTGTAACTCAGTGGAGGAGATGACAGGGAAGGAAGGAGGGGGCGACGACTACTACTGAAGGTAGTTTTGTTTTGGGGGCCATGGCAGTAAACCCCCCTCCCTCATTCCCTTTGATGTGATACAAGGTTGCGGTGGATAATGTAGCCACCGCCGATGAATCAGCTGGGATTTGGCAGCACTCACACACCTCCTGAAGAAGTTCCCATGCAAACACGGCGCAGCTGCTCTGTTAAACATGTTTCTTTAAAAGTGAGGTCTGACAGCTTTATGGTAGATATGACAAGGAATTAGACAGCAGCTCTGCCTTTCCGGTTTGTCGTGTTTTTAGAGGAGGTGGGTAGGAGCAAACGGCAGCATGTTCTTCAGCAGAGGACATGTAAACCCTGGTCGTCTGAGTTTTCACTGATCTGTCTCTTCTGCATGGAAGACTAGACTTAAATGTCTGTGTCTAACCTCAATCACTCAGATTCATCAGTGAGCTCAGTGGATTTATGACTTCCAGTGACCTGAAACATTCCAGGTTCACACACCTAACACAGAGACCTATTGTTATCCAGCTCCCCTTCCTCTTCACTATAAAGAGACCAGCACTGTGTCTGAACTTTTCTCCATAATGTCACAGTTCATCCCAAAATTACCCTCAATGTGTGCATTTCAGTGGGATTTGAAAGTGTTACGGCAACGGGCGTTAAACTCCAACTCCCAGAGATCTTTGTGAAAATATGTGAGGAATGCTGGTTGAGCCGCTGGGAAAGCTGCAAGGATGTGCTTTTGTGGGGACTGGGATTTCACCAGCGCAGAAACAGGCTCAATCAGGCATTCAAATCAGACTCTGTGAGATTACTGGGAATTATAGCAAGTATTTTAACTCTGCTGCGTTATGAGGGACAGGCAGAAATTCACAAAAACAACAGCGTGGCTGCAGATACACATCATTTTGTGTTACATTTAAACCAGATTTCACGCAGCTGATATAAGCAGTGGGAACGCAGTAGCTGCATGTAATCTAGATGACAAAAACCTGATTTCCTTGAAGGCCCCCCTCCTCCCTGAAAGTTGATTAACCATTGTTATTGTGAAGCTGATAGCAGTTTCAAAAGATCTCATAGTTGTCAGCGTATGGTGGGGGCTCTGCGGGTTTACGTTTGCATGCCTAAAGAATGCTTTCTGCATTCGTTCTGGTGCTGTTCAGTGATGTATAGGTCATCTCGGCCAGAGGAATGTCTTCTGTCACAACCTGATACTGGCTTTCCAATAAATCACATCACAGCTCTGAAAGCTTTCTGCGAACGTGCAGCTGATACAAAAAGGTGTCAGCTATTCAGTGTGCGTTAACACCTTTTAAAAAAATGGATTGCTTTCCGTCAGCTGCAGATAAAATGGGGCTGTTTGCGTCTCCCACTTTTCTCTGGCAAGGCCCCGTTTGCCAGCTGATCTGCTCAACTACAGCAAAACTCAAATAGTAAATGATTGATGATGCAAGGATTGTTGTCTGTTATCTACCACATGTTGTTGTAAGGCTTCATCGCCATGATTAACGGGCTTTAACTGAGTGTGACTACGGCTACGTATGTAGAAACAAAGTGGTTCTGCTTTGCTGTGAGTTGATGGGAAAATCTTACCCAGTCAGGGGGGTTCGTATTTGTTTGACTTTGTCAGTTTGTGTTGGAGACTGACATGACAAGTGTGTATTGTTTTGGGCATAATATGATCTGTGTATGAGGTGATACAAAGGTCTCAGGAGCTCCTCTTGAGCTCCTCATGCTCAAGAAACTAAAGTGCACCCTTAACGGCTTGTGCGAACACTTTAGGTGCCGAGTTGAGGTAGTATCATCCTGTGATCTTGTGTGTCCAACAGCTTGCAGCAACAGTCGTCCGATGTGTGCGAGTCTCATGTCCGCTGACCTGTCAGTGGTGGATTATCGCCTAATTACTAAAACACCAGATCCACCGAGCTGAAACTTAATTGTCAGTGTTGATCACGATGTGCTATAACAGTGCTCGGCCAACGTTCAAGTTTGTCCTTGCTGGTCCATTGGAAGTCTGGCGGCAGGAGACAGGCTGGATGAAGCTGTTTTGGTTAGATGGCTGCGTGTAGTGAAAAATGAGATAGATGTGTGAATGCAGTGCACAGATAGCTGGGAAACTGGTGGAGCCTCTCAGTCAGTGCATAGTTTGCTCTAATGCATGGCAGAACCTTGTGTTTATCATCATGATATAGCCTGATGTTTAAGCACAGGTCAGTAAACATTGCGCTTTGCAAACCATCTCCATCCCCTGCGTTCACCCTTCATGATGATTATGTCTTGGAGGACGGTGTATACCTCGTGCAGCTTGGGGCATCTCTGACAGCTCTCGCAGATAAGCCAAGGAGTTCTGTGGGGCTTTTTTGTTACTGTGGAATGAGCGTTATGTTAGGCATGCCTACACTAATGCCCAGGGGCTCTTCTTGCTTGCGGCCCCAGACAAAGCAGCAGAACAGAGGCAGTTCCCACGTGTCTGCCTCCTCCTCTCCATCCTGGGGCCTGCAGGCCTCCTTTATTAGCTCTGTTATGCAACAGCCATGGCCGGCCTGCCGCTCAGCAAAGGGAGGCCTTTATGCTTGGTCACAAAGCACACCAAATTCAATTATTCTGGAAAGGGTGAGCTGTGTTTCCAGCACCGAAAGGTTATTCACATGCGCTGAACCCCGCTGTTATTTTGCTTCCCCCAGTGTTTTCATTATGATGGCTCTTTTTTGTCCTTTGGTGGGAGGAGGTTACAAACATGCCATTGCTTGATCCTGTGTCATTTTGCCCTATGAGTTTTCCATGTTCTATGTCACATGCAGACAATGTGTTTGTCTTCAGCTTTCACCTCGCTCCTTGTTCTGGAAGTTCAAACATTCTCCTGCAGTTACTGTTCAAGCTGCCACTTCTGTTCCCCAAATATTGACCTATATTTGTGGATGGTGTACAACTTCAAAAACACTCACTAACATCTTAGATTTAGCTTTGCACCACTTACCCCCTTTGTCAGTTGGCAGCCAGACTTGCAGGTTGCTTTATCTGTGTTTTATGTGTATTTGTGAAGAATGCTACCTAAACAGGACATGCCAAACTCAGTGGACCAACCTCGAGCTCTGGGCCACCATTGTTTTTTTTCCCGTCCACACATCTGCACAAATCTCATTCAAAAAGAATGAAAACACGTAGTTGACAACAGTGTCTCTACGCATTTGCTGTGTACATTTCTGTACTTTACAGCTTGTATTTAAGACTAATCCCTATGTTTACTGTAATATCTAGTGTTTGTTTAGTTCAGTCTCAAATGAACACTTACACTGTAATGTTTTGGGTAACACCTTACTTTAACAGCCCTTTAATAAATGGTTATACGCACTACAGTGTAGTCATTTCTCAACAGTTAGAACTTGCCCTACAACTGGACATTTTATATTATTATTGTATGGTCATTCATTTCATAAATGTTATATTGACATTTGACATTTTGGGGAAGAATGCTCATTTACAAGAAAGTGTTTAGCATTCTCTAAGACCTGTGATTTTCTATATTTTTGTTACGTCAACAAATATCATAAAAAGACTCAAACCAACAATGAACTGTGTCGACTCGCTGTAATGTGCAACAGTGAATCCAGAACCTGATTTTAGCTTATTTGTCTCTGTCGTTCTTCAAAAACTATTAAAATCACATCAGTGAGTCACATTAGCTACACTGGGTGACATGTTTTTTCCTCATGGAAAATACGACCTTCGTATTTGTTATAAGAGCTCCAAAGGCTTAGAACGACCATCACTTGTTTTTTGGGTTAATTCATTTCAACAGCTGTAAAAAGCAATGGTCATTCTCAGTCTTTGAAGCAAATGTTTTGAACAAATGCTACGGTCAAATGTTTTGTGATGACGAAACGTGTCACCCAGTGCAGCGAATGTGACTCACTAGTGTGTTTTTATTAGTTTTTGAAGAACTGCAGAGACAAATAAGCTAAAATCAGGTTCTGGATTCGCTGTTGCACATTACAGCAAGTCAACGCAGTTCATTCTTGGTTTCAGTCTTTGCACGGGGTTTGTTGACAGTAACAAAAGTATAGAAAATAGACTTACTAGTTGAAATGCAGTTTATATATACGGAACCTTGGTGTTATGTTTGATTCTGCAATGTCACTGGGACGACATACAAACCAGTTGATAAAAAACTGCTTTTTCCACCTTCGTAATATCTCAAAATTGAAACCGCTTGTATCCAAGGTGGAGTTGGAGATGATTATTCATGCTTTTATATCTTCACGGCTGGATTATTGTAATAGTCTTTTTACC
>JAUMHL010000021.1:5404615-5427668 GCA_032362345.1 Sandelia bainsii | reverse complement strand
CCACATTAAGCCAGTCCTAGCCTCTCTGCACTGGTTACCTGTGTCTTTTAGAGTTCAGTTTAAAATTTTAATCTTAACCTTTAAAGCTCTCCATGGTCAATGTCCTCCCTACATCTCTGATCTACTCCAAATTTACGCTCCAACATGCAGTCTGAGGTCAGCCCATCAGTTGTTACTTCTGGTACCAAAAACCCATTTCAAGACATGTGATGATTGTTCTTTTGCAGTAGTAGCGCCGAGGCTTTTTTTTTTTTTTTTTTTACCATAGGTTTTATGTTATGTGTTCTTATCTTCAGGCTGTTTTGATTGTTTTATTGTTATACTGTATATGATAATGATTTTTGCTTTGTTCTGTAAAGCACTTTGTGATGTATGTCTGTGAAAAGTGCTATATAAATAAAATTTACTTACTTACTTATATATTAAATCTTTGTTTCAAATACCAAAGTGTAAAAAAGACAAGTTGTGGTTTTACAAAGAGTAAATTCTTGTCTGGGTGCAGTGACTTCCTGTTGTAACATACAACATGTAACATATTAAACAGTGACGATCTAGTAGGTATAATTTGTTATCTTTGAACTGAGCCAAGCTGGCAGTTTTACCCATTTCTAGTTTTCTATGCTAAACTAAACTGTTAACTGTGTGTGAGGACACTCTGCTCCGCTCCCAATCAGATGGGCGGATGCTTGTGTCCAGATGCTGTCTAAATGTGAACAGAGACAGGAATGTGGCTCATGATTCAGATCATCAAAGCGATTTTAATATTACACAAAGATAACCTGAGTAAATACAAAAATGCCGTTTTTAAATGATGATTTCACTTATTAAGGGAAAAAAAAAAAAAACCTGCTTGGCCCTATGTGAAAAAGCAAACAACGGTGAGAGCCATTATCCACAAATGGTGAAAACGTATTTATTACAAAATGACTCCAAGAGTACAACAACGGCTCATCCAGGAGGTCATAAAAGAACCCGGAACATATAAAGAACTGCAGGCATCACTTGTCTCAGTCAAGGTCAGTGTTCATGATTCAACTGTAAGAAAGAGACTGGACAAAAATAACTTTTTGGAAGTTGTGTGTCCAGTCACATCTGTTGTAAAACTTACTCTGCATTTCATAAAAAGATCATTACAGTCAGTGGTGGTGGTAGTGTTATGGTCTGGGGCTGCTTTGCAGCTTCAGGACCTGGACGACTTGTCATAATTGATGGAAGCATAAATTCTCCTCTCTACCAGAAAATCCTGAAGGAGAATGTCTGGCCATCAGTTGTGACCTCAAGCGCACTTTGGCTATACAGCAGGACAATGATCCAAAACAGAGATTGAAATGCTGTGGCAGTTGTTGTCGCCAAGGGTGGAACAACCAGTTATTAAGTTTAGTGGTTAGTTACGTTTTCACATAGGGCCAGGCAGGTTTGGACAGATTTTTTTCCCTTAATAAATGAAATCATCAGTTAAAAACTGCATTTTGTATTTATGTTGTTAATCTGTGATCTGTGTGATGATCTGAATCATTTAAGTGTGACAAATATGCAAAAGAAATTAGGAATGGGGCAGATACTTTTTCTCAGGCCTGTAATTCTATGAGATCTGACACATAATGGGAGATGTCTGTCTGTCTGTCAGCTGCTTCACTCTGAAAGGCTGTACCAGGCCCTCAGAGAGGCTGGATATAAATGACATTCCTCCTGAAGTTGTTTTCACATTTCTTTTTTAAAACAGAATGGAATTTTTAGACCAGTAACTCTTGTGGCCTTTTTGCTCACAGACTGTGTCTGGTGCCCCCACCAAAGGGAGCTAACAGCATGAGAATGGAAGCAGGTGGTGCAGTATGTGGTGCTGCATAGTGGCGTTAAATGGGAACATGCAGAATTTTCCCTTATCGCCTCATGTCCGTCTAAGACATGGTGTCGGTATCATGTTTTTCTGGTCGCATATGCAATGCTTGTCATTCAGGGGTCAAGCCTCAATTCTTATTTGTGGACCAGGAGCAGCTGGTTTGCTGGGAAGATAAAAGACTTTGAGGGGTTGGATACGTTTGTTGATGTCTTTCTGAGGGTGCAGCTTGCTAACAGTCTTCTGCTGTGGTCGACTCTGATTGTTTTATCACACTGGTGTTTGGTTTATTTATATAGCGAACCATCACACAATTAAACATGAGTGTCATAAATTCATCCCATATGCACTCCTACACTGGGAATCCTGCACTGGGCTGTGGCGACAACTTGTCTAAATTAACACGTTTGATGGGGTGACATGTTTTTTGTTTTGTTTTTTTATTTGAAATAACTCAACTGTGAGACAGCAGTAGTAGAGTGCCTTTGAAAATTGCTAGCTCGTTGAAAACATGTTTCTGTCAGGTCTTAGTGAGCTCATTGTGGTCACACTGAAAAATAATAACCCAACTCCGAAGTATTAAAACCCTGTTTTTTGGCTTGTGTAATTAAATGTCTCATCTTAATTGTTGTCGTCGAGAAGCAAGGGCTGCGGAGGCTGGTCAGGATGACCAGACCAGACCAGACGTGGTCCAACAGCACAGACTCCTGTTTCACATGCCTTTCCCCTACAGTAGTCCGTCACCAGGCAAAGGTGGTGGCTGCTACAGATAGAAATATCCTCTGGGACAACCCAGCATGGCACAGATTATTCTAGAATTAGCAAATGTGTTTGACAACTAAATATATTTTGTAGGGAAGTTGCGAGACACAAGCAGGCCTGGCAGCATTTCATTCCTCCACAGCTGAACATGCCTGTCATTCTGTCAGTCTGCCTTTTTTCTATTTCAGATATCTGTCTCATTTTCGGTTTCCTCTTGGATTGTAAGCGGATCCTGGAGAATGCGTAAAATTTCAGAACAAAACTTTGGCCCCTTATTAATAACCACATCTACAGTATTTGTTGTTGACAGAGAAGTTTAACCAAGAGCAGCAGGATTTTATCATCAGCCCATTCATTTATTACAAAATGTTTTTCTTTACTTTTTCATAGTAAAGCTTTTATTGTATTCATGTGCTGTATATACATAATGCAAATTGTCTATACATTATACATAGAGATACAGCTAGAACTAGGGCTGTCACTGATGATTGTTTTTTTCAATCAGTTAACCTGACAATTATTTTATGTTATTTTTCACAGACCAGTGTGATCTCTTCAGATGTCTTGATTTGACAGACCATTAGTTCAATTTCAAAATTTTATTAAGATGGAGAAGAGCAGCAAACCCTCACTTGGACAGAGAAGCTGAAACCTTCGACATTGTTTTCGATTAATGTCTTAAAAATTTTTACTCAAAACTTTCTGATTTGAAGGTGCTGTTGAAACCTTCTGTGTTCCAGACTCACCTAACAGCACTGGGCAGAGCGTGGAGCCGAGGTTTCAATCTTAATTTGCATAGTGTAGCTACGAATTGACAAATGATTTATCAGCTAATTGTTTCAGCTCTAGTTAAAACCTCAGCACAGTAAACCCCATGCCTGGTGTTGATTCATTTCCAAAGTTTATTTCTTTGCCATCATTGGAATACAGTAAAAAATGCAGACAGATTTGGCCACGAGCACCTGTCGCAGAGGTAGACTAATCCTACTGGAGCTCTGTCATAATGCTTTAGTAACACAACACTGACTGTTGTAGAAGTCAGTGCTGGGCCTTACATAGCGTAGTGGAGCAGTGTCAGACCTGCGCTGAACTTTGTTGAGTAATGTGTGTTGTTGACCCATTCTCAGTGTCAGCAAACATGAGTTTACCCAGGGTCAGTGTCTGTCTCACAGGGAATGACACAATTATTTTTCTCTCTGAGTGTGACTCTCCTGTCATGGTTTAGAGTACTGATTTGCTAGTGTTTAAAGGGTCCCATAAAAAATGCTCATATACCAACTGTGGCTACTTTAACATTACTACGATTGAGTCCTGCGATCCATCAGATTGCTCCTCTCCTGCTCTCTGCCGCTGTGTGTCGTCCTCTGTGTGAGTCTGCTGTGCTGTGCATCAGTCTCCCAAGACCGATATACAACTTGGAAAAACAGAGGCTGCTGTCACAAGACTACAAAACAAACCAAACATTCAGATCTGTGAGAGGACATGTTTTTCCCTGTGCCTCTCTCCGTCTCTGGGGAGTGCCGAGGGCAGCTCAGGACGAAAATCCCTCTGACGTCACACACTGTAGCTTCCCATCCAAAGCCTCTTGTGGTCTCTCCCTTCTGAGTTTATCTAAAATACATCAGAACTCCTCACAATCTTACAGCTTTGTATTGTTTTAGTGTTTTGGATTTTTGTTCCTCCCTCAGTTGTTGTTCATGTGAAACCCGACAGCAAAGGAGTGACTACCCCGTCTGAGTACTTACAGGTGCATTTAGTGTCTGGACATTTGTTTAACTTTAACAAACACTTAACGCAGGAGCACAGCGTGCTTGTGTTTGCCTTGTCCTTGTGCTTGGCTGCATGCACATGGCTTGTGTGAGAATCTTTTGTACACATTATCACCGAGCTACCGACTGTTTGAAGTAAATGTACGCAGTTCTTAAAGAAATGGGTGCTTGTGTACACAGTTCTTATTTGGGGATACGTGGATCTTTGTTGGATTGAGTGTGTGTGCTTTTCTAGCAAAGTGGGTGATGAACAGACATTGAGCTGAAATGTAGAGGCAGCCTAATGAATTCTGTCACAGCAGTATTTATAGGAAAGGATAATGAACAATACAGTTGACTTATCATCAAGTCACATGTGGATATTAGTAACTGAGCTTGTACAATTTCCCAAAAATGCGTGAAATGCAAAGGGAGTTTATTGAATTTGAGGAATTCTTGAAGGAGACTTTGTGATTCTTTATCACCAAAGATTTCTTTCAGTAGTGGAAATGGCACTGGAGAGGTGGAGTACTTCTCTGTTTCCTACTACTTTGAGTCATTATCTGTCTCAGAGTGCGAGTGGTGTTTGGCCTGGAGAAAAAAGACGTCTTTCAAAACAAATTAAAGTGAAGATCTGGTGAAGTTTGTCATGAGTGTGAGCTGGGAGGACAGTTGCTGTCTGTCTCCTGAGGAATGTGAGGTAGAATACCTTGGCTACACTTTCTGGGCTGTCCCATCATTGTGTGCACACTGTCTGCACTGTGAGCAGGTGGTGGACAGGGCAGGGCCACTGGTGCTGGACCCCCTCTTGTCTGCACTGATTGTTTTTAATCAGACCGTTACTGTATGTGCTGTTTGTCAAACACACTGGTTCACAGCTCACTGATATTAGTCGAGTTAGTTATGCAAGCCAGTGTCCTGAAGACGTTAGCTTGACCTTGTCATTGTCACTGTTTGTACTCTGTCAGTGTGTACACATTACTTCAGGAGAGTGTTTAAAACATTTCTAGAATTTGTGCTTTAAAATTTATTTATTTATTTATATTTATTTATGTGGAATAACAATAAATAAGTAACCAAGGTGTTGATTCACTGGAGTCTGTATATTTCAGGAACAAGTAAGTAAATTTAGTGTGAGGCTAGTTCAATGCTAAACCTGTGAAGGGTCCTTTGAATGTCTCTAAGCAGGTATTAACTCACAGATTAACTCCAGAATTATCAAATTAGAAGTCTTAATACTTAAGAATCTCACTCCTCGTTTCCATCTATGGAAACACTTGGACACATGACAGAAATCTGTAAATATACATTAGCTGTATGTATTTATTTCTCATAAGTCCTTTATTGTTTGTGTGTGTGATTTGAAATGTAAACTTTATATTTGGGTTTTGGGTTGTGATCCAAATTTTGCTCCTGGATAATGACTAACGTGCAAAAGATTGTCTTCTTCTGCTGCTGCTTCCTCTTCTTCTTCATCTTCATTATTATTATTGTTATTAGTATTATTATTATTGTTATTATATGCATTTTTAAACTCTCTTTAGAGGCACTGTAGCTATGGTCCAGAGCCAACGACTGGTTCAAGCTGCAGTTTTGTTCTTGAGGGTCAAGGTGCTGGGGGATAGAATATTCTTTAGAACAAATGTTTGCTTTTTGCTTCTTGCCCCACGATTAACATTGCAAACATCTTTTTATAGATATGACAAATGAGGCAGAGCACCCTGCTGACCAGTCAAAGCTAAAAGGAAAAATACATGATGTGGGAGAGAGAAAACCAGATCTCTGTGAGCATTAGTTTTCATGGATGATATTATCTTTGATTAATGTTGGTGACAGACACACTGAAGATGAAAAAGAGGTTTTTTATTCCTGCAGGAGAAAGAGCAGAACACCTCGTTATTGTTTCTTAAGCTGTTACTAATGTGTATATTTCCACTCCTTGGGGTTACTGTTGCACTGAATAGATTTTAAATCATTACAGGATCACCAAACCGCTGACATTTGCCGACTGTGTTGGAGATGAACTGCCTCTCGGGTGGGAGGAAGTTTATGACCAGCAAGTGGGAGTTTACTATGTAGACCACATTAACAGTGAGTACATAGTTCAGTACTGAATTATCATCCAGCCTACTGACTCTTTTTAAAGTCTTGCAGGGAACCCCACGTTTCTGATTTCTCATCCTGTAGTCTTTAACATTTCATCATGCTATTTTGCTAGTTTATTGATTGAATGTCCATTGAATATAAACAATGGGCCCTTTTTGTAACTTAAAGAAGCCACAGATGCACTTCGGGAATTTTTTGATTAATATTTTCACATATGTTCAGAGAATTATTTGCTCATTAGGCAATTATGTTCTCTCTCTGTGTCCTTTTGTCAGAGACCACCCAGATTGAGAACCCACGGACTCAATGGCGGCAGGAGCAGGAGCGCATGCTGAAGGAGTACCTTGTGGTGGCCCAGGAGGCCCTCAAAGCCAAGAAAGAGATGTACTTGATCAAGCAGCAGCGTCTGGAGCTAGCTCAGCAGGAAATGTTGCTCTTCCACGAGCTCTCTGAGGACAACCGCTCTATCACCAGCAGTAAGACATACTTCCTAATATCCAACTCTGACATTCTGATGCAAAATACACATGAACGTACATGGAGAGAAATAATCACAGAATGAGAGAAGTGTGAAGTGGAAGGCTCCATGAAGACAAGAAACCTGACCTAATTATCTGGCCTGGACATGCTATAGTGTTGATGTCCCTTCACGATCTGGTGGGGGGTGCGGATCTATAGAAAATCTTCCAAATCTCCATTCCTGGATTCCTGGTTTACCCCACCCTCCCTTTTAACCACCTTCATTTAGTTTACCCCCAGACATCAGCCAGCTGTCACACACACAGTTTGATCCACTGACAGCTAAGGCAGGGAGACGACACCGGATCCCCCTCCACCTCTTACTATAACAAGTTAACCTTAAAGTCATTGCTATTAACTAACCGCTGCTCCCCCACTGTCCTTTCTTTTTATGTGTTCACAGCGCTCTCTGGCTTGTCCTCAAACGCGAAATACGACCCTGACCAAATAAAAGTGGAAATAGCTTGTAGACGAGAACGGGTAAGTCATTATCAGAGGAGAACAATGGGCTACAATGTGGGGCCCTTTTGGGTCAAAAAAGGGGGCTAGGGTGTGGCCCCTACAGGATACTGTGGCTCTGGCCCGGGGCCCCAAGAGGATAAGGATGAGATCATCATCAAAGTGTCAGGCAGAGGCTAGGTCACTGACTCATCGGGCCAAGTTAGACATTTCTCAGAGATCATTCATATGGGTGAGGGTGTTTCCTGTATCAGCAACATTTCACATTGTTGTTCTGTGTTCTGAAAAGGTGAGTAACATCTAATGCACATATCAAACCGGAGATGATGTAAATATAACAACTCAAGGCAAATGGGGTTTATGAGGATCGGAAGACACAGTATGTTACCAGTGTCCTTTTCTTATGACCAGTTCTTACTGTAGGTGCATGTTCTGTATGTGTAAAGTAGTCATTCACAGGCAACACCCACAAATCATAAGTCACCAAACCCAAGAACTATTTCAAAGTGATTTATCACTATGTTTCCAGAAAAAAAAGTGCTGCTCATAATTTTTATTTTGGTAAAATAATGTTTATGGTGACATTTGGTGCAGCACTGAAAGAATGGCTGCGCCTACATAAACATATTTCTTTCACACACCACGCTTTGTGATGCAGGTTCTGCTGATTGTGACGTATTAATATCACACAGGTCATTTTTCCTGCTGGTGTCGATAATACTCCCTGCAAATCGAATGTGATGCATAAAGTCAGTCGAGTGCGCCTTTGAAGAGAATGTACAGTATGATGTCCCTGAATGATTTCACAGCCTTATTATATACAAATGTAATAACTCAAAAGAATTTTAAAGTATGTCAGATTTCACAACCACAAAATATTGTTTTACCTCTGTAACAGATTTACAGATACTTTGTAGTATTTTTCCAAAATGTTTTTCAGAAGAGAAACCCTTACAGTGAGATCCAGTGTGTGTGGATGTGTGCGTGTACACAAGTGTGTATGCATGTGTGTCTATAAACATAAGCTGAACACTCCTGTGTGTGAATAGCCATGACTAGGCAGTTTAGGCCGGTGGTGGTGGTGAGAGAAGTCCATTGTGCGCTGTGCTAACCCGGTGCTCTGCCTTGTGTCCGCAGCTCTCCAGACTGAAGCAGGAGCTGGCCCAGATGAAGCAGGAGCTCCAGTATAAGGAAATGGGAGTGGAGACCCTGCAGGAGTGAGTGTTCCTCTGCCTCTGTGTGTCCCAGGCCCACCCTTCCTCCCGTGGTCACCCTTCTCCTTCTTACAACATTTGGCCCCGGTGCTCCCCAACCAGGGTTTTCTTTCCTTTTTTCACTCCCTCTCACCCTCAATGTTCAGTCTTCAACCTAAACTGTCAATATATAGTCTCCTTCTTCTTCCTATACTCATATCTACTCGTGTTCATATGACACATTTAATGTAGTTGAGCAGGTTTTCATATTTAAAACGTTTCTGCATCTTTAATAATGTTTCACATGGCTCACAAATACATTTTAATTACTAAATAGGTAAAAAAAATCATTCACTTTTCAAAGATTTCCATCAATTTAGCCTTTTGACCCATATAGAAAATGGTAAGATTTTCAAAGAACAATGAGGAGATATTCTTCTTAGCTTTAATTTGATAGTTTCCCACTTTTGTTTAAATTGTGTTGGGTTTTAAATACATACATTGTGTCTTTCTGTGCTGGGAACATTTCAGAGCGGTTTCATGTTAGAAATAGAAGCTCCACCTCTCTCAGGGAAAAAAAGTGAGCGTTTGAGAAAAGGCAAATGGAGGGAGTTTTTGATGGAAAAGGGGACTCCACCTCAGGAAGAGGATGCACCAGTGGAGTGCAGGGAGCCAAAGCTCAGCCTGGAGAGGAAGTAGCTCCATGGAGAGGGGAGGAGGAGGCGAGGGAGGGTGGGCTAGAGAGCAGTTTCAAAAACACAGAGATATCTGGCAGCAAATTCCTCAGCACTTCCTGAGTCCTCTGAGTCCTGGCAAAGAGTTTCTTATCTCTTAGATAATATACAACTCGAGTGATTCCCAGAATAGCCAGGAGAATACACAGCTTGCAGAAAACATGGATGCACCCTCCTCTTGAGTTTTCGCGTGTGTGCAGACGTGCTCATATTTGCGCCTTTGTTTGCCTGTGTGTGTCCTATTGTTTCTGCTGGGTTGGTCTTTGCCCAGTAGGGTGGGGGCCAGGAGGAACCCTACGGCTGTTGTTTTTTCAGTATCAGCTGTTGTCAGCAATATAGCTAATTGTTCTCCACGTCGCATCAGATAAACCAAACAAACAGTTTCTGACATAGAATCGCCACCGCGCTAATCATCGCTAGTCGACTAAAAGGATTCGGGAGTTTGGAGTCCACCTCTTTTGGACAGTTTGGCATATGAGCATCTTTTCTACTCATCTGGATCAAACCCTTATCTCAGTACATTTCTCAAATGTTCAGACACTGCACAGAATTTAACTTAAAATGTAACTTTTTAAGAAATTAAAATGTATGTGCTGCTATGTAGTTAGTTGGGTGGGGGGGTTCAGTACAGGCAGGCACAGAGGGGTGGGTAGTCTCCTTTTTGGGGGGGGGGGGGGGCTAAGCATATAAACTCCCAGGCCTTGCCAGTTGGGTGGGGGGGAACAAAGCCGGGCTTGTTTTGGGAGGAAGAGGCAGGGTCGAGTGGATGAACAGTACCTGCTGTTGAAGGAGAGTCAAGGAAGCGGGCTGTGGTGAGTGCGGGGGCCACGTGCCAGGACCGGTGATGGAGGAGTCACCGTGCCGCACTCCTCCAGTTCTCAACCAACAAACCATCCAAACCTCCCTCCTCACACCCAAACTGAAGAATACAGGCTGATTCACTGCAATGCCAGAGAGACCAGATTGTTTCTGTAATAGACGTTTAAATCACATGGCGTCTGGATTGTTAAACTGCAGATTTCTTTTGAGAGAGCACTTTATTCTGAGAGCTGTGGTTCAGGAGGTAGAGCAGGCTGTCAGGGTTTGATCCCTCGCTCCTCCTCTGTTCATGTCAAAGCGAGACACTGAACCTCAAGTTGACCCAACGCCTGAAATGTCATCGGTGTGTTTCTCTACAGGGATAAAGTAGTTTTAAAAATTATGTAAAAAACCAAGGAACATTTTGAAGCACTTAAAAGCCTGAAACCTTATCTTAGCATGTGGAAACAGAGATTACACTGGCCTGTCACATGCAGTGTCAGTATTTCATAACTGACCACAGTCTAAATAAAACACTGAGAGCCTCATGAATTTTATCTCCCACACAAAAATACTTCAGATGTTAATCTAATGATTATTTTTTGAGAGCTATTAACTGATCTATTTTTCAACATCGTGGCCAGCAGGCACATTGTGGCGTTCACATGTTGTATCCTAGAGGAAAATGTTGCTTCTTTCTCTCCCCAGAATTAACACTTAACACCACATGATCACATGTCCTTTTGACATCGCAGCACATGGCCGTCGAGGTTAAGTTTTACTCTCAATACCTAATTCAAGCCACATTTACGGTTCAGCTTACTTGTATGGAAGCTTGAAAATGACTAAATTAAGTAAAAGGGTAACACAGGATTATAAAAATGAGCACTTCTGGTATCTATATCAACCTCTGGTGCTCTTAGGGGGGAAATATCAAACTTGCAAATGAAAAAACATGCCCACATTCATGTGTGGGATGTAGCATAAAAATTCCAGGCACTCAAGTGAATGTTTAAAAGTAAAAAGGTCTTTATTTAATATGAACTAATACGTGGGCAGGCTTGTGATAGGTGTATCTTATCATGAATTAACCTGTATTATACACTTAATTCAGGCATCTCATCATCTCTAGTTTACTACTAACAGGACTACCAGCGTACACAATCAGACGTCTCCAGATGATTAAAAATGCAGCAGCGTGTGTCTCATTTTTATCAGCTCTGTATGTTTAGCAGCCCAATATTCAAAAACAGTGCAAGGCATAGCTCTTCCACAACTTTGTATATAAAAAACTTACTCAAATGGCTAAATGTATGTGTAAACATCTGAATGTGTCTTCCAGGATTGACAGGAAGATGTCCAGCACTCAGACAAACTACAAGCTGGACGAGGCTCAAGCCATCTTCAACGAGCTGCGAAGCATCAAGAAGGCCATCAGCACAGGCGAGAAGGAGAGGCAGGACCTCATCCAGGTATCTTTCCACCTAACTTCCTTCCATCAGACCCTTCTGCTGTGGGTTTTTTAAAATGCTCCATGCTGACCTCTAGTGTCTATTAACCTCGACTGTTCTGTTGCTGCTCATCATTGTCTTTTTAAAGCACATTTCCAGACATCTGAATCACTGACCATGTCTCACATTTTGTCTGCAAAGCAAATAATACAATGAAGTGATTAATAATGAATAATACACAACGATTTAGTGCCATTGTTTGTCAGGTTTTTCCTGGCAATGTCACTGTCTATTTAAAACCAGGAGCAAATAACACTTTTTAATTGTAATAATAATTTGAAATGTGGGATACAAAATCCATTATTTTTAATACAACAAACACTTTTATTATATTATTATGGCACTGATTTCTATAAGTTATATTGTATACGGTTTGGTTGTTAATCGCTATTTCATCCCACAGAGCCTGGCTAAGCTGACAGTAAACTTCCAGAGCAGCCTGTCTGTCAGCGACTCGGCCAGCGAGGTGGCAAACAGCATCGGAACTGTGGGCGACTCGTGTACTCTGCAGCAGTACTGTGACACCGGCTGTCAGACAGACATCATGGGAGAGGTACGAGACATTGCTGCTCCTCATTATCTCTAAAACAGAGGTTTTCAAACTCTGGGGGAGAGTTAAATGGGGCGGAACAAAAGTAGAGACATGACCACAGTTTGCTTCAAAATCTATAGTATTTCTTTGAACCATAACTGAAATCTAAACACAAATATTTTTAGATTCAGTGTGACAAACACTTCCCATAGATATCATTATCTCTGATGTCCATCGTGAATAAAGACCCCATAAATGTGCATAGAAAGTGAAAAGATGCTGCTTTAACTCCAGAACTTGCCTGAGATTCATCACGTTTAGTATCACAATAATCCAGTGATAGTTGTAAAAATGTTAGTAGCTGATTCAGCAAACTTTAAATGGTGCCAGTTTGGCAAATTTAAAACTAATATGCTAAAACATGGGGCTCAAGTCGTAGCCCACAGCTAACTCTCTGGAGGCTGAGTGTCCGAGTTTGAAAACCTCTGCCCTAAAAGAATCAGCTTCTCAAGTGATGAGTGGCTATGCTGCTAAAAGCTCCCTACCTGCATACAGTACATCTGGAATGACTAATGACTAACGTTATGAATAAATTTGTTCTCGTCATCCATGTATCTGCAACTATTTCTTATATAAACTGCTGTGGTTTAAAGGCACTCTTAATCTTTTTAGTATGGTTCCCAAGATTCCTTGCATTTGGTGGACAAAGTGAAACTCAACTGGCAGTACGAGGAAGCCAAGAAAAAGTAAGTGTGGCTGCCTGTTGTTTATCAGTCGTAGTACTATGACACACCGGCATGCAGCACTGACTCACAGGCCCTGTCAGCCCTCCCTTGTTCCTCAGTCCAGTGGGTGTACATGTTATGAATAGCATTTGCGCCTGGTGGCCATGGCTGCTGAGCGATGTCTGGCCAGCGGAATGAGCTGGGTGGTCACATTCTTGCCTGGCCACGCTGTTGCTGACTGTGTGCTGCCTTTGTGTGCACAGCCAGAGAGAGACCTGCCCAACGCCTGCTTCAGTGCACACCCCTTCTCCTCCGCAAGGTGGTTTAATATACACAGTTTGGTTAAATATATCCCAGCTCAACCTATAGCACAGACTGCATTATACATTGGCAAAATCAACATTGAACAAGCCTGAATTTCTGTTTTATGTATGTCATAAGGTTATAGTACTCAACACAACTGAATACACCCCTCACTAAAGTGTTAAAGGAGTTAAAAGGTGCAGTGGCTGTCTGTCACTGCACACAATTCACTAAAACGCGCCGTTAAAAAACCTCTGATTTTACACAAGGGTTATGTGTGGAATGATTGTTCAGGTGGATGATCTGACAGTGTGAAGGACTTTGCTTAAATTCAGCCTCTGCAGACACCGTCCGAAAAGGAAACCATTGCTCAAAATAGTTCCATAGTGACTGTATAGTGCTGACTGAAACACAGAGGTGGAAGTGTGCTGATATGGAGCTGCATGAGTCTAAAAGGTACAGGCAATACAACATTTATAGATCACACTGTGAATACAAGTTTGTATCCGGTAACGCTGAATGAAAACATGATTTCCGAGTATCAAGAAACTTGGCTGGAGAGGAGCTTTGCAACATGGCATTGATCCTAAACACACTACAAAAATCACATAAATACACACATAAGTTTTAAAGAAGAAAAAAGTGAAAACTATGACTTGGCCAAATGTTTCCTGACGTGAATCCAAAAGAATGCCTTTGGAATATTTGTAGTAAAGCAGAAAATTGAGCATCAACCCTCTACAAAGAGCTGGCAGAACATCTTTCCAACGTTTTGTGCAAAATTAGTATCATCCATTCCCAGGAGGATCCAATTTTTTAAATATTTTAAGTTATATTAAGTTAATATGTTTTTTTTTTGTGACAATTTAATTAGTTAAGCATTTCTCAAATTAAGTGACTTCCATATTCTTGGTCTTTGGCTTAAAATAAATAAAACTGTATTAAATGCTCAACATTACGTAACATTTCAGTGATAGTGGCCGGGGGTGTGCTCAGTATTGTTGTACACTGTGTGTGTCATCTACTGATTGATACTCTGCATGTTGGACAGTGGTATATCCCTGCTGTACAGGGCAACACTGTGGTGATAGCTGAAACAGCAACAGTCACTGTGTTATTACACTGGCTCCATGCACACTTTTTTTTACAAGACTGTGGTGACCCAGAAACAGCAATGCCAACCATGACATCAGGAGGGGAGGGAGACAGAGAGAGAGAGAGAGAGAGAGAGAGAAGGGAGACCTGTGGAAACTTGCATGCTCTGTCACTGAGTCACTCTCTCTGAAACCCAGCACATATAACGCAGTTATTTCATCTGGGCGCAGGACTCTCTCCCCGAGATCCCACCTAACTCTGTCTGAATAAACATCTTGTTGATACACACCTGTGCTGGCTGATGCAGCAGGAAGCTTATCCAGTAATTACTACATCCAGTGCTGTCATTAGAGCGGCAGCGTGAAGTGTCAGCTTGGCTCAAATATGTAGTTTTATGTGGAGCTGATTCTGGTTTGTTGCTATAAACACTTGTGCAGTACACAGAGAATGTACTTGAACTAACTCAGTTATAATATACAAATATTAACAAGCAGCCATCATTTAAGGTATTTTATTTGCAATAAGGAAACTGCAGTGTCAAAAAAGTGCCTAGTGTTGTAGTGATGATGCGTTTATTAGGACATCCAGCTAGACAGCAGAGTCTCCAGGAATTTACTGCACCTGTTTTTGTATAGACGAAAATGCTTGAGGCAGCTTCATATTTGACATCTAAACATGAGAATAATAGAAATCAAACGCTTGGCACATAAGTGACTAAACATCTTTCCAAAAATGTCAAACTATCTCTTTAAATTGTAAAAAAGGGGAAATGCAAATGCAGACATTGAGTTGTCCGTAATGTGTGAGTACAGACATGTCGGTGCTGTACTGTCTAACCAGTTACACAGATTCAGACATGGTGATAGCCAATGTATTGTGTGAATATATTTTGGTGCGTGGTAAATACAATTATTAACACACTTTAATAATATACCGTGCGTGTTGTTTGAAGCTGCTAGAAGATGGTATATTGTAAATTGTGTGATCTGAGCTGAGGGAGAGTGGTGTAAGAGTAATTAAGGGAATCTTTTTTTTTCACTCTTGGCTCCTTGTACTTGAGTAACAGTGCCAGGCACTTTATGTTTATGTAAACAAACATTTTCAACTAAGTACTAACTAATGTTCTTGGTTAGCTTCATCTATTGTTTTGCCTAGTGTCAGGTGTAAGGAGAAAGTCACAGTATGTAAACCAGTATTGCCCTCATACCCTGTGCATTGTGCCTTCAGGGTGCAGAGCATACAGCACCAGCTAGCACAGCTGGACAGTGAGAGCTGGTCGGGGCGGGCCGAGGCAGACCGCGACCGGGATTTCATTCAGCTCTTGCGTGAGAAGGAGGCCCTGCTGCAGGAGATCATCCTGGTCAGCAAGCAACAGCACTCGCCAGAGACGCTGCTGCAGCTGGAGGAGGAGCGCTCCAGGCTGGAGGAGGAGGTGCAGAGGGCCCACAGCTCCCAGAGCCAGGGGGCCAATCAGAGGTGAGAACAGTCACGGGCTGTGTTGTCAAATTTTAGATTTGGACACTTGCACAATGAGGTCTAGGATGACATTTGCACTTAGATTAAAAAGTTTGTACTGTTATCATTGTCATGGTTGTGGATTTCAGACGTTCTTATTACTGTGTAAATCCAGTATTGTAGTCTGATCATTATTAGTATTAAAACTGCTGCACACACATAACACATGGTGAACTTACTCAGTTTCTTTCAGTCATCACTGTAGACATATATTGCTAATTGTTTGAACTTAATAACACTTGTACCTTTAAGTTATTTGCTTCTGTCAATGTATTAGCTATTAAATTATGAGCATTACAGAACAATAATTCATTCAAGAACCAGTTTGCAGGTTAATAAATAACTTTAACTAGCAGAAAAGGCCAACAGCCCCAAATCAGATAACATCAAGACATTTCAAAACTGCAGGTTACTGCACTGACAGATGTAATTGACTGATAACACTAAATGTTATTTAATCAGAAATGAACATAATTTAGAAATCTGTGATATGTTTTTCAGCCACTAGATAAAGTTGTTTTGTCGATCAAAGGAAAAAATATTTTCACCTAAATATAAATCTTAAACATATATATGCCCCTTTTTAAAAGCATTGGCAATGTACAAACTGATAATGTGTTTGTCTGACAAATCATAATCCCATCAATAAATCCAATATTTAAAAAAATACCTAAAACACTTAGAGAGATTAGAATAGATTAGTTTTAATATTTATGTGCATGCACGTGTAATGCATTGTAACACCATAGTGATAAATCCCAGCAAGCTGAAGGGCTATAGCTGTCTCCTAGTTTCATTGCACATACTAATTGTTAACATCCAGGCAGAACAGATTTAGACATGATTATTACAGTTGCTAGTTGCGACCACACAGCTAGTCACTAGCAGAAGACAGTGAGAAACTGACTCAGATGCTCATTTAACTTATTTATTTGCGATGTGTCAATGTTCATGACAGGATGCTGCAACAAGAGAAGAGGAACATTCTGCTGAGACAGCTGGAGGAGGCAACACGCATCACCACCTACCTTCACTCCCAGCTAAAGAGGTGCGACACACACACACTCACTATCTTTGTTGTATTTTTTATGGCAGTTCCGGATATTTACTTTACTGTTTCTTATCTCCAGCCTGTCAGCCAGTTCTCTGACGGTGTCGTCCAGCAGCAGCCGCGGCTCCCTAGCTTCCAGTCGGGGCTCTCTGGCGTCCAGCCGAGGCTCTCTCAGCTCCATCAGCTTCAGTGACATCTACGGTCTCCCCCAGTATGACCGTCACGAAGGGGCGGGAGAGCCGTTCGACCCTCACCTGCGCTACCTGCTGGCCCCAGAGGCGGTATCCAGAGACTGTTCCATGTTCTCTCCTGACCCCTTGAGTCAGAGCAAAACCAAACGCTCCCACGACACCCCGCAGTCTCTAGCCTCCCTCTCGTCCCGCTCCTCACTTTCCTCCCTGTCACCACCCAGCTCTCCCATGGACACACCCTACCACTCTGCCCCTCAGGACTGCCCCCTCACCCAGATGACGGAGGAATACATGGAGCAGGCGGGCCGTGGCCTGTTAGAGGGGTTGAGAGCACAGTCACAAACCCTGTCACACACCACCATGTTGAGCAGCGAGGACACGGTCAGCCCCACTGCTGTGCATCAACTGGATAACAAGAGTCACAGAGACAGCGGAGCTCAGGGGGCCTTTACCTCCACAGGCAAGTTAAAGGCAGCTGGTACCTGTCACAAAGAATGAAGACTAGCTGGTAATTAACTGGATGTGTTTTCTTGTTAGGAGTGACTCTGAGGGGCAACAGTGCCAACAGAAGTGGCAGGAGAGCCAGGAGAGTCTCTGCGGGCATGTCTGAAGACGCACTGGCCACAGACAGTGGCGTCTTTGAGGCCTGGGGCAGGAGGTGAGAGGAAGTCCAACCTAACAATGCTAAAACAGAACAAAAATGCCAAATTCTCTGGAGAGTGTGCCTCCTAGTGACAAAAGTAAAAAACTGCAACTCCCAAAATAAGCATTTGAAGCTTTAATGTGTGATATTTTATTTCTGAAAAATAGTTTTAAATAGTGATCATTTAAAGGTTAGTTAGTAATATCACATTTACACAGAAATTGCTTGTAATATCTGGAAGAAAGTAGAAGCTGCATTGATCTGTTCTATATCATGATATTTTCTCCAGATGATTATACAATTTACAGTTTGTGTCCAAACTGTTTGTTTATTCCTTTTTTTGTTGTTCCTCCAACAGGGCAGAAGAGTCTGAGGAGATGTCATACATGAAAGAGCTGACATCTGTGAGCGAGCCCACCCAGATCCAGCTAGGAGTACTGTGAGTAAACTGTGTACACTGTATGTGGGTGGCATGCTTATTCACTGTTAGTGTATAACTCAGTGTTTCTCTGTACAGGTGGGAGTCGAATTCACAGTCCCTCCGACTGCATCTGCTACAGCTCAAGAATTTGAACAGGTCAATTGTGAGAGACGGCTATAAAGTGTGAGTACTTTAAATTCTGATGATTGAAGACATAGTTTAAAGGTCTATACAACTCTGTTCTTGTACTCTAGCTTAGCTTAGCATAGCATAAAGACTAAAAATGAGGGAAATCGCTGGCCTAATTTCACCTAATTGTGCCTTGTTTTACTATTTTTGGTGATTCCCCAAATCAACAAATTAGGTGTCATTTCAGTCAGTCAGCAGCACTGAGTTTGATCACCACAAACACGACTAATAGCTGATGATTGACAGAAACAAAAGATATTTCATTCTGATAGGTTGGAACTTTTACTGGTCAGAATAACATACCTCTCAATAAATTACATTTGTATATTTAAGTAGATAGTTTTAGATTTAATTGCAGTGCTTTACAAAAGACTTAATGGAGATGATTTTCCATTGTTGTAACATCTTTACATTAATTGCCCATTTTAATGACGGCTTGATGGGTTTGAGGCTCTGATCGGGTCAGTCTGATTTGGTGAATCTGGTAACAGCCTCTAAACCTTACTAATAAACTAAATATAGTATGTCATTTGTGAGATGTCTTAATTAGTGTGCTTTATACAGGGTCGGATTTAAACATAGGTTACCTAGGCAGTTGCCTTTGACGTATAATGTTGTTATGTTGTGTAATTGCTCCTGATCCAGTCTGGGCAAGTGTTGGTACATTTGACACAGGAAAGCCTTTAACGATAAACAGTTAGGGGATTCTGAAATTAATATTTTGTCATTGATGTTAGGAGGCAGGCAAATCCAAGCATTTTGATATGAGTAACCTATAAATTCAGATCTAGAGTGAGGCACCTGCTAGGTCCCAAAATACCTTAAAAATATCAAATATATGTATAGTTCCAGCTATCACCCCACAACTAGAAGTTCCCCATGGGTTTCCTGCTGGTGCTCCAGTTTCCTCCCTTCTTGCCTAACACTAATCTGTCCAGAGCGTACCCTGCCTTTCACCAAATGTCAGCTAGGATCAGCTCCAGCACTGCTGCAACCCTGGAAAATTACATAATTACATAATTACATTACATACATAATGGATGGATGTTAAAACACAAACTAATTAATAATGTTGATGAGATAACACAGAACATTTTAATAAATGTAAGTTTGATAGGTATTATAAAATATTAGAATTATAACATCCTATACACCTCAGGGGCACAAATGGATGCCTCACCCTTTGTTTTTTCTAGTTAGTCCTAATCTTAGCTAACTGCTGGCTGTTGCTTCGTATTTATCTTTTTGATCTATTCATGTTCAGGTATGTGAAGGTGCACTTGATTCCACTGGATGCCAGCAGGGCCTGTGCGTTTTACTGTTGTACAGCGTTGGAGCCACAGTCGCAGATGAGTTTCAACGAAGGCTTCCGCATTCCTGTCCCTGCAAACGCCCTGGCGGTGTGCGCTCTGCAGCTTTCCATCTGCTCGCTAGGACCTCAGGATCAGGAGGAACTACTGGTGGGTCTGAAATACTGAGCATCTATGTAGAAATTCAAACTGGCACTGTAGCTGTGATGCTCTGATGGTGGAGAGTGAAGCTCAGACTCTATTAATCTAAATTAAAATAAGGAAATTGTGTGTGTGCTACTGTAGGGCACAGCCCAGGTGAGCCTGGCAGATTGTGAGGGAAGCACAGACATGGTTTACCACTGGCTGCGATTCCAGATGTTGAGTGGGACGGAGTCGCAGAGGCCTGAGCAAAAAAGCTTCAGCCACCGCAGACACCAGAACAACCAAGAAGATGAGCAAAGACCTAGGACCATGGTAGACACCCACTGTATACACACTTCCCATCTGTCTCTTCACTAACATGTATCAAATTAAGATTAAAATGCGTTAAAATATATACATTTTTACATGTAATAATTAGAAAATAGTTATTTTTGTTTAATTTTATTTTACTAAAGTCAAACATTACTCTGTATTTCTTGTCTTTGTCTGGAAAACACCTACTGAAATTTGAGGAACAGATGATGAAGACTTAAAGAAAATGTTGGCTAGAAAATATTTGGCTCTTGAGAATGTATAAAAATTGCGGAGTATTTCACATCCTCAAGAGAACTGTGAGAAGACTAAAAACTAAAAAGTGTAGCTGTATGTCATCAGCACAGCGATGGGAGCATATACAATGAAATGTAAATAAAAGAGGACCGAACATGGAGCCTTGGGTTACACCCCAATTTATAGTATGAGAAGAGAATAAAACATTATATATCATTAGACTTCAGCGTTGCAGATAAAAGAATATCTGCACAAGTGGGAAAATGTTCCAGTCCAGCTGTTCTACAACCACCAGAACAAAATGAGAGACTAGAAACAGTCTTCTACTACTGAATTAATCTGCTGACACATTAACAAAAAACTCAACACTTTGGAGGCGTTACCAGGACAAAAAGAATCAATTTGTTGTAGTAAATGACTTCATTTAAGTGTTTAACTTAATCCCTTCATGCTTTTGTGAGGAATCCTTACTCACGCTGTTGCTACGCAGCGTTTAGCCTACAGTCTGCAGGTGTGCAGCTCATTAGAGTGAGTAATTGACAAGAATGTGCCTCACAGGCCAAACAAGTCTTCACACCACAGCTTCACCCTATGTGTACTGACACTGTTAGGGGAGGAATGTTGACCGCATGAAGTTGGTATGTGACAGCTTGCTCTGTGACATTGCAGGACACTGGATCCTCTCTACTGTCACGCACCACCACTTCCACCACCACCACCCACTTGGTGGAGCGGGATGCAGAGATGGGGCTGCAGAGGAAGGATGAGCCGGGAGAGGCGGCGTCTGAGAGGTGACAGCACTTAAATTTTTCATGTCAGATACAGTGCTCCCTTCTTATTGCTTCCAGCATACGTTCGTTTTGTGACAAGGGTGTGTGTTGTAGGAGTTGGCAGGCGGAGTCTGTGGACTGCGGTTGCAACAACAGCACAGCGTTCACGGCTCCCTGCTCAGAGGGCCTGTGTGTAGAGGGCATCTGCATCACCGCTGGAGGGCGTTGTGATCAGACAACCAGCAAACTCTGTACAGTGAAGGTAAAGTCTGCAGCAGTGGGAGTGTGTAGCTGCACAGTGTAGATGGAATTACGTTTACAATCGAGGACGCATGTGCACCACTGGGATAGAAAACCAAGTCATAATAGTTTAAATATGGACATTTTAAATCAATTATTTTCTAGTATTACAGTGCTGTTGACACACTATTGCAGGTGGAGAAGGCCACCATGACAGAAGCCCTGTTCCCTGAGCCAGTGCGAGTTCGGCCCAAGGAGCGAGGAGGACGCTGGGGTCATGCCTCCCCCTTTATGCGCGGCAGCACCATCGTCCGCTCTCAGACATTCTCACCCGGAGCTCGTAGTCAGTATGTCTGCAGGGTGAGTTTTTGCAAAGGATAATTTTCAGCCTGTGTGGAGAGCAGGCTGCTATCAGCATTGACATTTATGACTAAGCTGCATATTTGTTTTGACAGCAACAGTGCAACTGTCTTCTCTGCATAAAAAAACTCATTTTACCTTTCAGTTATATCGCAGTGACAGTGACAGCTCAACCCTACCAAAGAAATCACCTTTTGTCAGAAACACATTGGAACGAAGAACGTTGCGATATAAGCAGGTACAGCCTGACTGTTATTTATCAGAAATACATGTCGGAGTGTGTTTAGCGTCTAGGTTCTGAGCTGTGTTTGTGTGTGTGTGTGTGAGCAGCAGTCGTACCGCTCCTCCCTGGCCGAGCAGCCGACCCGTACCTCCCTGGACCTGGAGCTGGATCTCCAGGCCTGCAGGACGCGTCAGAGGCAGCTTATGGAGGAGCTGAGCACCCTGAGAGAGCTGAAAATGCGACTGGAGGACCCACAATCCAGGGAGGCCACCGAGCTCCCCCACTGGGCCCTGAGGGACGAGCGCTTCCGCTGCTTGCTCAGAGAGGCCCAGAAACAGGTCAGACTGGCTTTACAAGCCATGTGGTATTCAGCCTCATCCAGCAGCACTTGACTTGACTTGTTTTCTGTTGTGCAGGCTGGACAAAGCAAGAAGGAGCTTCGTCAGGAGGAGGCGGCGGAGAGGAGGCTGAGGAAGGCGTCCAAAGAGGTTCTGCAGATGAGGGGGCAGAGCCAGAAGGAGCCTCTGCCTGTGCAGACATTCAGGTGGGAATTAAGCTGAGTCATACTGGTATTCCCTGGAGGAAGTTTTGCTTTTTGATAGTGAAAGTGGCCCAGTGAAGTGAAAGTCAGGGCATCTTCCGCTTCATGAATTTGGCATACCTCCAGTTAAACTGGAATAATACATAGGTACGATCATTACATAATAAATAATTAATTAATTAATAATTTCAGAGGACTGTTGGCCACCACCCACACCTCTCCTACATGCTTCATTAGATCAGGAGTTCAAGTACAAAGGAGAAATAATAACCTCTGCCACATTGTTTTGGAAATGTAAATGTTTTTTTCCAACTGACATCCAAACATCACCTTCTGTGACGTTTGTCTGAGAGCTGCTACGAGCTCAAGTGTGACTAAACCATATTGGCCTGGATACAACAAACATTTTTAGTCAATTATTTGTGACACTGGTAGTTTATAGGCAGTTTAACCGTTGTTCAGAAATTGAGGTTCCTGTTGAAATATCTATTTCTGTGCTCAATCATGTTAAGTTGTTAAGGTAAGAGAAAGTATCCATAAATATATATTAAATATATATATATTTATATGGTCTCTATATATAT
>JAUMHL010000021.1:5387784-5404200 GCA_032362345.1 Sandelia bainsii | reverse complement strand
CTCTCTCTCTCTCTCCCCCTCCCCACATATATATATATATATATATATTCTATATATATATATATATATATATATATATATATATAGAATTTATTTATTTTAACAGAGACTTGATTTTACAAAATCATGTATGTAAAATACATTTTGTTTCTTTGTCTGCAGAGAGAAGATGGCTTTTTTCACAAGACCAAGGTTCAACATACCTCCTTTGCCAGCTGACGATGTATGAGAGACGGCCTCTGTATTATGTGACTAAACATGAAGTATTTGTCAAACTTTTCTGAGCTCATGAAGTACAAAGTTCTTTCTACTGGACAGGGGCAGGGTGACACACAGATAATGTTAAAGATTAGAAGGTTTCCCATTTTCAAGGTATTCTTCTAGACACAGTAATAGAAAACAGCACAGCTGTTCATTTCCTTTGACAAGGAAACAGTATCTCTTCACTCCTGTATGAGTTACTTCTGTTTGTGCTTACAAAAAGGCTGGAAGACGGGAACAAAGGTCGATTTGAACAAATTCACTGTACTGTAACTTATTTTATAGTACTTTTCCTTGAAGGAAATAAAAAAAAAACGCTTCCTGCTTTTTAAGTGTATTTTGTAGCTTTGAACAAATAGCACTTCTGTGTTTTTACATACAGTAAAATGGAACTATTGTCTGATTTTCTGTTACCTAATTCTTAAGAGTTATTTACATAAAATGTCACTTTGTAATCCACTTTTATTACAGATGTCATTGTCCTTTTGTTATGTTATTAAAATTAATATTATTTCATGTACTTCTCAATATATGAAACACTGTACTCAGATTTTTTTATGATGTATGAACATCTGCAGTGTTACCTCTCGTGAAGATAAAACCATTAAACCACCTTCATGCTTTTTTTTTTTTTTTAAACCAATTTGGTTTCAAAAAACACGATTTAAGTAAAGACAAAGCTGTGCTGGGATGAAGATCATATTCATCATGATAAATGTGTCACAGTGTTACATGTGATTTTTCTGCAACCACAAACGCGTCGTGATGACCCATTTGAGTCTAAACAGCGATTCTTGAGAAGTCGTACCACACACCAGACATTGCAGCTGTGTCAGCTAGTTATCTTGATACAACATCCTGTTTGAGCTTCTCTACATAAGCCACCAGAAGCCGAAGAGAGGCACAGTCTCACTCTAATCTAGTCCAACTGTGCTTTCTCTGATGAAGAATAAACCAGCACACACAAACACACAGCACAACTAAACGTTCATGTTCTCATGGCTCATTATCCAGACAGAAAAATGCCCACAAAGCCCTGCAGGCAAACCAGTTCCAGGTCTCTGCTTGTCTATGGTTAACTGTCAGGTTTGAGGCCAGCTTCGAACAAGAGGAGATATGAGTGTGAGGGACAGGTTTGTGACGCAGATGCAAACACAGTTTGAATTATTACAAAATTACATTTATTTTAACATAAAATCAACCAAAAACAATTCCAGTGCAGGAATAAAGTTAAAATATGGTGGTCAACAATTACTCATTTAACATTGTCATTAATAACAGCCAATTTCTTAAGTTTCTGTAAACTTTGAAAACTTTCCAACACTATAACTAGGTCTCTGTCAGTTAAAATGATGACTTCTCCTGCGGTGCACTGTGCCTGAGTTTTACCAGTAAAAACCACATTATCATAAAAAAGAGAAATTGCAAATCACGCTGGAAAAAAATAAATACCATAATTTAATACTAGATGTGGACAGAGGAAAACATACAATTGTGATGCTGTCTACTGTATAAAAGGGTGAACAAGACCAAAATCAATCTATTAATACAAACTGAAATCAAACCTAAATATGTCTACTACTGTAGCACCAAGTGCCATAATAAAATCTTCAAAATAAAACACTGGCTCCATGCAGTTGGACAGCTGTTTGCTTTGGACAGACACTAATAAGGGAGAGACAATATTCCAGAGGCAGCATATGGGCCAATGTTTATGCCTCATAAACGAAAGCCCCTACTGATCTACTGTGTAAATATGCAGTCATCAGACTGTTCATCATATCCGTTCTATATTTTATTAGATGACACGTGCATAGGAGTCCTAATAAAACATGAATAATCTCTCATTTACAAGAACATGCATTCAAATGATATGATCTATGAATTTTGAGCTGTTTTTTGAAGAAATGAAGATTATGCTTATCAAGCTGTACAATGACTAGGTGAGGTGAGGTGGAACATAAAGGAGCTGAGGTTGAAACGTAAGAGCATGAAGACAACGTTGACAAGCTGTATGTCTCCATTTCACATCAACGCTGGCTCATTTCTATGAGTTATGTGCTTCATGTTCTATTAAGGCAACATGTGCCAGGAGAAAAGTTCACACAGCACCTTTGACATGACAGTGACCACTTGTCCCCGTTCACCTCAACAGTGACCAGTAGCCTCCTAGAAGGAATCAGACATCTCTATATGGGAATGGATACAATAGTTGGCAGCTCCCCGATGGGAGGTGGGTTATACTTCTCGACCCTCATCAGCCGTCGTAAAATGTCATCCCGGTCACGTGGCCATCCGTACACGTGCGTGTTTTGAAGCCAGTTAGGGACGTGAGACTGTGACAAAAAAAAAAAAGTATATATATCATATCACAGATGTTTGTTACAGTTTACATGGACTCTCTCTCCTGTCTTGGAGCAGAAAAACTAACCTTTTTAGCCCCGGGGAACAAAATGGGAATGAACCTGAAATTCTTGCTTCCATTCTGGATGAACTCATTCTGGAGCTGAACAACATGCAGAAACGATGAATTACAAAACATAAGTAATATGAAACATCTTCAGAGTTAGTATTTCATTCTTCATTTACACTCAGACCACTGACCTGTTTGTGTATGTAAACGGTGTTGAAGGTCCTCTCATCATTTTCAAAGCCAACAGGGGAGGCTGTAACTGTCTCATAGTACTTAGGACTAATGATGATGATGATCAGATATTCCTTCTGGATGAGGAGACAAAATAACCACGAGTGAGAGTCAATAAATCTACCTGTCACTGAGCTATTTTCATTCTTGTGGTATAAATAAACTGCTTGATAAAACACGTCCCCTCTTGCAGAAAGAAAAAAAAAGGAGCTAAAGAAGACTCCAGCTGGCCAGATTAGAACATTAACAGTCTGTTCAACTTAGAAAGAGCTGATTGCTCTTACCTCACTGAGGTACCGCTCCATGAAGTCTATCTTGCTTATACTCCTGAACTGCTGCTCAAAAATGTCAATCTGAAACAAACAAGCAGAGGTCAAAAGGTTTACAGCCAACCACCAGATCTGCACTTCCCTACAAAGGGCACTGCTCTCTGCCTTTGTCTTTACTAAGCAGCATCTGTGCTAAAACATAAAGAAAAACCTGTACATACATGCGTATCAAAGCCGTTGTGTCGCAGCAGAGCGACAAATTTGATGATCTCGTTGACGTGCTTGTCGTTGTCAGCTTCGTAAGTGACAAAGACCTTCCCTGTGTTGAAGAGCAACAGATAGGCTTTAAGTGACAGCAGCAGCTCGGTGAGTGATGTGATCGTCAGGAGTGGGCAACACTTACTCTGCTCCAGAGACAGCGGTGTGCTATAAGCAGGGTGCTTCTCTTTAACTGGAACATTGTGACCACTGCACAGAGATCAAGGTCATTTATAATAACTGAAACACGCAACATGTGCTGTGATGCAGAAATATAATAGTTATAAAAATAAAAACTCACATCTGTGTGTATCTAGCTGCAGGGAGTCTACAGTCACCTGGATCTGAAGCAGTAAAGACAGAAATCAGAACAATCATTTGTGGGCTTCCTGCTTATGATAATGCAGCGTGACGAACAGAACACTAATCTACAGCTTGTGTCCTTTTTTGTGGTCGACACAGCAGCACGTGTCTGTGTGAGTTCATTAACAGATGAGCAGACTTACAGTATGGGCTGAGCTCTGGGTGGTGCTGAGGCCAGGGGTGTTTGTTGGCCATATGACCCCTGCTGAAGGTGTCTGCAGGGCACTGGGCGCAGCAGGCAGCTCCCTGAGGCGAGCACGAGTACGGAGACAGGGTGTGGTGACACAAGTTGGCTGAAGGTGGGTTGGAGCGCAAAGACAGCGGCTGCTCTAGGCTGCTCACAGTGCTGCTTTGTCTGCCGGGCAGTGACAGGAACTTATACCTGGAGTGACAGCTCGCTCCAGAACAGCTGGAGTAATCTTTCTCGCTCAGGCAGGACGGCAGGCTGTTGGGATACTCCGACCAGCTGCTGGCAAAGCTCGGGTGGAGCCACTGCCCTTCATCCTGGCTGGGGAATGGAGTGGGCTGGCTGTACGCGGCCGGAAAGCTGTGACGAGGCTGGTAGGAGTCGTAGCTCAGACCGAACTGAGGGATAGAGGGGTTGTGTTTATGTTCCTGCTCTCTGTGCAGCATCTGTCTGTCGAACAGGGAGTCACCAGCGTAGGTGGCGTCCTCTGGAGGAGGGCAAAGGCCATCGTGTTTGGAGGTGGAGTCCGGCTTGTGGACAAAGTCGTTTTCTCGCTGCTCTTTGCTCATGGTCTCATCGTCCTCTTCAGGCGTGTTGCGGTGGCTGCTCAGGTATCTGCTCAGATGGCTGAAGGGACTGTGAGTGAAAGAAAAGTAGTCACATCCTAAGTGTTATCTTAAGTGTATCTACTTTGTGCGGTTCAAACTGCATTCACATCCTCAACGTTTTACATGAACACAACAGCAAAAACGGTTGTGCACACTGGGTTGTGCACTGTGCTGCATTTTGTAAGGGCTGACAGCGAACGTTGCCACGCTCACCTATTTGGTGCTGGAGCCGAGTAGACTGAAGTAGGCAGCATCACTGGGCCTCTGCGTCCTGACATCCATGTGTGTTTGGTTTAAGCTGCACCTGAAATCCTGTTAAGGGACAGGTGTCACTTTGAAGAACGATGAACAAACACACCAGAGCAGCTATGTTAGCATTTGAGAGAATCATAAAGCAATTTTCTGATAACTGCCCACACTCCTGCTGGTAACGTTTTGATCTATATGAGAGCATATATGACAAAGTGACTCCCACACAGGGGACTTTTCCCTAAATGTTTGGTAGTTAATACTCAGGTGACAAATTAATTCACATGTTGGAATAAGGAAATGGTGCCTCTCACAAACAGAAACACAAACTCTGATGGAAATTCACACCACAAATCTTCCAAAAGAAAAAAAAACACGTATCTGTGGAATTCTTAGTAATGTCAAGAATGATTAATAATAACACAAAACTACATCCTCAGTGTGTTTACACATGAAGAAACTCACTTCTCACACATACAGTGAACGCGTTCAAATGCCTGCGTTTTCAGTGAAGTAACAGAAAAACGTGAACGTGCTCAAAAACCAAACCAAAACCCCTCCAAAAAAGGTCACAACAACAGTTTCCACTTCTCCACATGTATAACAAAGCTACTTAATATGAATTTAGGACTGTATAACCTCGGTTTAGGTGGGTTTACCTTCCAATACACCCGATAGTTCCTGTAAATGTAAATATACACTCATTAAAAGTGTCTTTGTGGTCGCACACACACACACATGCTGTTTGCACTTTCCACTGTCACTGACCCAGATATGTCTCCGTTTACTTGTATTTCGAGCTGAACAATATGAACTTTAACATAAAAGGTGCAAAGAGAAAAGCCTCAAGTTTTTCTGTGTAGCTAAGCAGATGTTCCGCTGTCTGTTCATCTCTCTCCTATGTAAATGTAAATGAATGCTGGTAAAACTACTGCTAGCTTCTGTGTAAACCAGTCTGTTGTTAAATGCGTTATAAATATAAACAGCAGTTCAACAACGTCCTTAATACAAATTCTGTGTTAAATGATATCAGGGGAACATGCTGAGAGTGAGTTTATTCACGGTGACTTACCGCCGCTGTTACTCTGCCTTAGGTAAACTCTGGTTCCTCCTCACCGTCAAACAAAGGAAGACATTTAAAAAATAAAAAATGAACTAGTGTCCTTTCATTGATGTGTCCCCAAACAAGATGAAACAATATTGACGCACTGGGTATGTTTGATCTTCAGTTCAGCGCGAGAAGCACCGCCCCGTTCACAAACTCCACCTGTGTGTGTGTGTGTGTGTGTGAATTACTGATATTGTGGGGACTGAAACCGGTTTACACACTCACACCGGGAGGACTTGACTTAACTTGTGGGGACCAAAAGCTGGTCCTTGCCACGTAAATCATAACATTTCACAATGAGAACTTGGTTTAAAGTTACAGAAAAGTTACGTTTATGTAGAGGTGGTAAGTAATGAAGTACTTCAACCCAAGTACTGTACTTAAGTACAATCTTGGGGTACTTATACTTTACTGGAGTACTGGCATTTTATGTTACTTTGACTCCACTACAATTCAGAGGGAATTATCGTAGTTTTCACCCTAGTGCATTTATTGTACAGCTTTAGTTACGTGTTACTTCTTACGAGTGTGGAGTCTTAATAAATACATATATAATAACTAATAAATGCTCATATGTTATTATAGATCAATCACCTGTCAGCACATAAAGTTAACATTAACTCCAAAGACGCCGTTTCTTCCATAAGTTCTTCTTTCTTCTGATGCCTTTTTTTCCATTAATTAAAAACCTTTTACTGCAGTAATTTCACTTTTGAAAGTATGTTATACATGTATGGACTAGACCTGTACTTATCTCTTATCAACAGCATCATCAATGACATTTCTTAATGGAATATTTGTACTTTAAGTACATTTTAGAGCATGTACTTCAACTTGAGTAAAGAATTTGCAGCACTACTTTTACTTGTAGTGGAGTATATTTAAAGCAAGTACTTGCTCTTTAATGTGAGTATTGAGTCTGTGTACTTCTCACCTCTGGGTTAAGGTTAAGGTGAAGGTTGAGGGTGAGGGTTAACCAAGCAGAGGTTATGGTTATGGTTAAAGTTAAAGAAGGCTCCAGGAAATGAATGTAAGTCAATGTGAAGTCCCCACGAGTGGTGAAAACAAACGTGTTTGTGAGTCACCAGTTTTATGACTCTGAACAAATGCTGGTTGGTGTTGATGCTTCTACAGAAGAAGACTGTATCCTGGCACAAGTGTCAACACAGATCTCAGCAGCACAGAGGTGTTCATTCAATCACTGTTAACTATTTTAATGATGACACATTTTCAACCAGTCAAACAAGTTAAGGCAAGCTTGAGATAAAAGGATAACTTAACAACGACATTTAAAAAAAACAACAAACAATGAATCATAGTGTTATCTCAGGTCATGTATGAACTGAGCAGTGTTGACTTTCTGTTGTTTGGAGAAGCAGGACTCCAGCCAGGCCTTCTGCAGGGGGACAGCCTGTGTGTACTGGCGCATGAGATCCCGGAGATCCTGATTCACACAAATACAGAAATATTAAAGATTACATTTGGTTACGTGGTGTATTAACGTGTTTTACTGTGAGCAGACTGCATCTGCTTATAACTCTAGGCATTTTGGCAGCTTAAGAATCTATCACAATCTAAATTCCCTGGTACAAACTGCAAAATGAACATTACAGGAAACTATGATACACATCAGAGGTCTGATTACATTGAGTGATTCTAACCTGTGAGTGGATGCTGTTTTCCAACTCTGCAACTATGTGGGTGACCTCCGGACTCATCGTCTCCTCCTCGTCTCCATCATAAGTGCACCGCAGCTAAGGAGTGTTGTAACATTCACACCTGACTCTATTTCACCACGGTGGTTTTCGTAACTTTTAGACCACTCACAGCAAACTGCTGCAGGTGTAAACATGCAGGGAATAATAAAAATGTTGCCTTTGGAACAGTTTTAAAAACAAACTGTGTGGAAAAAAACACCTAGTCAGAAAGGATATGTGATAAGGTAGCGGGACAGTCTCTTCCTCTCCGATACAGGCAGGTTGTAGAAAAACACACAGACTCCCTTCATGAAACTGGGGAGATCTGTGGGGCTGTGGCTCTGGAAAAGGCCTGAGGGGCCTGGGATTTCTCCTTCAGTCTCATCAGTCAGCTTGTCAGAGGTATACACCTGTATTGCAGGCGAAGATGTCGACGTTGAGGCTGCAGAGGTAGATGCCTGAGGAGCAGCTGTGTTCTTGGCAGCTCTGCTGTGATAGTATCTGTCAGGCTGCTTCAGGGGAAAATATCTCAAATCCTTCAGATAAACAGACTCTGAGAAATATAAGATTTTAGATATTAGCTGTTGAAAACATTAAAAAGATACATGAATGTGGGGATGCCTCTGGAGGCCAGGTATTTCTTGATGAGCCTCTCTGTGCCGTACCAGTTGAAGCCTTTGGTGGAGTGACCAATGCGCGGAAGATGAACACTTGCTGTGTGGGAAAACGTTAGAAGGTGAGGATGAGATTAACTGGAATCTCCTGCATTTCATTTGTTTACTTTCTCCTCAAGCTGAATTGTGAAGCAACTGTCAGCACTTCTCTGCAGTTTTTCATTGTCCATCTGAGTCACGTTAGAGCAATTTGCCTTTATTTTGAAAATTCACTATTTACAGACTACCTGAAAAAGATAGTGTAGTTTTTGGTAAAAGTACTTGAAGATTCAGTGCTTGACTGTACCCTTAAGTCTTCCGGCTGAGGCAGAAATCTTCTTCAGGCCTTCGTCCAAAGCAGTTAAAAGAACCCCAGACAAGTTGTTGGCTTTGTCTCTTTGCTGTGCTACTATGAGAGCCAACTGATGTGACAGGAAAGAGGTTGAAACGGGTTAAGGTGTTATCTTTTCATTTTTCATAGTTTTATCAGAAGCTGCTCTTCCACAACTTCACTAGTCCCTTCACCACACATAAAACCGAAACCTGCTGTATCACACTGCTCATCAATACTACTGCAAAGAATCAGTATGCATCACTAAATAAGCATTTTGAGGCAGCACAGTGTTTTCGTTTCTTTATGCTGCATGAGTTTAATTTAAACAGACTCTACCTGATCTTGTCCGTCTAATCTGGATTGTTTATCATCGATTGGGAAGAGCAGAACGTTTCCAAGGTCCAGATCTGAAACAAATGAAAAACTACCATTTGTGGGCTTCACTCTCAACCACAACAACAGATAATGGTATTTAACAGTATGCATCTTCATTTTCTCTGTGATCATAGATAATTGTACCTTTCATCTTGCCAGCCAACTCGTACTGCTTCCGTGGTTCATCTGATCTTACCTCCAGAGCAGTAAAAAGACCTCCCCTCCCCCAGCGGCCTGAGTCATCTACACAGACATCACAAAATAAACTGTAGAAGAAATGCTGAAGACACCCTCTTTTTTTAATCAGTTCAACATGCAAAGAAACTTGATGCTATGGAAATTATAAGATAATTCAGTCCGTACCAACACAGTGGACGATGATAGCATCTCCCCGAGTGGCGTGTGGGTGAGTAACATCCCCCAGAACATAGCGGATAGCTGTGCTGTCAGAGTCTGTGGAGCATACGCTGCCATCATCCTCCTCTTCTTCTTCTTCGTCATCTTCACTGTACACAGATGGCAGGCACTTTGATCTGTAGTTGCAGGACTCCCACCATGCCAATCTGCATGATAAGCGAACGCAGCAAATAAAAGGAATTAGTGGGTGAGGACACAAAGTTAAAAAAAAACAAACAAACCTGGGCTGATTGAGAGCTCTTTACTTTTTCTTGTATTTCTGCTCATGTTGTTTCTTCTTCATGTCCTCCTGGATTTTGGCTCTTTTGGCTGCAGCCTGTTCTCTCCTCTGTCGCCTAAGCTCCATCTCAGCCTCAGTAAGAGGTTTCCTCTTTCTCGTTGGAATCGACAGGGCCACTGACAGTGAAATCTGGGTACAAACACAGAACATAGAACTGTTGGAGCTGCATAGTTGAATCCAGCACAGAGTTTTAGGCGTGTTAGATGTTTGGATTCCTTCACAGTACATCTGTCCTGCTGCCACTGAACAGCATTTTTTGGGATAACCATGATCTGGACAACTGAGAATCTTCACAGACATAAACAGCACATCAGACAATATCATCAGGGAGGCATCTGATTGGCCCCAGATTCATTCAGCAACATACTTACAGCCAGAGTTGTGTGTTTGAGAACACATGACTTGGTCCCTACAGTGCCCTGACCTCAACAAGCTGGAGTCAGTCTGGGATTAGATGAGGAGACAGAAGACACTGTCTTGCTTGTAGGAACCTACTTGCTAAGTACCTTGAAAAACAGTGTGCGGAGGAGAAGGTGGTTGTTTTAAAGCAAAGGTGAGTTTTGTTCTTACTGCACTTTGTATGGTGTTATTTTCAGAAAGAACCATCCATTTTGGTGACTACAACTTCGCACTGTACTGTATGACCATCAGGTCATCAATAAATCAGAGGCTACTTCACTGAACTGTATTTAACTGGTATTCTCTTGCTTGTCCTTCCACACATTGTGGACTTTTGTTTTACTGATTTCTGTGATCTCCCATCAGTAACTGACATGTGCCTCAGCTTTTCTAGAAATCTGACCACTACAGCACTACACACCTCTGCAGCTGTTTGTGTTTAGTTTGTTGTGGCTGCTCAAAACGCTATGAATGAACCCTCCTGTGGAAAACACGACTCGCTGCTACCACATAAAAGCGAGGGCCTCAGGCTTGCTTCCAGACAAACTGTAGTGTGGTTCAACTGTAGCTGTGATGGAAACAAACAGAAACGCCCACAGAACTACATGATTATAAATATATTAATCATTTATGAGTTTAACCATCTTCCACTTATAACACTTTTCCCATGTCAAACATCATGTCCTTCTAGTTTAGAGCTGCCTGTCAGTACGACACAAAGTCCAGTTATAATCGAACATAAACTAATACTCCATCAGTTTTAGCGCAGAGCTTACTCCAGCTTTGTGGCGCAGAGCTCGTCCTTCTCCCACAGTTCTCTGAAACTCGGCCAACTGCTCCTCCAACAGACGATCAAAGCTCTTCTCGTCATCAGCGCTGGGATCCTTACTGTAGTCCTTGCCCTCAAAAAAGTACATGTGATCTAAAGGATGGAACAGCATGAGGGTGATTACTTACAATTATTACTTGTACATCGAGCAGACATTAAATCCACCTGGTGGTTTTAACACACGGCTCAGCATGGTCACTCTGACTGGCCTGTGGCTACACAGCCCTTATGCAGCAAGCTGCGACGCACTGTGTGTTCTGTTGATCATGGCCAGTGTTGAACTTTTCCAAGCTGCCTACTGTTTAACATTAAAACTGCCCGGTGGATTTCATCTGGCTGATTAGTGCAACTTCTCATAATTCTTGGAAATGTAAGTATTAATGCAGTAGATTAAATCTGTGGTGTGTTTTCATGTGTAGTTATGTTTGCAGGTTGATAAACAAAAGTAAAAGTGAAATGTTTATGTGCCAGAGCAGCCCGTTTCACACCAGAGCACAACAGCTGCATCCTCACAGCGGTACAGGATGAAATCTGAATGTTAACCTCAGGTGCTGCTCCGCACACAACAACACAGCCGCAACGGTTTCACGTTTTAAAGTGGTCACTGGGTAGTAAAACATACTCTGCCCATCTGATTCAGAGCTGTTTTCCTCCTCCTCTTCATCTCTGAGAGAGGTTGAGTCTTCATCATCCACCCACTGACCGTCACGTGACAGACCAAGGATCTTCTCCAGTTTCACATCCTGTACAGAGCTCTCTTCTGATGACAAAAGCTTATCTACCCCAAACTTCAAGATCTCACTGAGCTGTGTGAGGCAGGAAATATGAGAGATGAGTAGACGCAGGTGAAAACAGCAACAACTGGAGAGGTTTTGCATAAAAGTGAACACAGGAACTGAGAAATACAGATTCAGAGAACACAGATTATAGTGATGTCAATGTTCAGAAACCTGTAGTCCTGCAGCAGCTGACTGAGCTTGGTCCAGCAAAGAGAAGCGACTTTCTTCAATAACAGTGTTGGTGAGGTGCATTTTAGATACAGCACGAGAATACATTATCTCCTCCACAGTGTCTCTTGCCAAAAGGCGGATCACTTTTACAGGCCTGCAACACAGTTGATCATAGATTAAAGGGATTAAAGTACAGCAATTTGGTGCTGCACTTCCATCGAGTGAGCACATTTGTGAGAAAAAGAACGAATGATATTAGCAGCAGAGGCTGAACTATCAGGAGTTTTCCAGTATGCGGTTTTAAAGCGTTTTTATTTAATGCCCTTATCTTTCAAAATACATTAAGGGTTTCTGTCAAATATCAAATATCTCTAAAAGTGATTTTACAAGTTCTGGGGAGTAATAACTAATGCATATTTGAATATGATATGTCACTTTAGTCAGCAGCTGCTGGAACTGAAGACTACACCTTTGAAAATGAAAATGTGGGGGTGTGGAGTTAGAAAGAAGTGAGTGTACTAGACCTTTGTAGCCTGGTCTTTATCTTTGAGTCTAGAAACTCAATGCTGCATTAACTGCTGCTTTGCATACACACCAGAATCACAAACCATGCTGTCAGAGCCACGTAATATTGTAGGCATGGTAGGTGCAACGTATTGATGAAGAAGAAAAATCCACAGAACCTGGTTGTAACTGGTTTCATTAGTCCTACAATGTTTCAGAAGTGCAATGCTAAATCATGAGCACCAAGTACTACTTCTAGCCTAACTACAGACAACTGTAATGGCAAATCAGTGTTGTTTATTACAGGTTGAGTACTACTCTACACAGTGAAATTGACCTATATGCAAAAAAACATGACATGCCCCTTTTTAAAAATACTTTGATTTAGTAAAGTTGACCAAAGTGAAGTACTGCAACATAGCCTGCTTGGAATATTTTTTCATACACATCACCTGTTCTGGCCGATCCGATGGCAACGAGCGGCTGCCTGTAAGTCATTTTGAGGGTTGAAGTCACTATCCATAAAAATGACAGTGTCAGCAGCTGTAAGGTTCATGCCCACTCCCCCTGCAAAGACAGTGTTAGGAAACCTGATCATATTGTCTGAAAACACTAAACACTTGTTATTTACACATTTTTACTTGTGATATACTCTAGGTGGAATGATGCACTTATACAGCTCACAGAAACACATAGAGACAGTGATCAGCTGTGATAGGGAATAAGGTTTCTTTCTTCCTACGTTCACATTGTGTGTGAAGACAAGAAAGTGCTGGCTTTATTTACGCCATCCTGCTACAGCTCTTATCTCAGTGTAATCAGTCCCCTTTCTTCTCTCAGTAAGCTCTCCGAACCGTGCTGTAGATTTAGATATGCAGAAACGTTTGCTAAAGCTAGCAAGTGCAGCTTATTCACTGCTGACTTACCATATAAAATGACATGTCTGCAAACCATACTGTCATTTAAAAGATGCAATTAACCACTTTCAGCATCTTTAATTACTTTTCACATACTCAGCACAGAAACTCAATACAGGAGTCAACTCAGTACAGAATACAAGTAAGAGCAAATGCTGGTTTAAGAAAAAAAAGGATATTTGCATATTCTGTGTTCATGATACATTAACAAATACAATGTGAATATTCCTGACAAAAGTTGAGTTTAATCATGCACCTAACAAGGACACCATTTGCCTTCCTGTGCATACTTTAGTGTTTCAGTTACCTGCTTTAGTGCTGAGTAGAAAGACAAATATGTCTTGGCTGCTGAAGTTCTTCACTGCTAGATTTCGTTCCTCCCCTCGCACCGACCCATCCAGACGTTCATAGCTATAACCTGGACAGAAAATACAAAATATACTACATAAAAGTTTCTGTCATAAGGAAGCAGAATAAATAATAGTAATATAATTTCAAATGTAGGTTTGGATTGGGAGTTGGGAAAGGATTAGCATTGGGCAGTTAACATATTTAATATTCTTTTTTGCAAAACTGAATATACTGTAACATTAGACAGTTTTCAAGAAAAAGATCTGAATTGTTACAAGGCCTTGTCTCCCCCCCCCCGTTCACCTCTGTACTCCATGTAATCCTGAAGAATGTCCAGCATCCTCGTCATCTGAGAGAACAGCAGGACCCGATGGCCCCTTCACTCACAAGCAAGACAAGAGATGTAAAGTAAGACACGGTTTGTGGAGGAGTATGTGACTTAAAATATGACACACTTAAAAGCACAACTAAGAGCCCCAAGTGATCAGTGAAGTGTGTCAGCATAGTGAGACACAGTGACGTAGCAGCAGTCAGACCAAGCCTGAACTGCCACTAGGTGGAGCCAAATAACAAGCAGACTGACCAACCCTGTGTGCAGGTAGGTCAGCATGCTGTCAAGAAGGCAAAGTTTCCCGCTGGCTTCGATAAGATGTTCCCCAATCTCAAAAGGTTCTGGTTCCACCCCTGGCCAAGAAACAGGGAAACGTGTATCGAAACGTATATGTAAAAGTATAACATGTTTTTACATCTTTATAAAACTAAGATCAGTTCTTTAAACACATCTCACCATCAAACAGATACGGGTGGTCGACACACTTCCGCAGGTTCATCAGGATGTTCAGCATCTTGTTGCCTTGTTTGTTACTAAAAGCCTCTGAAAACAGAGATAAATGAGAGCTGATTCTATGGCTGTGTTCAAATTACACACCTTAATGTTCAATTCTGATTCTTTTAGTCAAATCTCTTTATGTTTACAGTTCACATTCAGTTACATGAATCTCAGCTCTGGTGTGAAGACAGCTGCGGTCCTAAACTGTCTCTCATGCACAAATTTAACTGTAATTTGAGTCATGTTTTGAGTGTGTACAAGAGTAGCAACAATAACAATTTGTGCAACAAATTGCACAATTTCCTCAGAAACTTCTCAGTCACAACATGTTCCTCCCCGTTTTCCCAAACAGAAGTTCCGCCATGAATATCCAACAAATCTGACAGTTCCTCATCTCTCCATTCACCTCCATCTCTGCTGTTGCTCGCCTCCATGTTTAATTTTTTTACCAGACTGTGAGATGCAGACATGATTAACGTACACGCACAGAAGACATTAAGAAAAACACACAACTTCTTATCTGACTATGCTGATAGCAGCTGAACTGAAAGACATTTAATACACATCTGGTCTAGAACCACCTATGAAAGTGGCTCAAATCTGATTTGAAAAAAAAATCTCATTAGTTTTTTCATACTTCCCTTAAAAAATAGACCTAAGTCACTTGGTGGCAAACAGATTTAGGCCACTTTAGCATGAACACAGCCCAAGACTGACTAAGTATATAATGATTTATTCCCCCCAAAACAGCACCCTGTTGTGGTTTACAATGACACACCACAGTGTAGAGGCCTCACCTAGATCCTTCATCAGAACAGCTTTGTAGTATTTCTTCTGCAGGGCTGACATGCCATGATACACCACCAACTCTGTTTTCTTGGGCAGATCAACAGCCACCTGTGACTTGACTCTACGCAGCAAGAAAGGCTCCAGTACACTCTGGAGCTCAGCAGCTGGAAAACGAAGCACAGGACAGCAGTATACATTTGATTACTACAGATGTTTAGATTAGCTAATGCCAGGGTTCCACTGGGTTACGTGAATCAAATAAGTAACTCTTTATTTTTATGTATGTAATATTTTGTTTACTTTAATGAGAGTACAATAATAATGTACCATACCAAGAGCAGGTTGATTCTGTACATTTGAGTAAGAGCTGACGAATTCGTCCATCTCCTCGGCTGTGAAGATGCTGGGCTGAATGAAGCTCAGCAGGGAGAAGAGTTCCTGCAGGTTGTTCTGGATCGGTGTCCCTGTCAACAGGACTCGAAAGCCCACTGAAAACTACAAAGGAAACACACAAACAAATGGGTGAGGAGACAGGTAAAAAAAACTGTGATAAAACATTAGGTCACAAAGAACTGATAACTAAAGTCAGGTGAAGCTAAGTACCTCTGTCAAGGTTTTGTGCAATAGTGAGTTCTGGTTCTTCAGCCTGTGAGCCTCATCTACTACGAGCACCTTCCACTTCCACCTGAAGGACAGAATGAGCCAGGATGTAGAAACACATGAAAATTCATTATTATAACTTAAACATTATAAACATTATTCCATACAATGAGAGACACTTGTTTTCTCAGAATCTCCGAGAGCAATTTATGTGGTATCAAGATGAGCTAAAAGGCACATCACTTCACTTCTATATCATCACATCACTTCATCCTATATAATAATTAGCTATGGGCAAGAATATGGTGGTTTGACATGCATCATCATACAGGACTTACAATTCAATATATTGTAAACTAAGGCTACATACACAGTTTAGGTTGTTATGTTGGAGTGAAAAGGTCAAATGGCTGAACAAGCTCATATGTGATGAATGATGATTTTTTATTTTTACTGAAATGCCTAGTGCAGTGGTTCTCAAACTATGGTACGCGTACCACTTGTGGTACGCAGGCTCCCTCTAGTGGTACGCAGGAACACCTGAG
>JAUMHL010000021.1:5346908-5383642 GCA_032362345.1 Sandelia bainsii | reverse complement strand
GTATTAAAAATCCTTTTTTTAATTGGTATGATGAAATATTCTAATTTTCTGAGATACTGCATTTGGGGTTTTCATTCTCTTAGGCCATAATCATCAAAATTAAAATAAATAAACGCTTGAAATATATCAGTCTGTGTGTAATGAATCTATACAATATGTGAGTTTCACTTTTTTTAATTAAATTACTGACATTAAGTTTTTGATGATATTCTAATTTATTGAGATGTACCTTTACTACCAACAAACAACAATCACTCGTTTCTCCTCGTCTCCAACCTAAAATAGTTTATGGATGCTCTGGTCCACTTTTTATTGTTCAATTTATATTAATTCACCATTTTTAACTGTATGTTATCATTTTATTTGAGTTTCTATTGGAACTTACTCACCTTTCCAGAAATCAATGTGTGCGACACAAACATTTCCAGATAGCTGCTATCTAAATTAACACATCTATGTTAAACATACAGAAATCTAGTAGCAGTAAAGAAAAATGTTGCTTTGTTCTTACGGTGAATAAAGATTGGTTACAACAAACAGTCCATGACAAAGTTTTTGAACTCTGAAACTTGACTGATAAATGACAAATCAACTGACACATTTCAGTTCACATTTGAAGCCATCTTAAGTTTTAATATATTATGCTTGCATTTATTCCTATCAGTGACAAAGATAATGATGTTGTCACGTGTTCATTTGCAAAACAATTAACACATTAATTTTTATTAATTTAATTACAAATATTTATTAACATTACCATATATGCAAATTTCTATTAAAATTGATATAAATCAATATAATTAATACATAGCAAAATCAATCTGCTCAGTTACTGAAGCATCAACAAAAAACACCCTGTGTCTTGTTCACTTATCAACAGAGAGTCGTAGACTCTAAAGCAGAACTGTGAGAAGACCGTTTCTGCAGCCTCAGTAAGAGACCTGCCCCAACACTCGGTCCAGCCTTCAGCACCAACACAGGGCTCATTTAATGCACATGGACGCCATCTTCAGTATTGCCTCCCTGGAAAGTAATTGACATGAATCAGACAAGCAGGCATTTATGCAGTTAATTTGTATAAACGGTGTGAAAAGGACAAACCTCACACACGGGATGTATGACAGACTGTACCTGGAAACAAAACACACTGGTGTCACTTAATGGCAAGAATTTCTGACAGAAATGATTAGTTAAAGAAGAAGGATGACTCACCAAGTAAATGACAAGATTTGCAGGATGCAAAATAACAGAGCAAGTCCAAAGTTCTTCCACTGTAAGAAATAAATAGAACTCAACATTAACAATACTATGTCATTGATTATGTATAATCAACAAATTAGACTTTAGCTGATCCTAACTATTGTCTTTTTCTAAAATCACTTACCCAGAAGGCGGCGCAGAGAGTCAAAACAAGGCAAGTCTAAAACGATGAATGGGACACATTGAATTAACAACAAAACAGAACCGATTGACAGTTGCCACCAATCCTTTATCAAGTGAAGACAAACTCACTGAAGTAGAAGAAGTATATGGACTGATAGTAACAAAGTAAAAGTAAAAATCAGTAACCGTGCACTTACTATCATAATAGTGGTGGCCAGTGCTCTTGTTTTGTCACACATCCTTTTGAGCTGCTTCAGTGGCCCCATCAGAAAGATAGAGCTGTTGAACATGGTCATATGTAAAAATATAAACAAATAATAGTCATAAAATACAAAAGTATCACAATCAGTATCGATCTGTTATTGCTGGATATTGTTGTTGACACTGACCTGCCCAGAGTACATATGTTTCCAAAAGTGTAAAACACAATGAAGAGAGTGAGCCCAATCCTTGGAAGGAAGAGCATACACACTCCCTGCAACACAAACAGCACATGAACACACTTTAATAGCAGGACTGGTGAGTGCTGGTGACTTCATTGAATTACATCTTCAACATTCCTCAGAACAAGAAGAACCAGAAAGGCCACATCAGCTCCAGCTGCGCTCTTCCTCACAGTGTGGAAAGTGTATACTTAAAGAAATGATTAGAGATCCTTACCAAAACTGTGCATGCGATGCCCACCACAAAACACGCGACGAATCCCTTCACACGTGTTGCCCAACTTAAGGTTGACGCTTCATTGACGGTCTGCAGCAACAGAGTTTACGTTCACTCACTGGTTGTCAACAAGGATCACAGATTAAACAGTGAGGTCTTGGTTGTACCTGTAAAATGGTTCGGTCATCTCTGCGCGCCTCCTCCCCACTTACAACCGATTTTAATTTATCCATAGCTGAAGGTCGCTCAAATTAAAATCGATGTGGGGAAGAAATGTGGTTGTTTCCTTGACAAGATTCGCCGGTTTCCTCAAATCTGTGCGGATGAACGTCACATAGCTGCTGACGGTCTGAGGAGCTGTCAGGTAACTTGTCCTCACCTGGCCAGGTGACTGACTAACAGTCATGCCTGAGCAGAGAGAGGTCTCACTCTGATTTGTTTTTCTTAGTTAAAAAGTTCACTACATTTAGCCACATAAAGAGCTAAATAATTTTTTTTTTTTATATTTCGTCCAATTTCTTCAGCTAGTTGTATTAATTTTCACATTAATTATTATATTATAATTAAAAAAAATCAACATAAAGCTGTTCAACCAACATGTAGGTATTAAGTTGATTTTTACCTTAAGTCTAAGTGGACATAATAAACACAGTCAAAAGAAGTATTACATAGAGCTGCACTAGTGTGACTGATCTGCAGAAAACAGATTTGCTGTTTTACTCTTTTGGTCTGTTGATTGGACAAAACAACACATCTGACTTTTTTTGTACTATTTTGTGACATTTTATAGACAAAACATGAAACATGTATTCTGTGGATTGTGCAATTATAACTTTCTAAATGGTGTACATGTATGATAACTTTACTTATCCATATATTGTTAAGTTCTTAAGCCACAGTTAATAAATTCTTCACAAAATAAGAAAACATGAACAATAGCAACAATAATATAGTCTGTGCTATAGCAACATATAAACATTTAAACAATTTTATTAAAAGAACTACTGTTTGGTATTGAGTATGATTCACATATGCGACTCAACTATGTGATATAACATAACAAAGCCACATAAAATACTTTCAAGTAAAGTACTGTATGTAGAGATGATGATTGTTTTCACCACAAGATGGCACTACCTAACAACAGACTGCCTGATATAAAAAGTTTTGGCAACTCAAATGAAAAGCATGCAAGTCATTTAAAAATCCTTATGAGTTTGTGTTCATAATATATGTGCAAATTAATATTGAAAGAATAATATGACAGAATACAGTATATGCAAACGTTAGACCACATCTAAATAAATAGCAATAGGAGTAAGGCTAACGGGGGACACGTCTTGTTAAGGCAGAGGTAGAGATCCAGAAACAATGTTGTTATTGTTTTGGTCTCCATGCTTTGACTCTAGTCATACTACATCTGGAACTACAAACAATATATCCCTGATTTAATTGTGATTTAATTGTCACAATGTAGGTGAAATAGAGTCCTCTTCACAAAATCTCATCCTCCGACTCTGGGTCCCTGTCTCTGGGCTTCAAAAGTCCCATTTCCATGGGAGGAGTCCTCTTCAATCTGGAGCGAACCACACTACAGAGACAAGGAAACAGAGACACACATTACATAAACTGTTGTGAGAGCATGCCACTCAAGATGTTATTCCCAGCGTGGACGTCCAGGACAAATCCACATGTGGCACTTTATGTAATGTGTGGTGGGGAGGAGGTTCTTACCAGCTGACGGTGCAATAGAGCACGCTCACGACGAGCATGGCAAAAGCGAGGTGCCAGGAGTAACACATGGTGACAAACATGGCATTATTGTGATCTTTCAGGTCCCAGTCAGGGCCTTGGGGAGGGTAAAGGACAAAACCGATCTGCGCCCAAAGACAGTGTGATGTCAGGAGTTAGTAATAAACTTTACTAACTAAATATCTGTTCATACATGAACATATTCAGATTTACCTGCCAGAACCAGCTTCCCTGCAGGATGGTGAGGGAGCAGCGGAGCAGCTCCAGAATGATGTTGCCTCGGTGGAAAACCTCAAGGAAGGCAACGAGAGCCTCGCCAAAGACAGCGTAGAGCAGGAGCTGATGTACATGGACGTCCAGCATATTTCTGCCATGGAGGTGGTAGAGGAAAAGAAATCCTGTAACAACAAAAGGAAGTCATCATGAAAAAATAGATGGGAAACTGATAAACTGTCAAGTAGCCTCTTAACTGTGTGTTTTTGTTATTCAAAGTTATAATCATGCAGGTGTATGTGCACTTTTCTGAGTGAGTATCATGGGATATATCATTGGTGAGGACTATTTGATGGTTAACATACAGCAAGTAATGGATACATGGTTTAATAGCTTAAATAATACATATACTGTCCAAATAGTTAACTTCAGCTAAAAGTAACAGTAAACGGTTGCAAAAAATATGGACAGTTAAAAGTATTACAAAAATAAATAACATCAAAATTACCTTCATTAAAGAAAGCAATAGCCAGCATTAACCTATCCAGCGCCAGTGGGGCCGCATCTGTGGTGTGAATAATCAGAGACACAGTCCCAGCCAGGCCAAAGAACAGGTACATGGTGGCATGCTGCCAGTTCATCAGCTGTTCCCAGTGTTTCTCTGTAAAGTCGTACAAGTGGAGCCTCGGTCCATCTGCAACAAACTGCTCTGCCAGCATGCCTGGGGAACATAGCGAAAGGAAGCATTCAGATCTCCTTAATTAAAGAGTGGATGCTGTAAACGCCCATGTTTTTTACACTATAACCACACAGTATGGTCATCAAAGCCTGGGACAAGTTTTTATCACTCACAGACTTCAATCTGATGTTTTTCTAAAGAAGTACACAGATGTTCTTACCAACAAAAGAGAAAAAGAGCATGACAGAGCTTTCAATGATCTCCAGGCGGCGCTGTGAGGCTCTGCTGGCCAGACGAGTGGAACCTATGTTCTTGTTCCTGCGCGTGGCGTACCAGAGCGAGTACTTTCCCGTCCACCAGATCCCAGCTACGAGGAAGAAGCTCCCAGGGAGGGCATGACCTTTGAAGCTGCCCATGATTCGTTCACAACACTTGAATCATGCGAAGAAACAGCTGTAAGAGCAGTTATGTTATGCATAGTTTATTCAATCAACAGGTTTATTCTCAATATTGCCTCTTCATTACATCAGCAAGTATAATTTCTTTATTTCCTCCAAATGTAGTAAATGTAGCAAAACAAACTAGATTCACCTCTTTTAGTAACAGTAGTATTTTAAGCATGGCTGGCACTAGTGAAGGAATACAAAATGGGAAAAGTAGTGCCTGCAATTAAGTTAAACAGCATAAACAGTGATGATTAGTGTGTATGTTGGTGCCAGGTCTTCATCTGACCTCAACAGATGTGCAGAAGTGTGTCTAGACAGTAAAACCATATAAAAATGATCAAAAACCATTTCAAAGTCAGTCATATGCTGTGCACTCTTTCATTCATTGTGTTTCGCCTCATGGTCGCACTGTAAATACGAACTAGTAGAAAGACTTGACTGCCTTCCCATTAGCGATAAATAATGTTTTGTGAACACTGAGAGCAAAGCAGGAGTGGCATCAACAGTGAACAGAGAGTAAGTATAAGGTGTGTGTCTGTGTGTCTGTACTCTCCTTTGTGATGGAGATGACTGTTCTGTCCAGCAACAAAGGGACTCATTTGAAGGAGGACACTCAATACAAACACACTGTTACACAAACACGCTGTGATGTTAAACTGAGCTCGTCTGTGTCAGACGGCCCTTCACATGTGCATCCTCTCCAGACTGAGGAAAGCACTTCAGTCGCCATGGCAATCACTCGAGTGCTGCTGGAACACTTTTCAGTGTTTGGCGGATTTACTGACAAAATCAACAACAACATCTGTGCTGTCTTGTTTCCGGACTCAGTGGTTCACACACCTCGGCATGTGAAGGATTTCAGTAAATAAACACAAATATTATTATATTCATTTGTGTACAGTAACTAAGGACATTTACTCTACTGTACTCAAGTGAAATTTGGGCTTTACTTGAGCATTTCTATTGTATGGTGTAATATCAGAACCTGAATCTGTTTTATTAGCCAAGTATGCAAGCATGCAAAAAATGTGTTGGCTTCCCAAATGTACATATAAGACAAAAATAAAATGTATATGTAGTGAACATTGTGGGGTCTGGTTTGGGTTAACTTTACAGTTCAGGTGTTTAGGAGAGAAACTGCTTGTGGAAAGAAGATGCTCCTCAATCTCAGTGGGACATGTTTGACTTTTTGCTACTCTATATTGATTTATTGGCCAGTTAATCTTCACAATAAGGTTTAATATGCAAAAATATGATCATTTTATAAAATTAAAGTAACAGCTTAAATCAACCTCACCTCAACCAACTACAATATTATAGTGCAACTTACAGGTGGATGACAAATTAAAGTAAAACCTGAATAAATGAGGGGCGGTACATAATGAATGCAAGATGCTTCCACACAGGTGCTCTGCATGGTACAATTGAGCAATTAACAAAATTAACAAAATATGCTCTGTGGTATGTATAGAAAACTTGTGCAGGCCCAGTTGATTCAGATTTTGGATCAAGATAGCAAAACAAAAAATGGTTTGCTGAGTGTGAAGATGATGTGAATCATATGCTATGGCTTTCACAGTGATGAGATCTCAACCCAGTTGAACACCTGTGGGAAATTGTTGACCAACGTGTTAGACAGCACTCTCCACCACCATCATCAAATCAACACATGAGGGAATATCTTTGGGAGAAATGCTGTTCCATCCCTCCAGTAGAGACTTGTTGAATCAATGTCAAGGTGCACTGAAGCTGTTCTGGCAGCACCTTACTAGAAGACTTTATGTTTCTTTAATATATCACCTGTCTGTACATGTCATTGCATCAATAATAATCATAATCAAATAATATAACATTACCACACACTGACAGGGTCACTTATGAAAAAGTAGGTCTAATTAGACCTACACCTAAAGTCATATGTATCTCACAATCCTATACAGTGTTCACATTAAGATGCATTGAAGTTAGTGAAACTGTTCATAGACTCAGAGCCGTTTCTTGCGCTATGCGGACTATGCACATGCATAGGGCCCCGCAGCCACTAGGAGTGCCCCAAGCTACTGGTTTAGTCCCAAAATATTTTTGTAGAATTAAATGTAATTCAAATATCTCTCAGATTATATTTGCTCTGTAATGTTTAAAGAAACTTCTATACACCATTGAAAGTGTCTTTGATATTACTGCAGAAACAGCTGTGCCAGCGAGTTAACGTTGATTTGCTCTATACCAGACATGTCACTGCCAGCATATTGTTCTTCTTAGCTTAACTGGTAAGGAAATGCTCTGACACACTAGATTCCAGGTTTGCAACCCGGCGACGTCAAGCAGATAATTAATTAGTTGTTTTTTTTTCATTTGATCATTCCTGTGTGGCTTCATTGACATAAAACAACACAAAATTGTTTTAAAATAGTGCATTTGTGTGTAACTTTTGCTGTCAATCTTTTTCTGAGAGGCCCACAGGAATCTTCATATAATCAAATCTATCCCTTTTTAAAAAAAAAGTCTGGACACCCCTGCTCTTTACATAATTAGGTTTATTATGTAATAAACCTAATTGTTTAATTTCATAACACAAGACTCTAGAAACATTGAATCTGATTTGAATCTTTACTCATGATTTTGCCTGGTATCTTAAAAATCTTTTATATTCAGGTACCATTCTAAAGTTTGTAAGCTTCTGCACCTGCATGGTCATAGAGAGGGATTTGTTTTACCTTTATTATTTTCTATAGTCTTAAATTACTTGGGTCAACTTGATTTTTTCTTTGTTGTTGTTTTTAATTTCAGTTTCGAGAACCTACTGTGATGCATTGCCACAGATCATCAAAGGGTTTAAACTCCTCATATGGAGTGAAAACAGGAGCCTCCAACATGACGTTGCATAGGGCCCCCAAAAAGCTAGAAACGGCCCTGCATAGACTGTTCATACTGTGGTTCTGACCAGAAACATAAACCACTTTAATCAAATGCTGTAAGTGGAGAGTAATGATTTTTGATTTCAAATAATAAACCTTATCTCTCTGACAGCAAATGGGAGTTTTAATAACTGTAAACGTGTAAAAACACACACACACACTAAACAAAACATGTTAAGTACTTCTCAATCAGCCCACTTCTGCTCACTTGTTTTTTTCCTCTGGGAGAGCAGACTGGAGCTGTAAACTTTATAGTCTGCTAAATAGACACAAACTAAAAAGGTTACACACTCTCAATAATTGAGCCACGATCTCAAATACTGGCATTTGAGATTATTATTATGCAAGGAAATAAACATAAATATAATATTTGTGGTTTACAAATGTTGTATGTTAGAGATCTGAATTAGGATTATAACTACTGTACAGTACACAGTAGTCTTGAATTCCTTTAGAGTAACAAGAAAACAAGGAGGGTCTTACCCAAGAAGTCTGGAGTTGAAAAGTTTCTGGAAGTAATTACACTCGATGAGACTAATCAAAACATCCTCATTCTCTCATCACACAAATCATTGTCCAGTTTTACATAACAAGAGATATACGTTTTTTTTTTTAGCAAGGCACGAAATAAACATCTGCTGTCGGCCCCCGAACCTCGAGCTTCCAGACCCGGTCCCTCCACAGTCTTATTTTTCCCAAAATTTCCGACTCTAAACAGCCTGGATTTTACTGCCAAATAGTCTCTGCCATTGGATGGCTGCGGTAAACTGGCGTCATCTGTCCGTGCTCTAATTGGCTGAGGTCCACGTCAGTCTCAGGTGTCCACGTGTGCACTTTCACTCCGCCTGCTCGTGCTGGGCTCGGTCCCTCCCTGCTCGGAGGAAACCGCTACTTTCCATCGGGATCAGGGCTGGACGTCCCGGGACAAGCCCTCCAGCACGTACACGCGTTCAGCTGAACACTTCCTCATCTCCGGCGCGGGAAGGTGTGAAGTCTTACACTCAGGGTTTATGAAGCAGGTAGACAAACAGAATACAACAGTAACACAAGGATGCATTGTTAAAAATCAAACTGCATAAAACACTTTTTACTTTTTAGTTATGTTATTCAGTTTTTTTGTGAAGTGAACAAGATGATCTGTTTAAAACATTTAGTTAAGTACTACTTAAAAACAGTGTTTATAATTTAATTTAAAAACATTTCCTGGGGAGGTTCACTTCACTTCACTCTCCACGTACTTGCAATATAGGACATTAAGCATGATAACATATTTGAAATTAGAGACACCATACCATAAGCTATTTTTTGATGTTTTAAAACACAAATAAGCACAATGAAAGCGCCTGCATTACTTTTAGGTGGGTGATAGTCAGTGCTGAGGTACACCAAAATAAAAGTATAAATTGCAGCTTTTAACAATGCCGTGGGTTCTTTGGAAAACAGGGTTAGTGAATACAGCAACGTCTGGCTCCTAGTGTGCTGTAATTTTAGTGTCACTTCCCCCTTTAAAGTATCCTGTAGGACAGCAACTAAATTTCAAATCTGAAAAATAAAACCAAGTGCCAGCAACAAAATGCCAAATATGAAAGACAGTTCAAAAACTGAATTTGTAACTCACAGAGAGAACAATATGTATAGCTTAGACAGACTGGCATCTTCAGTGAAGAGACTTGCATGTTCCTCATTTACATTTACACACCTAGACTTTAACTGCAAAGTGCAGACAGATTATTTTTCCTGGACATAAATACAAAACAGATCACAGTAGATTACACAGGTTAAATTAAATACAGCTAAATATATATCATGAACCACATGAAATAAAAATAATGTAGTATTCAAGATGCTACATAGTAAAGATGAGTCTTTGTATATTTATGGGATAAAATTATGTACCAATCAGCCAAGACAATAAAACCACTTTTATAATACTGAGTTTTGCTCCTTCCACTAAAACAGCTGTGACCTGTTGAGGCAGGGACTCCACAAGACCTCTAAAGGCGTCCTCGAGTATCTGGCACCAAGACGTCAGCAGCATATCCTTGAAGTCCTGTAAGTTACAAGCTGCATGGATCCTAATTGTTTTCCCAGCTAATCTCACAGATGCTTGATCGGATCGAGATCTGGGGAATTCAGAGGCCAAGGCAACACCTTGATGTTTCTTGAACCATTTCTAGAATGGTGCCTGTTGGGTAGTAGACAGTTACCGCAGCTCTTCTCTGTGTTGTGTTGTTTTTGTTAGTTTTTGTTGTCGAGTTGTGTGCTTTTCTGAGGTGATGAGCAGGAACAAACTTACTAGAATCTTTCAGATCTCCTGTGTTTGTGACAGGACTTTTGGTGACTTTTGGTGTCAGGAGGTACACATCACCATGGACACAGCATTGTTTTTTACAGCTAACTGCTATTAGCTACTAGCTATTAGCCCCACAAAACACAGGTCTGATCCCAGGACAGAGACCTGTAATCCACCAGAAATCATTCAGAAGACCTGAAATCCACCAGGAGCTGAGGGTGTGGAGGTGTGGAGCAGGGGAGAAGCGCTGAGAAAAGTCACTGGGACAAGTCATCTGCGCTGATCACAGACCAGGACACACATGGCTAAAGGAACTCAGTCCTGATTTACTGTAACTGGACAGTTTTCTGCTGGCTAGGATGAAAAGGCAAACAAGGCCCCACTACCATCGGACTTCTCCGTCTCCATCGCTTCCAGCAAACCTCAGAGGGAACCTCAGACTGGTCTGCCTCATTTCTCAGCTTAAAGGCTCCTGTCAATTCAGTGTGGTTGTTGCTTCTCATGAACTAACAAACTTTGTTATCTACTGTACCTCAACTCCCTAATTGTATATTGTCATTATTACTATTACACTATTTATCTAAATGTCTGGAAAGATTCGTCCAGTTCATGGTTACTCTCCAAACAAATGTTGTTCAGTGGCAACTGGACTTGTTTTTAAGTTTTTGAAACGTTTAATTGTTCAAGAACTTAAAAACAAGTCCAGTTGCCACTGAACAACATTTTTTTGGCACTATTTATCTATTTTGTATTTTTAGACAATTTGTAGATGAATTCTAGACCAGATTCATATAATGCAATTCAAAGTAGTTTACCATGTTAACTTAGAAATCTGCTATAGAAATTGACCAGTGCAACATCTCCCACCTGGCAGGAAGAATTGCAGAAACAAAAAACAATAATCATAATAATAATAATAATTCTGTTTTTTTTGCAATTTTTGCACTTTGGCAGAACACATTATCCTGCTGAAAGAGAGCACTGCCAACAGGGGATACTAGAGCATCACACTGCCTCCACTGGTTTGCCATTTTGCTGTAGCGCATCCTGGTGCCATCTCTTCCCCAGGACACACACACACAAACACAGTCGGCTGTCCACATGATGTGAAAGAAAATGTGAATCTTCAGACAGCAAAGATTATTGATACGAGTACAAAACTCACTGTCAGACCAGCAAAGCTAGACATCATGAAGTAGTTAAGTAGTTATTTCCATCCTTCAGTATTTTATTTTGTCATCACTTTGGACTGAGCATAGAAAATCCCAATTAGTTTCAATGTGCAGATGCTCAACATACGTTCAACGGAGATGTGTAAAAAAAATCCGTATTTTAATTTGTGTTTAAGGTATTTATTGTTCAGAAAAAAGGGGAACATCAGTCAGCACAAGTCATTAATCAAATGTGGTATAAAGTGTACAGTAGGAGTAATCTGCACAAAACGTACTTTTAAGGGATAGTTGAATGTTTTGGGAAATATTGTTATTAATTGTCTTAGTTACATAAGGTAAATTAAAAAAATAGAAACATTTAGTTTGCAGAGAACTTGATAATTAAAAAAGAATAGAAGTAACTGTTAGTGTGGTTTACATTTTCTTTAGCTGCAGGTTAAGTGCAGTGTTTACAATATCTCTGGATGGTTTTTTATAGTTTTGGACTCCACCAACACACACAGAACATTCCTTCATATTGAAGTGCCCTTAACTCCCATACGTACGTCCAGCATCCTCCCATGACACAAGATGATATTAGGCCCATCCTCGGGTACTGTTTTGATTAAATCCGCACACAGTTTGTTTGGACTGGTTGGTGTTCATGCAGGAGCACTGAGGTGTGGGGGAGGTCTGAGGTTGGGGGTAATTTGGTCATGCAGGCATGGGAAGTATTGGTGCAGGACCGTTATGGGTGCGGGATGAAGACCAGTAAAGGAGTTTCAGCACAGACACGTGGACACGGCATGTGGGACACGTCTGTTTCCTTCACAGCCACTGCTCCATACACTGAAATACATTATTAAAAGACATTATTATACCTCTTGCATCTCATTTTCACCCAGACTGAACATTTATGATTTTTGCAGGTACTGATTTCCCTCACTGGTGCCAGCATGTCATTTCCAACATGCTGACCTACAGTAAGCTACAGTAAGGCCCTGAACTGTACAGACACTTGGGTCACGTTTTTGCACTGTTACAAAATGACTGTATTACTGCAGTTGAAAAGGAGTACAAGCAACATCCTTTGGTCAAAAAGTTATAAGTTATACATTATATATGTAAATTTAAATATTTATATTCTTGATTATTTATTGGCTTTTGTTTTTTTTCTATCACAGCACAATATAACTGAAGTTATGCCTGAAGACAAAATACAGTATATATAATTGTACTGCAAGTAATCAAACGTACACTCATTGTCCTAGAGGTACACTGACTGTACAGTATATATCAGTTGTGACACATTAATTAGATCTACTGTATGTATATATATATATCTTACATTTTTAAACATTGTGTGTTTTTCACACTCTTGAAACTATACTGTAGTTCTGCTGAAATGCTTTTGAGAAGTGGTAGGGTGAAAAATATTCTCCCCATGTGATATTTAAACTCATTTGATGTACATAACCAGAGAGATAATGGCTCAACTGTCACCCAGTAATAAACTGTGAATCATAACTGAACATAAAATACTATTACAACATCTACAGTATTGTGTCTCTTGTATTATGAAGCAAGTATCTTATACTGCACATCTTGTTTATAAAAGTGGTGATATACATAGGCACATATATATTTCAAGATGGCAGCAAGTAAATACAAGTTCATTCAAGTACTGGCAGTTCTCACACATGCACTCCTATACGTAGTCTTTTCCTAATAAGAAATTTAAAAATTCAAGGCTTTTTCATCTAAAATGTATTTATTTGAGATCTGACTCCAGAGATGACGTGGGGAAAGGGCCAGGATAGTGTTAAACCATCAGGTCAGGCACAGCCAAGGTCTCAAGATTTGAAAAACTTGAATGACACATGTCACACCATGTAGTAGCGAAAGTTCAGGAGAAAACCCTGAAGTCTGACTTGTGGCTGCAAATCCTCTGTCTCCTCTTCACAGAATGAGTCACCTCCTTCCACAGAACGATATCAGCGATGCCTCCGCAGGGAGAGTTGACGACGGGGTGTGTGCTGCTCCTTCTCCATGGAGATTGGTCCATCTGCCGACTTCCTCCTCGCATCTGAAAACCTTCTCACCTGACAAGCTGCTGCATCGCTGCTGCTGCGGGGTCGACCCTGCTCTATTCTCGAAGCCGCCTTCAGTACCCACCAAATGGAGACATTATAGTCAGTAAGTGTCCAGTCCAGGGACCATAATATGTTACTGTGCTGCATGCTTCCACAGAGATAGATTTCAGGTGTAAGCACATTGTTTTCATACCACTTCACATCATGCAGGTCCAAGAATGAGCTGGATTCATGAACCAGAGATCTGATATCTGACATGCTGGAATTGTAGTAAATAAGTGAAGGCCCATTTACAAAGGAGTGAAAACATGGTGTAGAGGCAACATGCAGTGGATCTGAAAAGATGTTTACCTCTTTGTGAAAACGGTGTGTACAGAGCAGCTCCTGAACCCCTCCTCCACTCTTACGGATGTCCTCGTGACAGATCAGACACAACTTGTTGTTATCGTTCTGCAGAAGAACAAAATGAATTTGCATGAATACTACTTTAAGTTTTTTAGATTATTTAAAATACTATTGCTGCTATTGCATTTTACTCATCTACAATGCCAGTTCACTGTAAAACATAGTTACTGTTCAAGAGGCTACAGGTCTGAACTTCATGACAAACTTTTTGAAAACCTTTTTGGATATAACACATGTACGTAAATACATTAAACCACAGATTTCTACCCAGAATCCTCTGTTAAATAATCTGAGTAATGCATTTTTTAATAATAAAGATATGTTATAGTAAATATGAGTACAGGTATACACAATATATACATGAGTGACAGATGTTTTAGGCTACTTAACTAAACCTGTCCATGATCTTGTTAGCACATTAGCATAATACACATCTTAAGCTCCTTAGTCTTTAAGAGCTTCAAAATGCAATAAGCACCAAATCTGATCAAACCTGCAATTTGCTGGATAATCTATAGGATTAGACTAGGACAGAAAACTTGAATGCTTGAATTTTAATAACTTTGTAGTACTATTGCTCACCAGAGACATGGTCCTCTTATCACGAAGGCACAGTTTCTTCTCAAATGACTCTGTGAGCTCCGGGATGGTGGTGATGCGGTTTTCCGGGATGGCTGACTTGGGGCGGCTGCTGTCATCTGAGGAGGCACGACGAGCTCTCTGGTGGGGCCTGATCTCCCCCTTCTCCTCTCTATGGAGCCTGTTCAACTTCATGGCATCTAGTTGTGACTGTAGATCACACAGAATGATTAGATTAGTATTTGTCACTCACTAATAGTTCATTAATCATTTGCACAACAGCAATAATCAGAGTATATGCTGCAAAACACGTTTATTGAGGGCGTGGCAAAAATAAAGTGAATTTTGTTGGTAATGTGAATGTGAACATTTTAATAATAAAATCAACAATTCAGAGTGATAACCTTTGTGTTAAGATACATTCCACCATCAGTGCAGCAGAGGGCAAGATGTGCAAGATGCTTTTACTCCCTACTTTTCATCAAGCTCCCACAGTGTAACTCCAAAGCATTTTTTAGATATATCTTCCATACTTATTAACAGGAGAAATGTGATCTGATTTTGTTTGATACATTTAAAAACTTAGAAACTAAAACTGTCATATGTGTAAAATCAGTGGACTGTGTGTTTACAGAAACCAGCTTTGAGTACATGTGAATCATGGAAATAATATTTAAAATCACCAAAATTCACCACCTGTGTCCTCAATTGTATATACTGAACCATGCCAGAAATTATGTACAGTATATGAGTCAATTAGCAGTGTCTAAAACATTGAAGTACATACCTGTTAACCTTGACAGTTAGTCCAATATATACATTTACATTTAGTCATTCAGCAGACACTTCTATTCAAAGCGACTTACAAGTGAGGTACAAAGTGCCATGAGAAGAAAAATGTCAGTTTCGATCATCTGCAAATGTGTGATTGCACACGGTGGTAGCCCTGTCAGTAGAGCATTGCCTTAGTCAAGAGGAGAGCTTCCAAGTGCCTGCATGTGGTTTATTTCTTCTCTGGATCACATAGTCAGGCTGATCCATAGTGAAACAAGCAAGTAAAGGCTTTCATATTGACAAAAATCCTAATTTTCAACTGAGCTGTTATTTAGACTAACAGCCATCAGTGTTGTCATCTGTATGAGCACAAGTCTTCTCAGCTGCTCTTGTGTCACATAACATGTCAGGGAGTTTTTTGTCAGGGAGATTTTCTTCTTCTTCTCTTCTGATTCACAAGGAATAAAACTCAGAACTTCCAGATTCATGGATGTGCAACTCAAATGATATCTAACACTTTGAAGAAGATTAACCAAATCTATGCAAGGAAAGAAAAAAACCCGATGTTGTTACACAGTCACTGAGAACCTTCGTTATGCACTCAGTACAAAGTCAGTAAAACAAACATGTATGTAATTATCCACCTGGCTAAATGTCCCTTGAGGCTGCTGAACACCTTCTGAATAAGCCAGAAATGTTCTGCTGTGTAGCTGCCATTGACCTCCGACCTCCCCGTGACAGGATGCAGTTCTCTCGTGACAATGGATAAAGTAGCGCAGTGTTCCACAGAGAACCACTGTTTGTGAAGGAGCACTGGTGTGCAACAGTCCTGTTCTTTTATGTTATATGAAAGATTATGATCTCCTACTAGAGGGCTTGTTTGTTTGTTTCATAAATACTGACTAATGTCAATCAAAATTACGTAGACCTGAATATAGAAATGGTAAAAAAACAGACTTGTAACAAGACCTGCGTTCATTTGACAATATTCAGGCTGTGAACTGATTCTAGTTATGGCAACATATTCACTTTCACACTGTTTGACCTCACAGAAATAAAGTCATATAACACACTGAAGATAAGTTGTGAATAATGCAAAGTAATGTCTTTTTTTATATATGTTACTGATAACAGTACAGGAGCTTTAATAAACTCATGGTTGCAGGAGTTGCACAAAGATATAATCAATCATAAATACTGTGTGGAGTTTCTGCGTGTGTGTGTGTGTGTGCGTGTGTGTGCTGGGAAAGTGTTATGTACTTGTGCAACAGCAGACATTATTGATGGGAAATTGGCGAAGGAGAATTACAGGTCAGGCCATCCAGCAACATAACAGACCTACTTATAAAAGACCAACATACTGCTCATGCCAACGTGTGAGTTTTCCATGTCTTTAGAATATATACACGGATTAATCCACTGTAACTATCTGCCACAATATGCCGTAAATACATGTAACTTCACAGTATGTGCTTTCTTTCTTGGTCAACTTCAGTCTTTGAATATACATATATATATATATGTGTGTGTTTTTCTATACTGACATATTAGATTTTGATTATTGTAGGTACATTTTTAATTTATCAGTTTAAAAACATTTCAGGCATGGCTTGATTTTTTTTTTTAAATGGCCAAGAAAGAGATATGTTTATAAGTTATAGGTTAAAACATTGTTGCTGCTGTTTATATGCATCCATTAAATGCTGGGATTGCTTACCACAGTGGGGAGCGATGCTCTTCGATCAGCTTGTGTTTTTGAAGGTCTTCTGAAGCTGCGTTTCCTGTCCCTGGAGTGGCCAGCTTCTGCTCCGTGACCCCAGTAGCTACTCATCCATTTTGTGAAGTTACCATCATCGTCCTCATCATTGTCCATAGTGAAAGCAGGCAGCAACCTGAGAGACATGATGGGGTTGAGCAGGGATCTTCTTGGTGCAGCAGTTCAAAGAGTGATCCCAGCCGAGTGGTACACAGAGTAAAGACGCCCTGAGCTCACCTACTAAACGTCTGACTGACTGCCTGCTTTGCTACAAAGTGCTGTCCCACAAGGCAACAGTAACTTATTTCATTTAGATCCCTCTGCTGCCTCAGGCACTGTTAACGTAGTCGTGTTATTCTTGGATGGACCAGAAATAAACTGCAGAGCTTTTACACAAGACTTTAAGGGAGTGAATCCCCTATAATGTATTTAACATCGCTGGCAGAAAGTAAAAATGGAGGTGATGGCAATAAACAGGCAGGCGGGAGTCAGGGAGGAACGACTAGTATTTTGGCACTGGGTGGGTGATGTGGTGCTGTTAATCTTTCCATTACAGTGATGGGCCTGAGGGCAGACAAGTGAAACTCCAATTTCCCCATACTTTCCACTCACTGAGTACATCAAACCTGTCAATAATTATGGAGTGCAGGCATCTCTGTGTACTGCTGTGTGTGTGCTGTGAGCCTGGGGCTTGTGTAATGCAGGACAAAGAGGGAACACATCTTTTCATATTATAGTGGGTACCGCTCAATCAGTGAGTTTTATTTGGTTGCTTTTGTTTTTAGGCATGTCTTTTCATCAAAGAGAGAAATGCAAGTGGGTAGGGCACAAATACAACAAATGGAAAAGCATTATTTGCAAAAAACATTTGCAAAATTCATAAGCATTTATTAAATTGAGTTACACTGCACAGTGAGAGGTTTTCCATCATATGATCTGAGCAGAACACCCTATTATGGGCTCTGACTGAGAAAAACAGATATAACACATTATATATTGTGTATAAAGTATGAAACGTTAAGAACAGCTTCATGGAGGTAGGCTTTTGAACAAAATCCTCCTTCATAAACTGCAAGGATCACAACGCCGCTAATCATTTCAGAGACCCGAGCATTAAAGAGCAGGGCTACTTTGGCAAGAACTGTTATTAGACTTCCACACTGCTTTGTCATGTAACCGCAGATTATGACTGAGAACAAGATTACAATAATCTGTTGTTTTTCTGAAGATGGGAGCCAGTTGAGTTCCACCTAAACTCAAATGACCACGAAGAAAAACTAAGAGTGAGCACTACATGATACTAGAATGTACAAATCTTCCAAGCAAGATATATGCCAATATTTTTAAATTACAGGAAAGTGTTTCAGTAATCAGATTACAGATCCACACAGATTACAAAAAAGTGCCAACGAGTCTGAGCAAACAATACACGTGCTATGTTTGAAATCTAGTTCGGAGTTGAAGGATCAGATTTATGACTGAAGAGACGGGAGGCTGCGATGCAGCTCTGTGAAACCCTGTCGACTAATGCAACTTACATTCTCCTCATATGTGTTTGTGCCAAAAGCAGATTTAATGACCTAAGTGGAATAATTTGATGTGCAGATGATGTGTAAAGATTTATACTGTCAAAGTGATTGCGCTGTTCATTGAAAACTGAGCCAGTCTGTGCTAACAAGAGGCAGCACAATTTACAGGAGTAATTAGAAGATCAGACATGCTTATTCTGCCCTGTCAGAAGCTTTTTTCACCTTTGTAAAGCATCTATATCTGCTGCATGATTGATGAGAGTACCAGTGAACCTAACAAACACCACACGTGCAACACACAAGGTGTTTGTGTGTCATCATGTACCGGAGTTTAGGGGCAGAACTGATTTTATGATGTTTCAATACGAGCTAATGTGTCACTATAGAATTGATTATTGTTAGGCCGAGAACACGTTTTAAGCCACTGAACCTTGATGCATCACAATGTAGACTACACAGTTGTTACATATTTTATTCTTAGTATGATATAACTTATACATAAAAAATTGATTTACCACAAAGTGTTTATTTTTTATTTTGTACCTGACTATGTAACTGGGTTACAAGTTTGTTGCTGCATAATTTACAGAATGTCCTTGGATTTTAGGACAAGTCAGGAGGGAATAGTTGTTCTTTCATTATTACAGAAAGGACAGGGCTCTTCATTACACTGGCTTCCCTCTGACCGACTAAATACAGTAGACTAGAGTTGCCTGTTCAGTGCTGCTCACTGTTTGAGATAAGATGCCCTCAGGCACAAACTGAATAATCAGTTGGTGTCCCGTCTAGACAGACCAGCTACTAAGCTCTGAAATGGGACAGAGAGGACACTGAAGTTGGCAAAGACACAAACCCAGAAACACACATGATAAATCCATTTCATGATAGAATAGAGAAAAGAGAACAGCCTTTTCTTGTTGAAACTAATTAGATGACATTACAGTAGGCCTACTATCATTTTGAATTTCTACAACGTCCTTCACAAATAGGAATGTGTATGTACAGGGGCGTAGATAGTTTAAATTTAAGTTATTATGTCCTTACGGTGGGATTTACGTGTTCATGGAGAGTCAGCAGCACCTCCACCTGGTGGTTCCAGTCACATTCTACACAGACAAACACATTTTTACAAGATTCAAAAATTTTAATTTGGTCGTTTTAAAATGTATTTTAAAATGAAGAATTAACTTTAATTTCACTTTTGAACTTCCACAAAGTTGAACAAATGTATTATTTTTGCATTTATCATATTACAAATTTAACTTAAACTAAAATTTAAAATAAAATAAAATAAAAAAACACATCATTCTGGTAGTTCAATCTACATAGATAGATCACTCAGTCACTTTAATCACCAGATTTGACTTGTTCGGCAGTCCACCTTCGAGATGGTTTGAAAGAACTACAAAAACGCAGCTGGAGAACTACAACTACACACAGCCAGTATCCCATGATTCCTCGGTGTGCGTGTGTGACCTCGCGGAGCACGGGAAGAAGAAGCGGCTCTCGCTCACGCTGTCTGGTGGTGGTGTTGGCTGGCTAACCATTACTCAGTTGAAGATCATGGCTGCTTCAAAGCCAGTCGAGCCGCAGTCCGGGACTGGACTACCCCGCTGGCAGCTGGCACTGCTGATCGGGACTCCCATAGTGCTGGGAGCGGGGGCGGTTTACCTGTGGAACCGCAGGAGGACAAAGGAAAGCAAGGGGACCGGGGAGCGGAAAACACCTGAAGGCAGCGCCAGTCCCGTGCAGGGCCAAGACGGCGGAGCTCGAGCCAGTGGAGAGCACGAGAACATGGTAACGTTTCCGTAACGGCAGCCCGGAGGCTCCTGTGTTGTTAATGTAACAGTCCCCGCGTTAGCATGATGTTCTTCTGTGAACTGCGTACACTTTTCTGACTAAACGTGTCATTGGCATGAAAGTACAGTCAAGTACAGTCAAGGACACCCACGTTACTCGCGCTGCCAGTGACAGCTACCTTCACCAGAGGAACCAGGCCGATATCAACCGGCTCGTCGCTGCTGGATTAACTGCTAGCCAGCTGCCTCGTAAGCTAACGCTAGCAGACTCGCTAGCTAGGTTGCAAAGCTAGCTGTAAAGCAAGCATGAACAGAATAACATGAAAAGGGGTGTTGTAACTGGAGTTTAAAGCATAGCTTTGTAATTACGATACTTTTGGGAATGCTAGCTAACATCTTCTCAGAAAGTCTAGTGGGGCGTGGATGGCTGTCATTTCAATTTCTGCTTCAGGCACAGGACTTTTTTTTTTACTACGCAATAAAACAGGCGATAAGTGGCTGGCTCCTCATCCACACGTGTAGTATCTGACTTATGTAGCTGATGTTACTGACTGATGGTTCATTCACACCCTAACCTAAAAATCTAGGTTACCTTTTTTTGGAATGACTGTGCTGTTAGCCTACATTTTATCTAAATTCAAGCTACAATAGCGCAGTAGCACAACATAAACGTTTTACTCAGCCCTTAATTAGCTGCAGTGTTCACAGTTACATTGTCAGTGAGAGATGTGTGTTGGTCTACCATCTGTTAGTTTGTAAATTGTTATTGTTTTCTGATGTAAAGTTAATCTTCTCTGATTGCTGTTTCCAGTGATTATGGCTTCCAAATGTTAAATGAAGTAGCATTGTGTTATGGTGGTAATATTGTTAGTATTAGATGTAACTCTGCAAATATGAGTCTTGGATGTTTTACACCATTATGCCACCTTAGAGGTATTGGGTTAATGTGAAGCCATGTAATTGCAGCTATTGTTGATTATGCTAGCACCTTGCTGACATTTTAGTTAATGTGTGCACAAAACACCAAAAGCACACATTGTGAGGCTGTGTTTGCAGAAACGGCTTAACAGTGCAGGTTCTAAACCATTTCACATTAATCAATTTGTCCAAGTTTGTAATAATATGGGTAATGTGCTATTGCCTGTGTAATATGCCTCCTTATCTATCACTGGAATTATTTACATCAAGAAAACAGAACTTGTATTTTTGGTTATGTTCATCCACGACTGTTAAAGCAGTAATCCTTTTTACTATAAGCATAGTTGTTGGTATTCCGACAAATGGCTTGTCAGCTTGGTGTTCACTACTCAGCACATGCTTGTACTTCACCTCAGTCCTTAATCCAGTCCACTGAAACACAGGCAGAGACTATTTAATCAATGAAAGTTGCCTTTTCTGTCTCTCATTTAGAGCCCTTTGGATCGAGCCCAAGCAGCAAAGAACAAGGGCAACAAGTACTTCAAGGCTGGCAAGTATGAGAACGCCATCCAGTGCTACACAGAGGCCATTGCTCTCTGCCCCACAGAGCAGAAGTCTGATTTGTCAACGTTTTACCAGAACAGAGCAGCAGCCTATGAACAGCAGGTTAGCAACAGCTTCTTTTAATTGCTGCAGAGAATGTTTAATATCAATGACCCACCTGATATTATAATAGTCCAATAGTCTCACTAAAGTGTACTTACAATCTTTACTATTCTTGAAATTGGATTTTGGAACTAACAAATGAAATATCTGAAGCAATGAAAAATGTACTGGACTGTCTGTTCCCTTCTCTGGGTAGACGAAAGACCTCTGGGCCATTGTGTATTCAGATATAGATGTTTTGGAATATAACTCGTCTTTAATTGTTCTTTCAGATGAAATGGACAGAAGTGGTTCAGGATTGTTCTAAGGCTGTGGAGCTGAATCCACGCTACGTCAAGGCTCTGTTCAGGAGGGCCAAAGCTCTGGAAAAACTAGACAACAAAAAGGAGTGCCTAGAGGGTGAGGAACTCTTCTATCTTCTAAAAAAGCAACAAGTTTATAATGTGTGACACTTTTCAAGAGTCAATTTTGTTCCGTGTGTATCCTCCAGACGTCACAGCAGTGTGTATTCTCGAGGCCTTCCAGAACCAACAGAGCATGCTGCTGGCTGACAAGGTTCTGAAACAGCTGGGAAAAGAGAAGGCCAAAGAGAAATACAAGGTATTTGTCCACATTCAGAAACTGAATCTTTATTTTATCTCCCAGAATTGTCAGTGAAAACTTTTTAAACCTCTCTTCTGCAGAATCGTGAGCCGATGATGCCTTCTCCTCAGTTCATAAAGTCCTACTTTAGCTCGTTCACTGATGATATCATCTCCCAGCCCCTGCAGAAGGGGGAGAAGAAAGACGAAGACAAGGACAAGGAGGGCGAGGCAACTGAGGTCACTGAGAGGTCAGAGACGGCTTACGCTGAATCAGCTTTATAGGTTTTACTAGTTACAGTGTGACTGGTGGTATAGAAGATGCTGTTCCAGAGAGGTTTGTCCCTAGTTTCACTTGATGTTGGCGCAGAATAAAAACAAGTCAAACTGAAATCCAAAATGGCTGAACTTGCAAATGAAATGTCTGTAAAATGTTAATATAAAAAGTTGATGGTGGAGTTATTAATTCAAGGATGCTTGCTCAGGGGAGCATGAATGTGATCAGAAAATGTTGTGGTATTTCAATTTAGATTCTGAAGCATGTTGATATATGTACATTTGGGAATTTTATTCTTGGTGTGGCATTTGAGGAAATGCCAGGGGATGGGGGAAAAAAACATCATAAATATCAGTAGCAAATTTCTAAAGGAAAAAAAAGTCTGATGCTATTAGAATTGTTGAAAATCTGGAAAAATACAGAATCACTAGGATTTTACTGTGCACAACTGTGTTAATCAACAGGAAAGGCAGTCAGTCAGAATTATTTCAGATTTACAATGTATTTTCAACCATTTTTGTGCAGACAAACTTTTCCTGATGTCCTTTTTTCTTTAGTTCTGGCTACCTGAAGGCAAAGCAGTACATGGAAGAGGAGAACTATGACAAAATCGTCAGCGAATGCACCAAGGAGATCGAGTCAAAAGGTCGATACACCGCAGAGGCCCTTCTGCTGCGTGCCACTTTCTACCTGCTGATTGGTAACGCTACTGCAGCCCAACCTGATTTGGACCGGGTAATCAACATGCAGGATGCCAACGTCAAGGTACAGAGTGTTGATTAAATAGGTCTGCTGTTAATTGACATTATCAGGACAGTGTAACTACTGAGGCAGTTGATTAGAATGACTGTAAGGGGCTTCAAATGTATTATATTGCTGACTTATCAGTATGTTAAGGCTCTGTCAGTCCTTGGAATTTGATAACTGAAAAAATGTACCTCACAATACACCAATGTCTTGTGTTGTCTTGGATACAAGCCATTTTCTCCCAGTTTATTTAATTGTATCTATAAACAAAGACATACTTTAGACAGCTACAGTCTGACAGGCCTCTTCTCTGTTGTACCGTTTGATTTCTGCAGCTGCGAGCCAATGCTTTGATCAAGCGTGGCAGCATGTATATGCAGCAGCAGCAGCCCCTGCTCTCTACGCAAGACTTCAACATGGCAGCCGAGATCGATACGCGCAACCCTGACGTGTATCACCACAGGGGTCAGGTAGGACATTGAATATGTTTCTGTAAAAGATAACTGTGGTCAATTTCTAAATTAATCATATTCTCAACAATCATCATATAGACAATAAAACCAGTAGTGAATTGCCTCTACACTCAGGTGATGTCTCTCAGTCTGCAACCTGGATTAGTTTTTGTCTGTGCTTTGGACCTTTGTAGCTGTCCAAAAATCATTAAAACACAGCCAGACACACTGCTCTACTGGGAGACACGTTTCTTTATTCATTCAAAAATGCCCCAAAAGCTCTGTTGGCAGCTCAGAGCATTTGCAGCACTACTTGTTAAAAATGTCTTGGAATGAAGAAACATGTCAGCCAGTGGAGTGGTGTGTCTGGATGATGTGTCTCTAATTTGGTTTTGAACAACTACAGAACTCTATGGTAGAACTCTATCATTATGTGTGAATAGAGGCAGTTCATTGTTGGTTCTAGTGTCTGTATGTTAGTTACTCTTTAACATCTGTGTGTTACCACAGTGTCTCCGGGACAGTGCAAAGTGAAGGTGGTCTCCTGAAGCTGGCAATGTTTTGTCACAACTCATAACAGTGCTCTGCATTTCCTTTCAGCTGAAGATCCTGTTGGACCAGGTGGATGAAGCGGTGGGAGATTTTGATGAGTGCATCCTTCTCAGGCCTGACTCTGCTCTAGCCCAGGCACAGAAATGTTTCGCCCTTGTAAGTAACAGAGAATGTGAAAGTCATGTTTGCCATGTTAATCAGTTACATTTATCAACAGGTGAAGATCAGCGGGTGAGTTTGTTTTGCTCTTCTTCAGTACAGACAAGCATATACCGGAAACAACCCGGCACAAGTACAGACAGCCATGGACGGCTTTGAGGATGTTATCAGAAGGTTCCCAAAGTGTGCAGAGGGCTATGCTCTTTATGCTCAGGTATGACATCACAAATGTGACTTTTCTGTCTATAAATGACGACTGTGTGTCAGTTACAAAACGTGAGTTATTTTGTGTTCAATTCAGGCTTTGACTGATCAGCAGCAGTTTGGAAAAGCAGATGAGATGTATGACAAGTGTATCGAACTGGAACCAGACAACGCTACCACCTATGTCCACAAGGGGTAGGGATTTTTTTCCGCCCGTGAAGTACTTATATTTTTAAACTAACCTCTGTGACAGATGTATAAATGAGTCATTGGTTGGTAATTGTTCAATATACATCCAGTTTGTTACAGCTTCAGTGGAAACAAGATCTCGACTTGGGCCTGGAGCTCATCAGTAAGGCGATTGAGATTGACAACAAATGTGACTTTGCATATGAAACTATGGGAACCATTGAAGTTCAAAGGTGAGATGAGTCATTTGATCCACTTTCCATATTCTAAGTCTTTTTGAAGTGGCTGAAATAACCTGAGGGTTTTCTTTTCAGGGGCAATCTGGACAAGGCAATAGAAATGTTCAACAAGGCAATTAACCTAGCCAAGTCAGAAATGGAGATGGCCCATTTGTACTCGTTATGTGATGCAGCATATGCCCAGACAGAGGTGGCCAGGAAGTATGGGCTCAAGCCTCCAACACTGTAACTTCTCTGCCATCTGATTGCCAATCTCAGTCTTCATTGCTGAACCTAGCTGTGTTCGAAAGTGCAACTGTCTGATTTATATTGATTTGTAAAAAAATTAGTACTGGATTATATAAGAGAAATGGTAGAGCCCCGAATATATATAAATATATATAAATACTGTGTTTACATCACACTAATGGGATTTGTTATGGAAACAAAGGATTTCAATTCACAATCAAACGGAGGCTGTTGTCTGGGGCTCAGGGGAACTTGCTGGGTTGTTGGGTTGGGGGTGTCTGGGAGGAGGGTGGTTCTTAACCAATACAACCATTTGCTTATACTTAATTCAACCAGAGCAAAATTATTATAACATAACATTTTTGTTAGTCAGAATAAAGAGATTTTGTGGCCTCCAGAGAAAAACATACATGAACGACCATGTATACCTGTCTAAATTACTAGTAACCATGTAAAATGTGTGCAGTGTGTTGAACAAATTACCGACTTAAGGGTTTTTGTGACACTCCTAAATCTACAGAAAATACTGTGACAGCTTTTCTATTGGACTGTCCACTTGTTAATTTATGCTGATTTAAAGTGTTTTTGTCCAGGTACTTCCGTATTGTAACATACATGACCAGTTCTGAATGCAAGATTAAAATTATAGTCAAATGTGTAATGTCTGTGTTTGTAATGCTGGAATTGATCCAATGGATACAGGGCAACAGAGGGGGTAGTTTAGCATCCTGAAGTGTTTTTTTTTTTTTTTATGATGGAATTGCCTGTTGTTGTTTTTTTTTATATATATATATACTTGGTGCAGCATGTTCACTTTATAAATAAATGTAAATGCAATGCTTGTGCTGTCTTGAACACTAGGAAATCCCTCACTATAAGATACTTTGGGCTGAATGCTTTGGATTAGCGAAACTAACAGACTTTATGTTTTTAGTTTTTTGGAAATGTTATTTTTGAATTGCCTCTAGTGTCAGAATATGTCATAAGGGATTGGATAATCAGTGTTTATTTCCTAGCTCACTTTGATTGAGAAACAATTTATTTTCTTTTTTTATTGTAAAATGTTTATTTTTCATGCTACGTTTGGTTTCATCTTTTGACAGTAAACCTTAAGACAGTGGTTTTATCTCTGCTCTCTATTTCAAATTATATTCTCACAACCCAAGCCTTATTCTTTCCAGCCTACATGCAGCCCTGAGAATCACTTGGTACAGTGTATGATTTGGTTATCATGTAGCATCTTTAAAATAATTCAACTAACCACCACTGCTGAATGTGTGGTTTATAGTTTCAATTAGACTGAATTCAAATGCTCTTGTTCTCTGTGAGATTCATTCATCCAGCAGAGGTAATGGCTGTGTTTCACTGAACGTGTGGTAATACCAAAGAACCAAATCATGCATTTCAGCTGCAGCTGGTGAGGACTGTTTCTCCACTAAAATCATCTTTCTCAAACTTACAGTAAAAAAATTGGACTTAACCTTGGAGAAAAGGAAGTAGCCTTTTTAGGGGATAATCTGCAGACATCCAGTTAATTTTGGCTGCTTGATAGAAATTACACTGACATTCTTCATCAGCAATTATGTAAGGTGACCAAAGTGAAAGGGAAAATGAATCCTAATAAAGTTATTATTCCTGGAACTAATTTTACCTCTGCAAGTTTCTTGTAGTGTACTGTAGTTAAAACTATTCTGCAAGTTTAAGTTTATCACTTGAGTCACCTGCAGGCAATTAGATAAATTCATAAAACTTGAACACACAAACCCTTAAAGGATAGTAAAATTAAAAATGATAAACGGTTTACCTTGTGTTGAAACTCCAGTCCGGTTTCAGTATCAGGTGCTGCTTTTGTAGATGGTGCCTGACTGGTGTATGTAAGAGTCAAATTCATGTTATTAGTGGAACTTGTGATTTTCCACTTCAAGACAAGTCAAATTGTGAAAACGGCCTGTGGGTGGCCTTGAATGGTTCCAACAGGCAAACACCCAGATAAATGTATAATATATAATTAGACATTATATGTATAATTCAAATATAAAAATACAACTGTAAAAAACCCCAACTCATGACAAGCATGAGAAAAAGAGGATTTGTCCATGATTTCATCATACAGGCTACTTCTTTTGCAATACAAATTGTACAGTTGCTACGGTAACTATCACAAATATAAAAATAAACCATATAAAGTGTTGTAATTACATTAGTACTCACATGGTAGTATGGTGTTGACGTGGCAAATTTCTGCAAAAGGACAATTAGTTGCAGTCAATCTCAGTTGCTCATTAATCAGTGACAGCGCTGCGACACCCCGGCGGTGTTGACGGCACCTGACGTGTCTCCGTCAACACAACAATGGCGGACGCCGTGGAGGAACCTCTTCAGGGCAGCTGGTGAGACTATTTGTTGTCGGACGAGCATTACATGAGACATTTCTTCGACTGTCAGGCAGACGTGTCGATTTCGTGTTTAATATTTTAATGTAAAGAAGCTAAAGATGAGTTCACGCAGTTAATCTGCTCTTCTGGCGACGGATTCTGGTCTGAAACCAGTTTGGTACCGTTACTGCTCGGCAGCTAGCCAGCTAATGATAATTAGCCGATTTGGTTCTGATGAATTAATAGTCCAGTTATTTAGACGAACACAAGAACCAAAATGCTTTTGAGAAAGACCCGTCAAATTATTTATTTTTTCTTCACTTTCTTTCTCGCGTTGACAAGTTTATAGGCTACGCTTGCTAGCCAACAAGCTAGCGATAACCAGCTAAGTATCCTCCGGTGTTCTTACGTTATTAGCTCCCACTAACAAGATAAAAATATTAGAGCTTTAATCACAACCACGCTCTGTTCTCGTGTAATTCAATGTGCTACACTGAGATGTAATCATATTACATGATTCAAACGACCTTATGGACCTGTCAGAAAGTCTTACTCCTGTCAGAAAACTAGTACAGGAGCTGGGGGATATGGAGATAAAGTGTCATCATAAACGTTATCTCTGTGTGTTTCGGTTTGCCTGTAATGAAAGTCACCTTTGAAATTGTCAAGCTGATATTCAGCATGTTTTACTACATAATCAAGTACATGCGAAATAATCTTTACATTTGGAATTTACATAGGTCTGTAATTAATTATTTTCTTTTTTCAGTCAATTTATAGATTTATCTATTAAGTTTATATAATGTCAAATTCAATTTACATTGACACAGAGAATAGCAGGAAATCTCCAGATTCATTATTAAAATAATCACTGTCTACAGTAATCTGTTGATTTACTATTCAGTGAAGCCACCAATTAACTCAGCTCTGAAAAAATGTGATGATTCACAGAATAAATGAACATGACTGCAAAACAAGTACTACCTACTTTATAATTACTTTGAATAACAATGACTGGTAAACAGTTGTACATTGTCCTGTATTTTGTGTGATGGCTTATTTCTATAGGTAACTATTATTTCACACGTTAAAAATTGTGTCTTATTACGTGATAAAGGCAGAAAAGGTTTAACTGTTGTGTTTGAATGGTGTGCCATCTGTGACTCCTCAGGGACCAGGATCTAGCTGAGGCTCTGGACTCAGGTGGTTCTGACATGGAGATGGAGAGAGGCATCATTCAGGTCCAGGAGAACTCGGCTCAACATAAGGCTAAGATGTGGAAGGTGAGGAGGGCACTTTACTCATGCTGGAAATGACGGCCTATTACAACAACCAGTTTCACTTGAATGATGATGATTTCACAATGAAACTGATAGTGTACAGCATATTTTTATGAAGCATGTGGAAAAATGACGCCAGGTTCTATTTGTTTATACCTGTATATTTCTTCAGGGTAACGCTTTACCTCTGTGGCATGAAAATGCCACCTGAAAATAAAGACCTCTTTTGTTTACAGACGCCACACTGTTGTTGGGTATGCATACAAAATACCACACTGTCAAAAGAGGCGTGATATGCTGCAACTTGTATAATGTCCATAAATAAAAGATGTATCATGTTAGACTTTGTAATATAGCATTCTAAATCTTATTCTATTACATTTAATACATTTTATATACTAATCAGTGTTTAATTATGTTATATGATATATTTCAAAGTAGTTATTCAAATGTCTTAAATAACATAAAAGGAATAGAATAAAAGGCAAATTACCAGTCAGATGATTGTCTGCAGTTTAGCCACTAATCAGTTAATTAGTGGCTTGGTTCTCACAAATACTGAGACATTAAAAACACAGTAATTTTACATGATTATCTTAGTGCTGAATTTGTATAAAAAATAATACCATTTTCCCAGGGATACCCTTCAGCATTTTTAATCTTGTTAGTATGTTGTATCTGCAACAATTCCTGTGTATTATAATATGTACAGTTTTGCATCTAATAAACAGTTGTTAAATGACTCTTAGTTAATTTTGTTATAAGGGTGTTGCTTGGATTGGATTCCTGGGTAAAGTAAAATTACCAGTTAATATCCTTCTACGCAGCTACATCCCTGTTAGATTTGAGCCACTAACTGAACATCAGAGTTTGATGTGTGTTTATCAAGTGTCCCTTTATCACACTGTAGCTGCATGTTCAGCAGTAAATTGTTGTTTTGTGTTGGCAGATTGCTCTGAATGTCTCTGGGAAAGGAGACAGCTTGTCCCCCTGGGACGGTGTCCTCGATTTACCAGAACAGACGCTCATTCACAACCGCAGTCAACAGCTGATTGGTGAGTAAAAGCATGTGCCTCTAATTCGTCGACACAATGCTGAGTTTTAGAAAAAGCTGCAATAAAAGGATATATTCAACAGAATGATCGGAGCCACAAGTAGAAATTAGATGTATGATACAGTTATTATTGAGTTAATATTGAATAAGGATGTTGGGTTGTTTAGACGACAACTGGGGAAAAAAGTTGTCTGGTTTGTGTCATTTACCCTAAATACTACACGCCATTGCTCTCACTCATTGGCAGCTGGGATTGGCCCCAGAACTCCTGCGGCCCTTAAGAGGATGAGCGATTATGATAATTGATGAATGGACTGTATGGTTTTGCTTCCACAAGGCTAATAAACACCTAGTCATATACAGTGACAGTCATTTAAATACACCTTCACTTTTAGTGTAAAGGTGACACTATGATGAAACTGGCTTCTATGAGGACCCCCCCCCCAAGAATGAGTTACCTCTGCTGCATGATTCAGGGCTTCATATTCAATTACAGTATTGCACTAATGTAAAGATCAAGAAGAGGAGAACTGCTTTGGTCAGGACAGTTAGGGATTGCACATTAGGCCTGTGGAAATCTTTCATGGATGTCTCTGGATATTCTCACTAATCCAGTTTGTGGTTTTCCAAAAAGTGCTATTTGATGGCAACTGCACTCACTTCACATGTCTTTCATGGCTCCATATAAAACCAAAACATCTTCGGAATAGATTTTCCAGCACCTTTTCATTAGTGTGTGTGTCAGGTGAAGGCAGCATCAAAGAAGAAAAACTGGTTATGTTTATTTTGGGTCTCTCTCACACACACACCTCAAGATTTCAGAGGAATAAATGACTTTTATTAGTTATAGTACAGCTCAAAATAGAAAGCCTCTGATGAGAATGACAGGCATACAGAAAAACTACTCTATTTATGTATATTTTAACTGTTCTACATCAGGGATTGTCATGCTGTGTTGCTGTCTTTCTTTCTTTCTTTTTTTGAATGCAAATGTCAACTGACCCTTTTTTTTGTTTATATAGAAAAACAGTGTTAACATTTTCTGCTTTGGTTGCCATATTTAGACAAACTGGTAGTATCGGAGGAAGAGAGGAGTGAGATGGTGTCTGACGTGGAGTCGGTCATCACTTTCTACTGTAAGTCCCGCAACATTACCTTCACCCCAGAGCTGAGCTGGCCACACCTGCTCGAACCTCTACTGGCACTTCATCTTCCACGCAGTGACCTCTATAACTGCTTCTACGCTATTATGAATAAATACATCCCCAGGTGAGTCATGAGTAAATTTCTGCCTTTTTTATTCCACTCTCATGGGCTCATAAGCTTTAATTGTAATACAAAATATGTCAATTTCAGAGACTGTGTGCCAAACGGCCGACCCTTCCACCTATACAGACTGCTGCTGCAGTACCATGAGCCAGAACTCTGCTCCTTCTTGGACACCAAAAAGATCACACCTGACTCCTACGCCATCAACTGGGTTTGTATTCCTTCCCCTCACATGTTGAGGCCTGGTGATTCAGACAGTTATTATAAAGTATATGTCACCATGTTTGAATGAGTCGTCGTCTTTTTTAAAATATTCCCTCCATAGCTGGGCAGTCTGTTTTCCAGCCACTGCCTTCCTGATGTTACGCAGACCTTGTGGGACTCCTACCTCCAGCAGGCTGACCCCTTTCTCGTCTTCTCCCTCATGCTCATCATCCTCGTCAATGCCAAGTATGCTGCCACTAGTGGAAACTATACAGAAGCATCATCACAGTAGGGAAATGTATGATTTGATTTGTCTTTATTTGATTTACCCTCAGAGAGACCATCCTTGCACAAGAAGGAGACAGCAAGGAGGACATCATTAGTAAGTTCAGCCTTCTGTTTTATTTGTACATTTGTTCTGTATCTTGTTAAAACAGTGGAAACCAATGAGGATTTTTCTGTCACAGAAATGCTAGAAGCGTTTCCCTCCCTTCTGGAGTCTGAGGACATTGAAGATTTATTTTCTCTGGCCCAGTATTACCAGAGCAAGACCCCTTTGTCACTAAGAAAGGTAAGACTCGACGTACAAATCTTGAGTTTTGTACACACAGAATACTGTCCAGTAGAGACAATGCTGTGTGATAAAGCTAAGTCTAAGAGACAAAGGAGTTGTCACAAGAGGTGTCATTGTTTAAAAGCCTGTCTTCTCTGCCTTGTTAGATGAACCAGAATCTGTTTGGTAGCAGTCTGGTGGCCCTGAAAGAGGAGGACACTGACCTGAGTCAGGCGCTGTGTCTCCCTGTGTCTGTCCCAGAAATCCTGCAGGCCAACCAGCTGCAGCAGGTCAGCAACACTCTCAGGTTACATTAACAAGAAAATGATTAACCTTTTGCTCGTTAGCCACGTGAGAGTCAGGAAAGGGAAAGTAACGTGACTAAAAGAGGATTTTGCTTTTCAGGATGGAGTACGTTTCTTTGTGGTGGATTGTCGGCCTGCAGAGCAGTACAATGCCGGGCATCTGTCCACAGCCTTCCACCTAGACTCTGACCTTGTGAGAGATTGACAACATTGATTTAGTTTTACAATGTATATAGAGGACATAAATGTATGTGGAGTAAAAATGTTTGTTTCTCCCCACAGATGCTCCAGAATCCATCAGAGTTTGCTCTCTCTGTGAAATCCCTGTTGGAGACACAGAAGCAGTCTTTAGAGTCGGGCTCCATCGCCAGCGGAGAACACTTGTGCTTCATGGGCAGCGGGAGGGAGGAGGAGGACATGTACATGAACATGGTGTTGGCCCATTTCCTGCAGGTGGGGGACATGGAAAGTGAAGGACGAGTAGGGAGCTGAATAGAAAAGGACTAATAACATGTCAGATGATCATTTGATTTCTGTTAGGCAACACTTTTTACATAAGTTTCCCAATTCAGGTCCTCTTTGCTTACGTCCTTCTTGTGTCCTTCTGTTCCTGTTGCAGAAAAACAAAGAATATGTGAGCATTGCTAAAGGAGGTTTCATGGGTAAGTAGATGAGAACACTGAGATACCTATGGACAAATACACACATATCTCTGTCAAGATACACAATTCACTGTACACGGAGAGAAATATACAAATGTATTATTTTCATGAGCTTTATGAAAACTTAATGAAACTGCAGATACATCTGGGTCTGTTCTCCAAGTCATCGTGGAAGTGGTTGCACTCACACACACAAGCTTTATTTCCTCACTCTAACCATAAATGGATGTAGACACATCTGGAACCACTGGTGTGTGCTTCTGCCTGCTCCACCACACTTTAGACTTGTCAGTGAAAAAACGCAGAGAAGAGCAGTTTAACAGATTAGTATGTTAAACAAAGGTAAAACAAATGGTGCCATTAAGCACGGTAACTATTTTGCATGATCAGTTCAACACATTAATGAGTACAATTGTTAACTTAATGATTTAGTGTCAGGGTAAATAAAAAGAAATGAGCACATTTATTAATTTCATCTAAATGAATTTATAAATCTTGAATTGATGTTTTTCAAATGTTGCTAACACAAATTTTTATCATGCTTTCATTAACCTGTGGTTACAAATGTGGGTAAGAATTATAAACTCACTTAAATTAGTGATTATTTTTTGTTTTGTTTTTTTAGCCCTTCAGAAGCATCTTGTAGACATGAACATTGAGGGTCTTGACTCTTCTTATGTCCACTGGATCGTCAGCACATCAGGATCTCACAGCAGCCTCAGCTCTGCTGATGTAAGTGGCCACAGATGTTGAACTGAAGCATCACTGAAGTATACGTCATGTTTGACATTGTGAATGTGTTTTTCTCCTCAACTTTACTTTATTGTTCTCTTTTCTAACAATACAGGGAGAGTCTCTGAGCAGCCCTGGAGACAGCAAAGGCGTCAAGTCGTTGGTCAACAAAATGACGTTTGCTCTTAAGTCCAAGTCGGTGAATGTAAAGGAGAAGATGATCAGCTTCATTGAGAATACCTCTGCTCCTGTAGACAGGTGAGGTCCCAATTCTCTCTCTTTAGTTAAATAAAATTGGGTGATGTCCCCATGTGGAACACGAGCTCCAATGCACTTTTTACTCCTTGTTAGTTACTGGTGTGAACATTCAGTTATTGAATCAAATATCTACAACAACTCAGCTATTAAATCAGAACTATGGTCATTTTGACAAGTATTACTGACATTTACTTTATCAAACCTTGTACCTTATTCCATGCTAGAATATCATTCAATCTGCCCTGGCCAGAGAAGGTGGTTCCAGATCGGTAAGAGCTACCTGACATCGAGCTGTTTGTCACCAGCATGCCCACTGACTGCAAACTGTCACCAGTCTCTGGGACTACAGGAGACGCAACCTGTGTCATTTTAACGCATGCTTAGTGCCAGCACCTCTGCTTGCACCACTCACCCATACAGTAACACAACACGTTCCCATACAGTACTGACAGACCATGTGCGAGACGTTTAAGGTCTGTCTTCATGCTTTCACTAACATTTAGCACTACTGTCTGCGCTGGTGGAGCTGCTGTGGCCCACCAGGAGTCATCCTTGCCATCCTCTTTTCAGTCTGAATAACCTGAGCGGTTTTAAGGAGAACCTGAGCTTCATGCTGTTTGCTTGGAGATGCACTTAACAGTCTGTCTTTCCATTTCATTATTGTTCTTTTAGATGATAGCCAGGGCTATGCAGAATGTGGAATCCACCATAACGATACAAACAAGTGTATGAGTTGCTGCACATAGCCCTGAATATCATACAATAACTAATCTTTAACTCCTGGTATCCATTAGAAATGTCTCATTTAACCTCTGTCTTTGTATTTAACAGCATAAACTACGGCAGTGTGATTTGTGTGCAAATGCATTTAATGTGACTTTAAATCACAGGCGCTGCTGTTCATATCCTTCACCTAATAATAATGTGAACCTTTAAGTTACCCGATTTTTCCATCTCTAGGCACGTGAGCAGCAGCGACCGTGTTGGCAAACCTTACCGGGGGGTGAAGCCTGTGTTCAGTATTGGCGATGAAGAGGAGTATGACACTGGTAAATGACTGTTGAATTGTTGAAAGATGTGAAGGGGTATTAGAGCCACTGAGTCTAAACATATTTAAGTTATATAAGGGCTTTTATTTTGGAAAAACAAAATCAACCTCTATCTAATGCCCCTCCCAGACGAGATCGACAGCTCATCCATCTCAGACGATGACAGGAAGGAGATTGTTAACATTCAGACCTGGATAAACAAACCAGATGTGAAGCATCATATTCCGTGTAACGAGGTGAAAGAAACTGGTCACATGTTCCCAAGGTGAGTTAGACGCCTGCCTTAATGAACTTGTGTAAAAATATTCCTCATGTGACACACCCATCCGCCACCCAGCTGTCACAGGCGTTGGTGTAACCATGACAAATCCACACCTCCTTCAGAATGAATGAACAAGTCATTAATCTTAACACTCACTCTGTTCCTATGTGTTTCCAGTCACTTGTTGATCACAGCGACTCACATGTACTGCCTGAGGGAGATCGCCTCACGGAAAGGCTTCGCCTACATCCAGTCCAGACAAGCACTGAACTCTGTGGTGAAGATCACATCCAAAAAGAAGCACCCAGAACTGATCACATTCAAGTTTGGCAGCAACAACTCAGCTGGAGTGGAGATATCAGCAGTCGAGAGGTGCCTCACTGCACACACGTATTTCAGATTTAACATCCTGATGTTCAGAAAGAATCCAGATTGCCTGTGATTTTTTTTTTTTTAAGCAGTGATAAAATACACTTAATTTTTCAATCTCTGGCTAGTTTCATACAGGATATTAGGGATTAGCGATTCTCTAAATGCACTGTTTGGTTTTTACATATATTTTGTGTGTGTGTGTGTGTGTGGTTTTTTACAAATTACAAGCTTGCCCTAACTTCAAACAGAATAGTAATTTCATGCTTTTCACATGTTTAAATATCAAGTTTCTGGGATACTTTGTGTAATTTGCGGATATCAGGTACCTGCTATTAATATGCGGTAATCTCACTGAACATCTGGGAGAGGGTGAGACATTTGCAATAGGCAGCGAGTTGTCACAGTTTTGTCTTCTAGGAGTGATAAAAACATCTACGGTCTCATTTTCGTTATGGTTTCAGACCCTTTACACCCGTACAGAACGCTGTGATTAAGGGAACAGTTGACGGTTGGCTCTTAGACGAGAAGACACATACACTACTCACAAAAAGTTAGGGATATTTGGCTTTTGGGTGAAATTTATGGAAAACGTAAAGAGTTCACACTACAGTGATATTATATCATGAAAGTAGGGCATTTGAGTAGAAGCATGCAATGGTGATTTCCTCATCTCAAACAATTTATTGAAACAAAAGCCAACAACAGTGGTGAGTATAC
>JAUMHL010000021.1:5315789-5342851 GCA_032362345.1 Sandelia bainsii | reverse complement strand
TGATCATTAGAAAACCATGTGCAATGATGGTAACACAACTGAAGACATGTATCTTTTCATGAAAAACATGGGAATTCCTTTGTGTGTCCAAACTTTTGACTGGTAGTGTATTTTTCCACTGTAAATGTATATTAGATTGTTTCCTTCTAATGATATACAGCAGGTGTTGGTCTGAGTGTCTCAGAGTTAAAAGTTAACAGGATTTCTAACCAGCAGCAGAGTTGACCTATAAACCCATTGCACCAGTTTGCCGTCTGCCTGGATTTGACTTCTATATCACCCTGCAAAATACTTTAAGATTTTTAGAAGCAATTAAATAAATGAGGGAACTCTATCAATTAGCTAAACTAAATTTGGTCTTTGAGGATGGAAGCATTCATTGTTTGGTTTTTAGGCAATTCCTAATTACTAAGTAAAAAAAAAAAAAGTTTCCCAGTGGTGATTACACAATGGAGGTTGACATGAATGCTTTAAGTTAGAAACTCATAGTTATGATGACCCCATGTGATTTAGAAGAAATGATGAGAGAGGTTTTTGTTTTTTTTTAAATCATGTGCGTTCTGTTCACCAGGATCTATCCCTGAAGAGGACGGTGAGAAGTTGTATAACACCTGTACAGTGTTTGGGCCAGATGGAGATCTCATTCTTAAACACAGGAAGGTACAGTATGTGTGCACACAAACTATAGCATCAACATCAAAGCCTTTGTCCTAATCTTTGTGTTTTCCCTGTCAAGATTCACCTCTTCGACATCGACGTGCCGGGAAAAATCCGCTTCCAGGAGTCAGAGATACTGAGCCCAGGAAACAGTTTGTCAATGTTTGAAACGCGTGAGTGATGTCTCCTGGCTGCTGCTTTTGTTCCCAGCAGCTGGACGAGCATCATTTTGATCTCTCTGTATGTCCCCCGGCAGCGTTCTGCAAAGTAGGTGTGGGGATTTGCTACGACATCAGGTTTGCGGAGCTTGCACAGCTCTACAGCAGGAAAGGTAATTCGCTGAAATGATGAAAGTGGTTTATATGGCATTTTTAGTAATGTGGATTGATGATAAGGTTACTTGTGTCCTCAGGTTGTCAGCTGCTGGTCTACCCTGGAGCCTTCAACATGACCACTGGTCCGGCCCACTGGGAGCTCCTACAGAGAGGGAGGTCGGGCTCGTACTCGTACTCCTTTTAGTTAAAACACGCGCTTGTTTTTGAAAAGATATTTATTACAGTAAGCCGTGTATCTTGGAAAACGCTCAACTCATCCCACTCATAAGACAACAAATTCTTCCAAACTGAGGACTGAGTACATCTGACATGAAATTAAATATGGCTCCTGTTATCATTAGTTTCTGTAACTTTGTCGTTGTCTCCCATGCAGGGCTCTTGATAACCAAGTGTATGTGGCCACAGCGTCACCTGCCAGAGATGAAACTGCGTCATACGTCGCCTGGGGTCACAGCACAGTTGTAAATCCATGGTAAGAAGCAGAAACTGATCGGCTCTATAATACGTGTCACTGTGTGATGTGGTGTGAAGATGAAGAAAGTTAGAAAAAGAGATCAAGAGTCAGAACAAGTGGTAACAAGAGGGCTGTGAGCACAGCACAGAAAAGGTGAAATGACTAAAACATTTTGTGATTTGTGGCCTGTCGTTGCAGGGGAGAAGTTATCTCCAAGGCTGGACCAGAGGAGGTCGTGATTTATGCGGATATCGGTGAGCAGAAGAGCGGTCGGCTTGTCTGTGTGGAGCAGGAGAGTCACAAATGCAGGCAGACTAAACTTGTACGGTCGCTCCAGTTTTACGGCGTGTTTTTGACAACCTGCACCAAGCCACTGATAACATCTCCATAATAAGTAAATAGTGCAATCACGTGAAACTGACAGACACAGGATCGTCAGCAACACTGGTGTTACTGTGGATATCTATGCTAATATCCATATAATAGGACAGTGGCAGCTCTTATAGAAACTGTGTAAAGTTAATTTAATTTCTGTGGTAATTATTAGGTCACAGTTTGTGGCTGGACAATAAAAGGAACAATTACATTACACTGAGATGTAATATAATGCACAACAAACTACAGGCCGACAGTTAATAATAATGAATGCAGAGCAGTTTGATTGCATTATATTGTGCAGCAGTTACAGTGACTGTGTCCACTTTCTGTATATGTTGAGCCCACATTAAACCTGTTTATCTGTGTCACCAGACCTGCAGCATTTGGCCGACATCAGGCAGCAGATTCCGATCACGACTCAGCGCCGCGACGACCTCTACACAGTGACGTGTGTGCAGGAAGGATTGAGCTGAATGAGAAGCGACGGGTCATCGCGAACCGTGCTTCAGATCTGCACTGAAACATGTCTTGTCCTCTCTGCGAAGCACAACACTGTTAGCTATGTCACATATTGACGTCAACGATGGAACTACGATTACATTTGTTTAATGTCTGGTGCGTAACTACTCAATCAATACAAAACTAATGACAGTTTTGGTTGAGTAATTAAGTCGGTTGTCTGATACGTACAATTCAGCGTGTTTCATATTGTTATGAAGATTTGGCATTTTGTGAGTCAATGCTCAGGAAAGAAAATGGATTAGTCACTGAAAATACATAGATGCAATCTCTTTAATGTCAACAATAATGTAATCAACACCAAAGAAATAAAACTATTCTCAGTGAAATCATCTCTGTAGAAACCTGCATTTGTCTTTTGTATCGTGTGTGTCATTTGGGCTCATGACAATGCTGATACACAACAGTCCAGTGACCCCTTAAAGTTAAACCTACAGTATGACACTTTTCAGAATATTTTAAAAGTCCAAGGTTTTGTTTAGAAAATCATTATTAAATCTTGAGCAAAGTAAAGTGGTGAAATGAGCTTTTTGTCAACTGAGACTTTAACACACAGTTATTATACTTATTTGTAAGTGTCAGAAACCCGCCCTGTGTTTTGAATATGTAAGTGTTGAACCCACTGGTGACAACAAATGTGTCTTTACAAACCAGTTGTCTGTTCATAATGAGGTTTTATCAACTTGGGATTTTATACATCAGTGTCCTTTGGCACAGTCTTCATCATTTCAGTCTCCACATCGTTTGGACATCGTCTCTCATATCCTAGAGACAAGTAATAGCAAAGGTCACAAAAGCATAATCACTGTGGACTACTTGTTCCACCTCTGCAAAATACATAACACATTATGTTACAGACTTTTTTGGGATAACCGTGACCTGGATGACTGAGAATCTTCACAGACATTATGTTACAGAATGTTTCAGCGACATTTTCTTGACCAAAAGTTTGATTCTCCGAACATAATGCCCATGTAGCCATTTAACAAAACAGCAATGTAATAAAATTGATCATTTTGAGTTTTTAACATTATTCATGGGCACTGCTCTAATTGGATCTTTGCAACTCTTAGTCCACTGAGAAAAATGAAGGACTGGTTCCAAACCTGTGTATAGAGACCCCTAATGTGGTCCTAAAAAAAAAAGAGGAGTACCACAAATTGTGGTTACACAAAATAATGTGTTTTTTATTTTTTTTTTCTCACATTTTTGCTTGTTTTTCTTAAATTGCTTGTAACTGCTGTCCACAACCAAACGATGAGACTTAAGTTAACACCTGCATAAGACTCAATCAATCAATCAATCAATCCACTCTGCTCTTTAGCCATCATCTAAACTCTGCTCAGCCCTTCAGGTATTAGCCATTATCAAATTACAATAAACAAGAAGCTGCAAAACTTCCTCAAAAGGCAGGAGTCATAGAAACTCTCTGATTGGTTAGAAGGGTGAGCCTCACTCAAAACCTTTTAGAAGCAAATATCTCTGCACTGCTGGCAGGCTGGCGGTGGAGGGGTGGGTGATTTACGTTACACTCCGACACCACCTTTCTTCAATAAGATAATTTTTGGAAAATATTTTGAAAAGTTACATACTGTAGATTTAACTTTAAGGGGTCACTGCTCAAAAAGGCTGAAAACCCACTACACTAATGTGTCCACTTCATAAGTTGCTTGTCATCTCATTGACAGTTTTTCCTTTCATGTCAGGTTTCCTCCAGTACACAAGAAAATCTTATAACAAATCATCATTTTTAAAAGCCTTTTACGTTGTTTGGGCGTGCACATCTTTCTCTTCCTATAAAATGTAATGTATTGCAATATTGCAAACATACATATATCAATGCTGATGATTATTAAAGAGCAAAAACAGGGACCTTAGTCATGTGCTGCTCTGTGCATGGATGATTGAACAGGTTTTTGTTTGCACTCTGATAGTGTACCTGCTCCAGAGACAGCATCTGTCTGATCTGTCCTGTCATGTTATTAGACACATATATAATGTGATCAGCAGAAGATGCCTACGTCTGATCGACTTTTGAAACTCCTTCTTCTTGCTCATCCTGTCCAGGTGGATCTGATAGACCACCACCGCCATCACCATGACCCCGACCACCACGCTGAGAGCCGTGCTGAAGATCCACATGGCCTCTGATGCTCGCTTCACCGCCTTGCTGCCCTGCACTCCATCTGAGCACCATCAAGAACTGGACATTAGTGAACAGGTGATGACCTACTGGTGTAAGTGTGAACGAGCACTGATCAGTTACTCACAGCTTGTCGATGTCAAGGTCTCATTCATAGACTGGTTCTCTACGATGCAGGACACGCTGGAGATGCTGTAGTTGTAGACTGTCAGGTGGCTTGTGATGTTGTAGAGGTGGGAGTCTGGGTGCGACGCTGCCAGAGTCCTCACTGCGCCTTCAGGGGGCTCCTCAGTGTCGCTGATGAGCCAGTAAACTGCAGGTTCAGGGAAACCGCCACTGGAGCGACAGATGTAGGCCGTCTTTCCATGGGCTTCTTCCCTCTGCAGCAGTGGGGGGCTGAAACTGGCTGCAAACAAACATCACAGACACAAGTTAGTTCCTTTAGATGTTCTTTAGTTTACTTCCTATGTGTTTGACACTGACCTGCTGTCTTAAGGCACACGGTGCACAGCAGAGCACTTTGATTCTCCCCTGACACCACGAACAGACTATAAACCTTTCTGTTCTCTTTAAGATCAAATGTTGGCAGCTCCAAAGACAAGTTTCCAGTCAGCAGAGCATCAGCTGAGACTGTGGCGTTGTTCACGCTCCATTCCTCCACGTTTCTGTCTCCTTCCCACACAGACCTGAGCACCACTTCATCATCTCTCCTCCACTCAAGGGAAACATTCTTAAAGGTGATAAGTTTAGGGCGAAGGCAGGGCAGTGAGGCAGGATGTCCGACTATACCAAGGACGCAGTCCTCCTCTGTAAAGAAAGAAGGTAAATCATCAGTAAGTTTACCTGTAGGTAGACTTCAAGGTGTGTTGTAACCTGCATCACCAGACAGAGTCACTTTACCCAGACAGGCGCAGTAACTGAGGAAGCTGAGCAGCAGTGCCGTGCGCCACAGCGCCGCCGGCATCGCCCAACTAGGCCACGTTGGCGTCCGGAAGACGCACAAACAATTCAGAGATGTTTGACTGTTAAATCTGGAAAACACGGACACGTCCATTAATAACTTATAACTGTGTAAATGACCTCCCCTGTCTGCTACTTCTGCTTTTTTAACAACTCTGAGTCATACCCACACCTTTCTTCACTGACGAAATGAATGTTCAGTCATGTCGCGGCCTGTTGCACCAAATCTGCTCCGTCTTCCTTCTTCTTCTTTTTTTTTTTAAATCGCCAGCGGGTTTTAAAATCAATCGATAACCTGGCAGAACTAGCTTGGATCTGCGCAGACTCGGGTAGGAGCCATTGGTCAGGAGGTTGGTCAAACCTGTTTGATTTCTCTTCAGGTAGCGCACACCCACAGCCCTCCCCGCCACCGGCTCTTTACCTTTCATTACCTTACCTAAGTAAAACAGTGTCCATAACATTGGATGTAATATTTGCACTTTTTGTTAAGATATTCTTAAAACGCATTTTATACCTGTTAACTTTGTTCTAGTCTTAAAGTTTTACAAAATCTCAGTAGGTCTAATTTGAAATACAGCTAACATCCTTTTCACTGTTTCGTCATTATATAATTCATTAGCCTTTATGTTTACTTATATACACACAGAAATATAAAAGTATATTTTTAAGGCCATGAAATATCCAGATACATTAGATACAGATCATATCCATGCTGAACAAAACCCGGTCAAAATCCGGGTGAAACCAAATGAGGAAACACCGAAGAGGTTGAACGAAAATGAAAAAAATATATATATATTAAATTATTTGAAAAGCACCAAATGTGTTTCCTTCTCTTAAATGTAAAAAAAAATGTAATTAAGTTTCAAAGGTGCAATAACTCCGTGGTCCAGCAGGGCATGTACCAGTGAAACCGACTGTGATAGTTTTCAATATTTTATTTTATACTTTTTTGTATTATAGGAAACGTAATGCTACATGTGCTAATTTGTTTTCATGTGCAGTTTGCGATTTATTCGATTAGCGCGGTGTAAATAAAGTGGCGTAAACTAACAAAGGAAATGACAAAAACAGAAAACTTAACGGGGTCCTTTTTCTCCCTGAGTTTAGACTTCCAGGTAACTTCCTGCTCCCAGGTGGCGAAAAAGACGTTTCTTCAGTAGGATATACTTAGTAAACACAAACCAAAATAGGGTCAAACGTCACCACATATAGCTTTGACTACTTCTTTGCTACTGGTGTTTAGTACTATGGTTTTGATCTGGTAGGAAACGCTGCCTGGAAGACAAACGTCGGGACATAAAATGGCAGAACCACGGCCTGAATCTTTAAAATACATCAGCACGTGGGCCTTTGGGGAGACTGTTGTGTTGTTCTGCAAAATCAGTAAAATAAAGTATTTATTTATATATCCTGAGTTTGATGTATGAGGTTAAATATTCACTGCTACAGTAGGTGGCAGTGTGAGCACCGTTCCGTTTGTTGCAGCCCTTCAGTAAATTAGAAGAAGAAGAAAACGTTCAGATGGGAGACCCGGTTGTTCTGTGGTAGCATGATCAGTGTAAGTTAGTTTACCCTCTTTGATCAGAGGTTGTTCATATTAAACTTTAGGCTTGACTACATCAGTAAGAGGGCCTGCTGACACAGCATGACAGCACTGAGGAGGATTCATTCGTGGTTACCACTCCTGCAACGACCATGCGCACAGAGCTGTCGGAGAGCTGCACCAACAACCTGCACACTTCATCACACTTTGTACCACGCTGCAGCTGCACTCAACACCTCCCAGCAACACCGGCTGATCGCGCAGGTCAGGGGGTTTGCACTGTCTGTATGTAAGTTGAAGAGCACAGATGATTTTAACAGCGGGCAGCAAACAGGATTTACGCAGGAGGAGGATGAGGAGGACGAAGATTTTATGGAGGACAGCGAAGTGGAGGAACTGTTCCAGCAGCAGAGTCCTGCAGGCATAGAAGATGGACAACACAGGGTCTTCATCGTTCACCCTGATGTGAAGTGGGGAAGCAGGAAGCAGCATCTGACCACCGGTAAGACAAATACGCAGACATGAGGGTGTGGATCATAATAAAGAGTTTCTTTAACTGAATTTCTGTCTCATTTATAGCTGAACTGATGCTGGCAGAGGCAGTGGGGCTTGTGAACACTTTGGACAACTGGAGAGTTTTGGACACAATCATACTCTCCACGAAAACACCAGAGAAGAAGAGGATATTTGGCAAAGGCAACTTCCAGTTTCTTGCAGGTATTATCCACTTGTAAATCTGCACTTTGAGCTAACGCGTACGTCTTAATATAACACATCTGTGCCTTTTTCCTCTCAGAGAAAATCAGACAAACAGCAGGAATCACTGCAGTGTTTGTGAATGTTGAACGTCTGTCTCCTTCGTCTGAGGTGAGCATGTCACAAAATAGCTTTCTGGCTTCAATTAGAAAGGTTTCATGGAATATAATGTTTATTTTATTCATACAGAGGGAGCTTGAGGAGGCCTGGGGGGTCAGAGTCTTTGACAGATACTCGGTGGTCCTCCACATCTTCCGCTGCAACGCCAGCACTAAAGAGGCCAAGTTACAGATCTCTCTGGCAGAGATTCCCTTGTTAAGGTAATTTTAACTGCTTTACATTTTCCATGTTTACAGTTGGAGACATTTTGTGTTCTGCTGCTACCTAGTGGGGTTTAAAATGTCTAAATTTGGCATCACGATTCCTTATTCTTGTGTCAAAAAACAATTCTTGTTTTGCCACTGGCAGATCTCGTCTCAAAAATGAAATGGCAAACTTGGATCAGCAGGGTGGAGGATCAAGATACATCGGAGGTTCAGGTATTGTAACACTGCTGAGTCATAAACCACAGCGTACACTTTGCCTGAAGTTAGTTTTTCAGGAACCTTAGTGTTTGTTTGTTTTTTCTTACAGGTGAGACGCTGTTCGAGGTCCAGCAGAGGCTGCTGAAGGAGCGGGAGATGAAGATCCGCTCAGCGCTGGAAAAACTCCGGAGAAAGAGGCACCTGCTGCGATCTCAGCGCACACACAAACAGTTCCCCATCGTCTCCGTGCTAGGATACACAAACTGCGGTGAGAGACACGTGGCACCATGTGTAACAGTGTTCGCATTAAGTTATGATACTGTGCAGTATTCAGGTCTTCAGTTTGATGATTTGTTCTCCTCAGGAAAAACGACTCTGATCAAGGCACTGACAGGTGACAGTTGTCTCCAGCCAAGGAACCAGCTTTTCGCCACCCTGGATGTCACCATCCATGCCGGCCAGTTGCCCAGTCGCATGACCATCCTCTACGTTGACACGATCGGCTTCCTGTCCCAGCTGCCCCACCAGCTCATCGACTCCTTCTCTGCCACCCTGGAGGATATTAAACACTCTGTACGTGCTGTACCTGACGCTCATATTGAGGCTGTTGGTGCAGTGTGACTAGTTCTAGAAAAAGGATCTGTCAAAGTGGAGCGAGTTAACTCAGGGCTTGTCTTTCTCCCAATTCCAGGACCTGTTGCTTCACGTCAGAGACATCAGTCACCCAGAGACGGTGAATCAGAAGGTGAATGTGCTAAATGTCCTGAAAAACCTGCAGGTCCCTGACAGGCTGATGAACTCAATGATAGAAGTCCACAATAAAATTGACCTTCTTGACAAGTAAGTGTAAAAGTCCTGCTAAAAGTGTAAATAGATCTAGAAGCGGACATCTAGGGTTCCTACAGGTATTATTAACATTTGTGTCCTCGTTTAGTTCATGTGGCTGAAATGCATCATACGAATGGGACTTGGGCCACTGAAGCATTTTCTGTTGTTTCTTTAAAGCTATCAATCAGCAGAGCTCGACGCGATGCCCATATCTGCCTTAGAGCAGCGAGGCCTAGATGAGCTGAAAAAAGCAGTGGAAGAAAACATTGTAAACTGCACAGGAAAACACATTGTAGACCTCAGCATTGACCTCAGCACTCTTCAGTTAAGGTGAGCAGGTGAACTATTTATCTCCCAGTGTTTTCTTATGTTTAGAATAAAAGCATCCTCAGTAAATGAGTATGTTCGTCCTCAGTTGGCTGTACAAGGAGGCCACGGTTCAAGACGTGCAGGTGAACGCAGACGAAGGCTCAGCTGTTGTCAAGGTCATCATCAGCACCGCTGCTTATGGACGCTACAAGAAGCTGTTCACAGGGAGGCAGTAAAACAGGGAGACAAGTGATTCATACTACTGCATGACAGAGGGTGCAAATAAGGAACTCCAAACCAAGCAGACCACAGATGTGTGTAAACACTGTACAGTTTATTAAGATATGTATAAAACATTTATAAATGAATGATGTACATACTTGTAAATCTTAAACTGCACATTAAAGCTCTATTGTGTACATTAATATAGTTATGAAGAATGTTTCTTTGAGTGAAAAATAACACTTTGACTGACTGGAGGAGATACACAAACTGTTTCAAAACAAAAAACTACATATACACTGAGGTAAATTTTGGCATGAGTTCAGTGAAATAAAGTCACAGCTAACAATGTTTTTTTATCTGACTGCTGTTCTTCTCCACAAGTTTTTGGTTCAGTGCAATGACCAAAGAGCAGAGTGGAAGTGGCCCCACAAAATCTCCTGCTATGATGTTTAGGCTCTTGGGGTCGGACCCCGCTGTCTGCTCCTCTACCCAATTCCTCAAACACTCCCAGTTGCTGAAGGTCAGCGTCCGCAGCGATTCCTTAGGGTTCTTGGTGATGTAACACCTGTCGGCTGTCAGGTTCAGGCCGGAGACAAAGAAGCCCTCTGGGTAAACACACCAGGAGATGCAAGTTCTAGTGTGTGCACCATAAAGTCAGATCAGTGAATGTCAGGATGTGAGGCAAAGAGTACATTAAACTCACCAGGACGCCCCAGATCTTTCTGCCACTCCAGGTAACTGATCACTCCTTGTGCTGTGCGCTGGTTGGCCCACAAGTACGGGATGTCAGGCCACAGCTCCTGATGTCTTACTGCGGTCTGGCAGTCATAAGACAGAATGACCTGGTAACCAGATGCCCACAGACTCCTCAAGGTCAGGACAGACTGCTGAGGAGGGCAGGTCAGATGTGATAAGACACCGTGTTGTTTTAATCATGTAAATCAGCCGCACAAAGAGAACACTGACCTTCTGGGGACACAGTTTGGAGCCGAATAGCTTCTTTAGGGCGAGAATAAACGACTTGTGGCGTTTCTCATGCATTCCCTCGAAATGGCTGCAAGCAAGGATAACAATCTCCTTTGGGTGATGCTCCAGCCAGGTGGCAACAGACACAAGGGTTTCCTGTGGAGGAAGGATATTTAGTAATAACATGCTAAAAAAGTGGAGCATTTTATTAAGGTTAATAAACTCACCAGAACTGTTAGATGTGTGTATATGACGTGTGTGAAGTAGAGGTCATTGGATGGGTCGTTGGGTTTGTGTGCAATGCGGAGATCGAAGTACCGAATCCCCATTGAAAGTTGCTCCTCGATGCTTTTATCCTGACAGAAAATTAAACCACACAGATATTACGTGAGTAAGTACTGTTTATTATATGACAGACATGTTAGTATGTCATGGGATCTAGAAAATTTTACATGGGGTGGCCAAGAGCTTATATATAACTATTATCAGGGCCGGCTCTTGGCATAGGCTAGTTCGCCTAGGGCGCCACTTGCTGGAGGGGGCGCAGTTTCAAGCCCTAAAAAAAAGTCGCTAAAGTGTAGTTACTTATTTGGGCTTTTCTCCCTGTATGAATCCCTCACGATTCTCTCCGTAATAAAGTGAAACGCAATAGTTGGTCTTCTTACAGCCGGGATCCGTCCACAGCCCGTTTCCTCGGTTACTGCGCCCGCCGGAGCCGGCACGCGCGCACACGCACACACACGCACACAGACCTCAACATGACAGAGCGAGAGAGTGAGAATGTCCGGCAATAAGTGGAGGAAATATGGACAAATATATTAAAGAGTGGGAGAAAGAGAGGCAGTGAAAGACTGGATCCGAGCCCAAAGAGTCTGCAAGTGTGAAATATGATGTCATCATGTAGGTTTAATACAGGAGATGAACAGACGGTGAACAGTTATTCAAAGTTATATGTCTATCGTGAGATCTGGAAACACTGATCACAGCTAGATAATAATTGTGTCATGTTGAACACATTAAGTCTCTGTCTGCTGCAGCTCCATGTTTTACTTTACAGTAACGGGAAATCTACTCTACATTTCAATTCAATTCAAAAAACTTTATATGTCCCCGAGGGGCAATTTGAGGCACGTAGACCAGTGTTGCACAAACACAGAATTAAACAGTAGAGAATCAAATAAGAATAAAAGAAAAATATAAAATAAAATAATAGGATGATCTTTCGGCTGCTCCCTTTATTCGGGGTTGCCACAGCAGATCATTACCGCATACTAGTTTGGCAGGGATGCCCTTCCTTACGCAACCTGACCCACCGGCCTTCGAAGCGGCACTAGGGAAGGACCGGGACGCGACAGTTGACAATTGCCAACTGCCCTAACCACTGCGCCACCGTCTCATAAAATAAAATAATTATCAAAATATACATAAGGTGGGATGTGCCGCAGGTATAAGCCGCTGAGGTTGATTACGGGCGCCAACTCGTAATCTCGCCTAGAGCGCCAAAATGGGTCGAGCCGGCTCTGATTATTCTTCTTTATTTAAGGGTCTTTTTGGCCTCCAACACACCACCCCACCCCCGTACAGATCCAGCCCTACATGTTTCATATCAAAACAGTTTTGCACACATCACTTAAAACTGCTTTAATCAATATTTTTATATTAACAATTGATCATATGATTACTTCTATGGGAATGCTAATGTTTTCAATGACAAACCCACATCAGGCTGCCTCCCAACGCTGCAGCTCTGCTCAGCACTACACACCATTTTAGCTTCTTTCAGCTCTTTGTTTTGGTTTCACAGTTTGTTTCAGTTCACATTCATTAGCCTCGTTTCAACTAACAGGCAGTTTTTTCCCAGACATGGACTCTGACCATGTTTTTCAGAACCAGATTAATGGCAGTAATGAAAGTTGTGAGCTTCTTTCTGCCCTGCATGACTCCCAGATGATTTCTGGGAACTGGAGTGCAAAAACACCACAGCAATCACTTCTTATTCTTCACACCACCTGACAGTTGGTGATGCTATAACTTAAAACTTTTTAGAAGGTATTTTTTTTATCTCACTGCTCTTCGTCAGTCATCAAATGTGGGTTGTGTTTTTACACACTCCCTTACAGTACATTTTGTCTGCTGATTTTGTATTAGAAATTTTAAAAAAGAATAACTGACTTCTCCCTGTCATCGTGCACACCTGTGTTGTAGACCATTTAAAAATGACAGGTCTAGTGAAGCAGTAGAAGAGTCCATCCAGGAGCCTGAAGAAGTCTGATTCAGACCTCACCAGGGGCGAGTTGATGTCAAGACAGTAACTCATAGCATCGTGGCTCCCTATATGAACAGGTGAGAAGTGACACATTAGAGCTTTAAAAGTTCCACATAACATATCTGAGTTGTTTTTTGTGAGGTGCTGTAACATATTGTCAGGTCTCTCTAAAAGAGACCTTGATCTCAGTGACAATTCTTTAATTATCACAGAGATTAATAGCAGAAAACACTGATGAACTCAACATTCATTATGAAAATAGTTGCAGAATAATGAACAGCTAACCAGACATGATTTGACAGTACAATGCAAGCGATCGGCTTTAAATTAGAGCTGTAGAGGAAATAGTTTGCACTGGCTATTTACATTACAAGTTACTGCGAATACAGCAAGAGTAAAAGTACCGGGTATGGCCAGGTTTGTCAGAGGAATGTCCCACAGCTCCTCGGGTAAAGCTGACATCCAGTCCTGGTTGCTGAGATCCATGTCACACAGTCAGTCACAGACCTGCAGGAGACTCACTAAAACCAGTTCCGACCTATAGACCTGAGAAGCCTGTTTATGTCAGCCATCGATCGACGGGTCCTTTCTTAATCTAATGCTTCAAATGATAGAACAAAAACTGCGGAAGGACTAGGGAGAAAAAACCTGAATTTCCTCATCCTCCTGTTGCGTTGACTGACAGATACTCTGTTGTTTCCGCAGTTACTGAATACTTTATTTACGTTACATCGTTACTTGTGTTTCTGTGCGACAACCATAGACTGTGTGATAACAACTTATGTGTCTTTGAACGCCTCATTAGCATTTTTACCCTAAACACAGGGTGTGTGGCTGCTATGACGTACAACGAAGGGGGTGGAGCTAATACGAAACTTCACAGGAAGTTAAATTTAAATTTAAATATTTTTAATGTACTTTTATTGCTTATAAAACAATTAAACCATTTTTAAATGTATAATATATATGTATTTTAATTTTATTAAAATGTAAATGTGTCATATATGTATGTTCTCGACATGTGCACTTAATGTATGGTTGTGAAAGGTCACTGTTATCTTCATGTGATATTTCAACATGGACATATGGCAGATAACTTGTTTCAGTTGTAAAAACTGATTTTACGATTAATCTACTACATATATCATAATATTTAGATTAATATTAAGATATTTAATGTTGATGTCTGGTGTCAGTAAATGGAAAAAACTAATTTTTTAATGAATCTGTTTAAAACATGTTATTTATTTGTCTCATTCCTTCGGTCCTTAATAAACTTAGAAATTAGCTTTCCCTCCATAGTGGCAAACTGTCCACAGGCAGCAAAGGAGGCCAAAATCATGAAGCTTCCTCCACTGTACTTTCCTTTTGGGATGATGTTTTCATGTTGGTATGCAGTTCTCTTTTTATGCTGTGCATAATGCACAGAACAAACAATTAATTTCATCAATCCACAAATCTTTAGCATTGTGGAGGGTCAAAGTTGTGAAGCTCAGAAGAAGTTGGGCATCACCAAAGCTGGACAGCTAAAAATCAAAGTAACTACAGGATGGCTTTGGAGACACAAAATATACCTTGTGACTGACAAATCAGGTATTCAAAGTTCTTCTGACAAATAGCAGCCTACCATGGCGTAGCTGATAAACCTGTTCCATTGTTTACAGAGCTGACCCCAGGATAGCAGTTAAAACACGTGATGTAATGCAAGCTTTTGTGAGGGAACTCAAATGCACTGAAAAGCAACACATACTGCACAACACAATAGCTTGAATTCCATAGTTTGTCTTTCCTTGTGGCCAAAAACACAGTCAGCTTTGGTGAGAGAAAGAGACAGTTCAGCACAGATATCTTAAAAGCAAACATTGATTTGACTATTTGAAGAAATAAAGTGAGATCGTTTGCTTAAAAATCCCATGTTTATTGGAAAACCTTATTTTCACAGGCACAGCGGTGCAGGATTATTTTAAATCAAGGCCTGACCTGTTGGCTGACGTCAATTATAAGTCAAACAGTCTAGGTTGGGTTCATGCAAACAACTTTTCCATGCATTTTGCATAATTCTTCTCTACATTCTCTATGGATAAATACATATATTGTAGGTGATACAGTTTATTTGATGCCCACATGATACTTATAAAAGTCTGTGTCCTGTATTAGTTATATGTGCTCTTTGAATATATTGTGCTACTCATCTAAAATACCAATGTTGAGATCAGTTGACTCATTATTGCTTAGGTCACCATAACATAAAACTAGGCGCCTCGCCGACTTGTGAAAACTGATACGATACATTGCATAAATAGTGAACTGAATGTAAACAAACAAGTGTGGTTTAAAATATCAAAAAGTCTGTTTCAGCTTTAAGACAAAAATGTAATGACTTCAAGTACTTAAGTTTTTTCTGTCGCTTGTGTGTACTTCATGCTTTTTTTGTATTATAACGCAATCTGGTATAAAGTCATAAGGACCATTTCAGTAGTTTCTCATTCAGTGTGACGACAGTTGGAACAAAGTTGCTCTCTGTGATAAAGTCCCCAGCAATGATATTGAGAGAGCCAATCCTGGAGCCGGGAGTCTGCTCCTTCACCCAGCTGAGCAGTGTGGGATACGTGGACATCACCAAGTCCTTCAGGGACTCTGTTGGGTGAGTGCAGATGTATTTCAGATCCTCCGTCAGATTAATTCCTGTGACGAAGAAACCCCCTGAAACACACAGGAGATTTAAGAAGTGGTTCACAGCTTTAATGAACAAGTAATAAATCATCAGGTTTGTTTCTAGCCTGTTTGCTGTTAACATCAACAGCAGGTTACCTGGTCTGCCATGTTGTTTCCTCTGTTCAAACTCTTCAATAAGAGCCTCTGCTTTGCATTTATTGGCCCACCAGTAAGGAATATGTGGCCACAGGTCATTGTGACAGCTGACAATACTGTGTTCGTAGGACACAATCACTTGGTAGCCTAAATCCCACAGGTTTCTGAGAGTTAACACTTCCTGAAATCAACGAAGGAACAGGCTTAGTTTCATATTTGATATCATTTAAAGGACATGTCTCTTACAACGTATTATTAACAAATCCCATCAAAAGATCAAAACCAACAATGTGTGGGTTCATCTGTCAATATCGGTGGGCTTCCCTATCATGTAAACCCAACGCTCGTTTGTTCCCACTGAAGACGTCAATTTCTTTTTAAATGAATCACATATATATTTAGTGTAGTTCCAATACTTACAATACACTGTAGTTTTTATGGACTATTTTCAGCTGCAGATAAATCCACATTTAGTGTTAGAATCTAGCGAGTATTTAATGTGCCAGGACAGGGTATAAAAAAAGTCTTTGTTCATTGTAATGGAGAAATGAACATCGTCCAGTGCAACACTACGACTCACTGATTTAATACAGTAGCTTTTAGACAAGAACAAAAGTCTACGGCACAGCAGGATAAGCTAAATCAAACGTGAAGCCCCAGTGGACCAAAGGACAGCCAGGGATTGTGGGGTTCAAATCCCATATTGTCACTATTATCAGATGCTGGTTCCTCCTGGCCACATGTTGAAGTGTCCCTGACTCACAGACACTCACTTTGAATAAATGCAGATCAGGTTATGGCTACACAGGCAAAAAAGCTCATTGTTGGTTTTGGTCTTGTCATAGGTTGTGTTGGAAAAGAAAAATATATTTCCAGCCTTATTCTGGTAAGTTGTAATACAAAATTGTACCGTTTTGGGACATAGTTTGGAGGTGAATATGTTGCGTATGGTTGTGAGCAGCAGCAAGTGAAGCTCCTGGGTCAGGGCGAGGAAGTGACTGAAGGAGAGAATGACCACTTCCTTAGGGTGAGCGTCCAGCCACTCTCTTATCTCCATTAGAACAGTCTGTCAGGAAAACACAAGGTACCATTTAGTCTGCTTCTTCGGCAGGACTCCGTCTTTCAATACACAACTGACAGCTTTATGTTAAAAGTTTAATAGCATACATGGACCACTGCCAGGATTGGTCGTCTGTTAGGACGTGATTTTTGATGTTCACACGAGTCTACTCCATAACAGCTTGTGAAAACTGTTCTGGATAGATGCCACTTATTCCTGTTCTCATAGCAGTGAGTGTTCACTGAGCATGACTGTGCTGTTGTTTTTTTTATACTTATTGTTCTAGATATGTGTGGTCTTGACAACACCTCGTAGACATTTGCGTTTGCACGTCAGTACCTCCACTGTGAGTGTGGTGTAAACACCGTGGTAGAAATACAGATCGGTAGAACTGTCGTTGGGCCTGTGCGCAATTCTCAGGTCACAGTATCTGACTCCACAGTTTAGCTGCTGCTTTATAGTATATTCCTGCAATACACAAAGATGCACAGTTCACTGTACAATGTCCAGCTTTCAATGTTGCTGCAAACACTTCGATATTAATAACATCACTAGCTGGTACACCTTTTTCAGTGATGCATTACCTGTGTTATTGCCCACTTGTACACAAAAGGGCGGATGAGGGGCTTCATGTATTTGTCCAGCTTTTGAAGCATGTCTGGCTGAGTGAGGTCAACAGGGGATCTGTCATTCATATCCAGACAGTAGGTTATTGCATTGTGGCTGCCTAATTGGGGGATAATAGACACAATCAGCATTGGACGTGACCGTTTCTTGTACCAGTTATGACCCTGAGAGCTTAACATACTGCAGCTAACACAAAAAAATCAAATGGTGTAAAAAAAAAAAAAAAGAGCTGCAAACATCAAGTCAAAACTGGTAAAGATTCCTCATGTGTTTGAATTGTGTTTTTTCTTAAGATACAAGGCCCTGAGCTCTGAGTGCCACTAAAAATAGCAGCTAGGACAGTCTTGCTTTTTCTTAACAGTAATCAATGAAATCACTCACACACAACACACACTTCCACTAATGTTACCCAACTCATAGCCTGCTTCATCAGATCTGCGGTGTGCTGTTACATGGCCGCCTACCTGGGATGGCCAGGTGGTACAGGGGAGTGTCCCACAGAGCACATGGCAGGTGAGACATCCAGCTCTCCATGGGCAGCCTTCTCAGGCTCAGTTCACTCTGTCCGGACACAACAACTGAGGACATACTGAGCTCCAGTGTCTGCACAGTCAGAGAACACACAGTAGTGGTAAAGGGTGTTTTAAATATATTTCCATTATATTTGCATACCAGGATGCTGCTGTGTAATTTGAAAAACATAGGATATGCATGTTTGTTATATGGAATAGGTTGGATTAAAAAAATGACAGGAATTACGCGCAGAAAACTTGTGTATGGAGATCAGTATCACACACAGTAATGTGAGAGGCGGGGTCCAGTTTATCTCTCACTTACTTGATCAAACTGCTGCTGCTGCTGCTACTAAAACCAGCTGAACCAGCCAAACCACCACACAGAGGAAATGCGACGAGTGAAACTACCGGCGTGAACCAGACGAAGCCGTCCATCTCAAAGCGTTAGAATATATCATGGCTGGACATACAACATGTATGAGGTGATCCGGACATAAACCGTGGCTGCGTGCCTCCCCAGCAGCTCAGTCTGGTTACCTTTTACACCTGCATAGTCCGGGATGGCGAGGACGGTGGCCCCGGCGCATTTTCGCTTCTGTCATCAATTATCCATAATGATGGATGTAATCCACGACGGTCTGCTCGTTTCTTGAAAGGGTGCTCAAACGTACAGAGAGAGAGAGAGAGAGAGTCCCGCGGTGAGCCGGGTGTCAGCCGGGCCCGGGAGCTGCAGCAGCGGGATGTGCGGGGAGGGCGGCACCGCGCCTTCTGACAGATCAGCAGATGCAGAGGCTCTCATCTTAAAGAGCCCACTGAAATATTAGAGGCCACGATGAATCACAGCGCTTAGACTAAGACAAGTGATGCTGCTGCTGCTGCTGCATTGGAAAGTCCCAAACATAATCTACTGCAGCTCCCAGATCCCCACATGCGGCATCACAACGGGTGTTTCCCACAAAACACCCGGTGAGACGTCATTAAAGGGGCGTGACCACATGTACAGGTTTGATTTAATCACAAACGTTAATCTGCTACCTGCTAAAAAAAAAACCATTTTCTAGCTGACAGTTGTTGGCATATTGCGTGTTTCTGCATCTTTGCGTGTTGCTGACGGGAACAGCGTAGAACCAGTCGTAGTATCAAGCATCTTCATCGCCCACATGCCGAGATGCATGCATATGTGATCTCATGCATGTGCACAATACAAAAAAAAGAGCACCTACTTGTAAAATAATTACTTTTTGTGAGCTGATCTGTGATAAAGTGTTAGAGAGATTGAGTTTCCATTTGTATATCATTTATATACAGTATCTACAAAAAACAACTATAGATGTCTGTCAATACCAGTCTGGCCTAATGATGTCATCAGCATGTTATGTGGCAGCTGCCATTTATCTTAAATAGTTGTGTTGCATTTTACCAGAGGTTGACCTTTGCACTAAATGAGCTTCCCAAGAGGAAACTGATTGAGTTGGCTGTTTGTGATAATTTGGTTGGCCAGGAGTAACTCAGCTTTTTTCAGCAGGTCGATAAACTCTGAAACAGCACTAACTAGTGTGGTGAAGCAAACAAGACAAACTGCTCCAGGCCTGCAGACTTTAGATTGACCAACACTACAGCTTCTTTGCTTCTGTCTTTTTCATTGTATATCATCAAAGTACTAACATTGTTAATGGCTGCTTCATTTAGATGTGCAATGTTCAAAGGTAACATGTCTGCTGTGAACAAGGACATACAGGATAACTAAAGATAGTCTACACACTCAACCTAAAAACAAACTGTGCACAGTGGTGGTTTGAGTTGATGTGACGATGCTGCCATCTGGCTTTCAAAACCTGAAATGGTACACGGTGCCTCTACTTTAAATAACCTCATGAATTCATCATCATCCATCTGCACAATGTCCACCATCATTTTTTTTTCCAACATTTTATTGAAAAATGTATTTACCAAAAAAGAAACACAACAGAGCATTTAGAAATGCTTATTATTGTTAATGCATCTGGACGTGTTAATGCTAACGTGTGCGCCAGTTTTTGCAATTTATAATACACTTCAGTCACTAGTGTTTGTTGTTGGCTGCGTGCAAATGTACACAACGTGATTATAAACCTAAAGAGTCCAGCGGAACAAAAGTGCACTGAGACAGTAATCATTCATACTGCACCACAGATTGTAAATACATCTTTATATACAGTCTATGTGCTGCACAAGATGAGAGTGATGCACATTTCAGTGCAACGCTCTGCTGGTTTTATTTTTTTATGACCAGTCCTTGATGAAAGTAAGGTGAGGTTTCTGGCTCATGGTACAGGTAGTATTGCTGTCAGAGGTTAACCAGCTTCCAGTGCTGCCCCTGCTCTAAACCCAACTCCCCTTGGTATGTGTTGAGTGCAAGTGAGGCAACAGATAACATTTCATCTGCTTTCTCTTCCTTCACTTGAAAAGCTAGTTTGACTGTGTGCTTGTTCTGAGTGGTCGGCACCACTCTGAGACCTTGTATTAATTCTCAGTGAATACTGGGCCTACATAACAAACTACAATACATTTATTTTTGAGTTGCAAAAAGTACTGAATGCTGAATTTATTCTGTTATCACACATCCTATAGTTTAAATAATAACTTCTAAATGTATCATATTATGATGAATTCATCATTTCATTATGAATTTAGGCAAATGTCTTGCACATCAGTGTGTATTAACACAATATTAAACTGTGTTTGTGACGTCTGGCCTTTTGTTAAATACAAAAAAAAGCTTTTCTCAAGTGACAAAGCAAGGCGTCGCTAATAGTGAACTGATTTAAAAAATGATAAAAAATATCCAGGCCTAGTAAATGGCAGGTTGTTTATTATCAAAGCGGAGGAAAAGTTCTACAGCTCAGTTTCATTATAAAACTGAGCTATGATAACAAAAGTTGACCATCTGATCTGGGATCAGTAATAAAGTTTCCAACTGCCATTAACCACAGACTTTTAGTCAGTTTTTGCTTATTTGACTCCAGTTTCATGTTCAGAGATGCTACTCAGGGATAGGTCAGGGAATAGAACTGTACTTTACACAACTTGTTTCACAGTGTGTTTTGTGTAACCAGGTCACGACATGATCTGCAAAACTGAAAGTACAAAAAGAAACTTTCTACACACAAGGGTATTTTTGTGTTTTTATAAAAATGACTCCACTACTTGACAAAGGTTTATGGCCTGTTTGAAAACACTGCAACTGACAGCGTGCAAAAACAAGTGCAGCAGATGCTACAGTTCACGACAAAGTTTCCACATCACCTGTCAGTTTTAACTTCTGGCCACAGAGACACTGACGTATCAGTAAAGTGGAACATGTGTGATTCATCATTTGCATCCCAATTTGAAACTTGTTATGTACAACAGTTTTAGGCAAAGGCAAACTTTATCTGTATGTATGGAAACGTGTTTAATACAAAGTTGTGCAGAATACGAAACGTAATACCAGCCACAAATGAAAGGCAAGCATGATGATCTCAGAAGACTAACAGATCTGTTCATCTGACACTGAACTTTGCTTCTTCTTGATTCCTACTGGGTGATATTCTTGAACACCCCTAATGTATCTTCTGCTTCATGTGTACAGCACCATTAGCACTGGGTCTTGGTCTGGTCCCTGATAGAGGCGTGTTCAGAGAGGTGGCCTGGCACTTAGGAAGACTTCCAGAGGGTCAGGAGAGAATGGTGGCAGTAAGGCGTGTAAACAAACAGCCGTCACCTTTGCATGGGATGTCTGGAGCCCAGCGAATGTTTCCCACGACTGACCCCTTTCCGTGGAGAGTCTGGCTGCGGTAGTCTCCCTTTGGCCTCCGGCTCTGAGTCACTGAGCTCCAGGTCGGGACAGTATCCATCGCTGTCTTGGTATGATCTCATGCTTTTCACTTTGTGTTCAGACACGGGTTTAGCCCAGAGTCTCTCCTTGGATGAGCCCTTACGAGACAGTTTGTCAGGGATCCGCAGGTCCTCTGTGGTCCGTACCAAATTAATGGTCGCCTCCTTGAAGGACCTGCCAAAGTGCTCCATGGCAGACTTACGGAAGCTGCCCTTATCTAAAGTCTCATTGGAAGCGTCCTGCTTACTGGGCGTCTGGCAGGAACTATCCTTCTGAGCCATAAACTTCTCTAAGAGAGCGTTAGATTTGGCCACACACGCTCGGTCTTGGTCCAGTTTGCCATTGTTGTTGGAGGAGTGGCCATGGAGCGCAGCATGTAGGGCTAAAGGTTTGCCAGTTGGTTTAACAGGTAACGCTGGATTGTTTGAGAGGATCGATGAAGACAGTCGGCCATTGGAGCGCTCCTCTCTACGACCACGTCCGTGCAGCTGAGGCTTCCCCTGCCCCAGCCCCTCACCAGTATGATCAGCAACATTCCCACTATTGTCTGGGCACAGTGGTCCATTACCGGATTTGGAACTGGGATTGCCGTTTCCAAGACCTGAGGCTTTGGGCATTTTCAGCTTCAGGGTGATCCTCGGTGGAGGACAAAACAGCATACTCTCCACTGGAAATGAAGCTGGAACACCTTAGGACACAGAAGGACACATAGGACTCAGCTACGATTCAAACAGCACAAATACAATATTAGCAAAGAGGAAAGAATAACAGATGGCTCACCAGCAGACAGCTCCTGGTTCATCAGCTTCACGTGCAGGTTGAACATCTGCTCCTGGGCTTTACTCTGCAACAGCTTCAGCTTCTCCCGTCGACTCACCATGTAACACAAATTCCTCACCTGCAGAATGACAAGGAAAAAAATTTCAATAAAAAACAAAAAAACTGCACATTTGTCTGTATTTTCATAGAGCAGTATTCATATCTGAGAGCTTACAGCCATGCCATTGTACAGTGACTGGTAAAGCATTCACCAAGTGAACTTATTTTTATTCATTCATTCAGTCACAGTGAATTAGGCAACGTTTCTGACACTTAGCAACAGAAAATACTTGTTAATACACAAAGTAAAATTGACAAATGAATCTAAATTAAGTACAAATATAAAATTCTGCGACATGATCATGACATTTTTAAATGTTAAAATGATCATTCATGAAAATAACTGTTGGTTGCAGGCCCACACCAGGATTCACCTCTCAAGTCAATATCAGAGGCACCAATTACAGCTTTGTTTGTATGAGAATAGGTCTGCTTCAACTTTGTTTTACTCTCATTCCTCTTGACTCTGATTTTTAAGTCCTGCCACAAACTCTGGATTGAACATTAACACTGCTGTGAAGCCATTGCCTAAGTTTATGTTTGGGCTTAGAAACTATGTCTTTTCCCAGGTGGGTCCATTTTACTCTCACACGCTCTTCCAGAAGCTGCTGCACAGTTTTCTGCTGATGTCTGTGTGTACATACACAGATTTTATGTCAATTTTGATTCGACGTTGTGAAACAATAAAGCAAAAAAATAATAAAAATCTCTCATTACAATGAGAGGTTAGCTCAGGACATTCAATATTTCAGTACATGGGTCTTATGTGCACCGTGCACAGTACAGAGGCTCATGGGAGATTTCTGAGATAGACATATTGATCAGTATTATTCATAAAAGACACGCATTTGTTTAAAATGCACCAAAAAGTACCACGCCTCAACACTATATACGACAACACTGCAGTGAAAGTAGCACCCACCCTCTCCAGATCTTGTCGCAGGTGCATGAACATCCGCATGCGTGTGTGGATGCTGTCCTCCTGCGGCTGCAGCACCATGTTCTCCTCCTCCTCTTTAGGTGGCAGCAGAGGTTTGTTAAAGTTACTTTTCCTCTTCAGCTTCCAGTACTGATAGATGAAGTCGGCCAGGCGCTCCGAGAGGTCGAGGGCTGGGGCCAGCTCCTCCAGCTGGATTAGAGAGTAGAACTCCTCCTCCAGCTCCTGCAGTCTCTGCGCCCGCTGGCCCACCTTCCCTGCCTCAGTGGGGGGTTTCGAGCGAGCTGGGCTCAAGCCAGCTTCCCCAGTTTTAGATTTGCTGTGCTTGAGGCAGTAAGACTTGAACTTGACTTCATCCCCTTCATCCAGGATGGTTTTCATCTCCAGACTGTGCTCAAAGGCACATGTTACATGGAAAGGAGTGGTGCAGTTCTTTACAGAGCACTGGTTTAGCAGAAAGGAAAGGAAGGAAAAACAGGCTATTATTTTTAAATAGACTTTAAGCCGAATACTAGGAATAACAAGATAAGGGTAAGAGCAGGATATAAGGATTTACATATTTTGGAGAGAACCAGTTTCCTCAGTAAGATGAGATTACTGGTTGGGTGGCAGTACTAGTGCCACAAAGCCCAAAAAGGACAAGGTGGGACGTATGATGGTTATTTGTCACCATTGCAAAATTAAGGAACACGCTAACATTTCAGGAGGTAAGTTACGTGAGAAGATTGATATGACTCTCATGTCTGTGTCCTAAATATGAAGGTACAGGCAGCAGCTTGTTAGCTTAATTTAGCACAAAGACTGGGGACAAAATCTTCTACGCAGCACCTCTGACTTTCATCCATTATGTCCTTTTTGTAGAATTTGTTGCAATCAGACAGCTGTTGTCCCTGTATCCAGTCTTTATACTTAGCTAATCTAACTGGCTTTTTGCTGTAGTTACATATTAATGCACAGTACAACTTGAGTCATATCAACATTCTCATTTAACTCTGGGTAGAAACCAAATATTTCCAAAAATGTTAAAACTTCAAATTTCAGAGGGTGACTCTGATACTGAAAGGCATTATCTGATGAAGTGCTTACAATCCAATCTACACACTCCTATAATGAATACTGTTTTGTTCTAGTGAATATTCTTAGTGACTGCACAGGTTCACACTCACCTGGATACATGCGCCTGTCTTCAGTTTACACAGACTGCAGATGAGTGACCAGCGACTAGGTGGGATGTGGGAGACTTTGGTGATGGGCTCCATCCTCTCAGGACAAGCGATGCTCACCTATAGATCAGCAAAACATTCAGCGTGATAGGTGATTTGTAGATATTGAACTGCTCAGAGAGATCTAAGTGTTTGTGTATTTACCTCTGGGATCCACAGAGCACAGCTAACATGAGCCCACTTGGTGCCTGCACGTGTGGCTTTCATGGCACCGCCCTTCTGGGGACACAGAAGGCACTGCGGGTCGATGCCGAGGACACACGTCCGGCACAGCCAGTTTCCGACAGGCACTTTGACTATGCCATAGCAGGCCTGTGGGGAGAACAGCGGGTAACACGTGTGACATGTGCAACTGGCATGTTCATTATCAAATTACCCAACAGAAGGCAGGAGAAATAGTCAAATGATGAAGCAGAAAATTCTGTTTTAGCCAGATAGACTCAAATCTTTATATTGGAACGTGGGCACGTGAACTACCTCTAAATCATAAGACAGAATATTAATTCAGTTTATCTGATGGTAACTTGAGACATTAAATGCCCACACCTTTATTTTAGCTGGACAGTCTCTGCACTATTGTGGCCTGTAAATGTAAATTCCTCCTGTATGTTGAAGAAGGTTATTTGCTAGAGCCAGCAGAGTTACTACTAACTGACAACTCTTTTTAGAGGGTGATATAGTTCCTGGTAAATAACTACTCAACATGCGGCCTGTGTGTTGAACGACAGTATGCTTGTGTTTACCTGGTGCACACAGATGTTGCACTTGTCACAGAACACCATGTCATTCCCTTCTTCGCTGTCGGGGGAGCGACACACGTCACAGATGACGTCCTCGTCGTATTCAATCCCCAGACCCTCCACTGTCTCGATGGCGTGGTTCATGTTGTCATGGCACTGTTTCTCCAGGGCCTCCATTGCTCGCTCCATTGTCAGTTCATCTATGGGCCCCTCCCCTGGAGGACAGACAGGGACAAAACCCCACATGGTCAGAGAAACCCCAGCAGACACCATTAGCACTTCAACAGTTCATAGCTTAATGCTCTTATAACCAACTTAGGGAGAGAGATGCTCACAGCTGCAGATATCAAATATCACTGGGATAGTACAATATGAACCTTAGAGTGAATAAAACCTTTACAGTCCTACATCATACCCATGTGGTCCAGCTCTCTGTTGACAGTATGCAGCCAGTACAGGTCCATTTCGTCCAGATCATAGCGACACATAGCCTCCGCCAGCTCTTTGATGTTAACATAGCCTGGTTCTGTTGAGTCTTGACTCGAGCACTGGATGTATTTCCTTTGATGGGTGTAAAGAACTTCCTTTGACTTCTCTGCAATAATTCTGAAAATAGAACACACAAGCTGTCAACCCTGAAAACCACTTAGTGATCAATTTGCTGTACCAAATGGTTTAGATTGTTTCTTTGCTATGAGCATTACCTGACTGAGGGCACTGGGATGGTGTCTGGACTTGCTGGCACCTGGACTCCCTTCTCCCACTCCTGTTTCCAGGTGTCTGCCAGCAGGTAGTAGTCCTCTGGGGAGATATGGTGGGAGTCGGGCAGCTTCATGGCACTGATCAGGTCTTTTCTGAACACCTGCAGGAAACGGGAGAGGCCGGGGACAGCGGTCAGTCACCCACCAGCGCTTCATGTTTAACACTCAGCACAGAACCTGACGGCAAGGGGAACTTACTTCAGCCGGTTTCTTCGGGTTGGAGGCGGGGGTTCCAGATTTACTCCCATAATTGCTGGGTGAGCAGAAGGAGGTTGAAGGACCTAAAGAAAGAAATGTTAATAAAAGAGCAGTGGCGAAATTTAAACAGAGTCTGAATTAGCTTATGGGATGTCTTAGGCAGGTGACTCACTCTCATTGTCAGAACTGTCGCTGCTGCTCGAGGACCTGAGACGTTTCATCCTGTAACATCCTGCAGATGAGACGAAGAAATGACAAACATTAACGTAGGAAAACAATGGACTTTAAGAAAGAAAGAAGAAAAGTGCACAGAGTTACTCACCATAAATTTCAAATTGAAAACCATGCTAGTAGATTCTTCTGAAAAACCCTTAACCACCTAATTCAATATCTGCAAATAAGAAATACAGGTAAGTCCCACAAACATGTAGGCAGAAAAACAATGAGCAACTGTTCTGTTGACGTGCACACTCGACTGGGTCTGGACTGAAACCTTCCAATGAAAAGTCCATTTTAGTCAAAGTCAAAGTAAACTTTATTGTCATCTCTGCTATATACTGTACAGGTACACAGAGAGACGAGACGACGT
>JAUMHL010000021.1:5304858-5315689 GCA_032362345.1 Sandelia bainsii | reverse complement strand
TGAGGTCCATAACAGTACAATATGAAATCTATGACGTAGGTGATAAACAGTGTCTAAGAGCAAGCAGTTCTTTTGTGTATTAAATGAATGTCAGTAGTAAACTACAAACACTGAGAAGTTAATATAAAATGTAGCAGGCAGAGCCTTAGTTTTCAGATTTTTCAAGCATTGATGTTTCAGTGGGTCAGTTTAGAGCAGAGCAGAGCAGACACAACACCAACAGTTTGTGGCTTCAGCCTCGTGAACCACCACAACTCATTACAAGTTTTTTTAAAACAGTGGGACTCACACCCGGAGTAGCCCCAAATACAGTACGCTGTTTCAACAGACAGGACATGCCTCACATTCCCCATGAGGACAGGAGGGGTGGGAGGAGAAAAAGGCACGAAGCCAAATCCACTCCACACCATAGTATAAGTAAAACATGTACAAGCAGTTTGTTACTAGTTATAATGTCCAAACAAGGACTGTAGACAACATTCAGTCTGATCACACTGACTCCTCAGTTTATCACTAGTAACACACAAACAAACTGACATTACATGTAACAACCGCACCAACAAAACTGGTTCCAAAACCATTCTAAAAACTCTGCTCTAATTTAAAAAAAATCACACGACACAAATACGCCACAGTAAACTGTGTGTTCAGCTCTGTAGCAGAGTCTGCTCTGGCTGCACTCAAACGTCCGGCATCTGCTACTGACACGAGCGTTCCCATCTCTGAACACAGCAAACTTTGTGTGTTCACTTACTCAAGACAGATAAATTATGAATAATGTGAAAGTTCAGCTAGTTCAAATGAATAGCTACGATTAAGGCTACAATTAATCATTTTGGCTACAAACGTCATAAAAAAAATGAAAATGCTCCTGGTTTCTTTAAACTGTGTGTTTCTATTTTTGGTAAATAGCCCTGAACACAAAGTTTTTTAGTTTACAATCATATAAGACAAAGAAAACAAACAACTGTAGGAGAAGCTGGAACCAGACAATGGCTGGCCTTTTAGCTTTAAAAAAAAAAAAAACACCACCATGAAATGTCTGCATAGTTGACCAATAATACTCTGTCAGTCAATGCATCAATTTATTTATCAACTTATCGATTCAGCCCTAATCATGCCAAAATACACGATTGATGATGGCATGCATTTCTGAACAGTTCATGAATTAAATAATCACTAGTTTCAGCACTGGCACAGTCTTTTAAGCTGTTTTACTTTTGTATGTTGCTGCTGAGATGTTTTATGATCCACAACACACCTGTTCTCCAGCCTGAAGTAAAGTAAACACACCGGAGGAAATCACTTTGAAATATGTTAGAGACGGGACGACCACCCTGGTGACCCCTGCTCAGAGGCTGCAGGCTGTGAATGGACCGGATATGACGTCACGCTGTCCACAAACGCCTCATGTGAGGTTTCAGACTTAGTCAGTGACTGCACTGAGGTTGTCGCCTTGTTTACACTGTTTACAGTCATACAGTGTAACACCATTGTCTCACACGTACTAATGACTGGGTGAACTTTTAGAAAGTAAAACCGTAAACAACAAAGTGCCTGTCCCTGCCCGAGGAGCCCTGTTGGCGCCAAACACACACACACAGGCCTGTGGCGGACTGCACTGCAGGCTGTGGAGAAATCAAACATGGGCGCCTCCGTCATACAAAGATGTCACTTCCTACAGCCGTGAAGGCGAACATTTGTACATCTGTACACCTCTGCTGGGCTTTTTGTTCAATGTGGCGAACACGTAGCTCTCAGAAACGAGCTCGGCTAATAGTCGCCGACATTTGTGTAGCAAAGAAGCACAGAGAGTCCTGTAAAAGCAGACAAGGAGGAGGCCCAGTGGCCTGGATGGACCATCCTGGGCAAACCCTGGCACACTGAGCCCCAGTGAACACTCGAGCATATTGTCCACAGTCCTCCCTCTTACCTCCAGTCCACGGTCCGCTGCCCGCTCCACACTCGTACCAGCCCGCTGTAAACCTCCAGCACACACCTACCAAACAGAGGCGCTGCTTTCAGCTGCAGATCTGATTTAGTTTTATTGTATCCCACCACACTGGGAATCTCCAGGGCTGCAATCTGTCCTCCACCACGGCACAACACCTCTATTGTACCGCGCCTCCCGCCGGGTCCTAAACCCCGCCGCTTTCCAGCAGCCGGGGTTCGCTCGATTTGACCACCGGCGTTAACCTCTGTGGCCCACAGAAAAAAACACCTACGGCAGTAAAATCCCCAACAATAAAAACACACGGAGATTAAAGAAGCAAACAGCAGCCAGTTTGCTTTTAGGTGTTGTACTGCTTTTAATGTGACACTATGATTTTATAAAACACGATGTCATGTACGTGTAGAAACAACAAATAACACACACATGTGCAGTCATAAAGACAAACTGCTCTACTACTGTAAGCTCCAATACAAAAGTTTTACAAATACAAAAGTACATCACAGTTTGTCCCTGTGTATATTCCTCTAAAAGGCAACTCTACAGGACTGTTTGATATACCACTTCTATCTTCTGCCTGTATGAATAAAGACGTCAGTCTGACTGTAACCACTAATAATAAGGAGCCAACTTATGAAAATGCTGTTTGAGCAAGTCAAAAGGAAAAAAGCTGAAGTGAAAATTGTGTACTGACTCAATGAGGAAGAACATTTTAATGAACTCACCAATTCAACATTCACCACGCTTCACAGAAACACTGGTGAGTGCTGGTCCACTTGATAAAATTAATCTAATACAAGATTTCAGCAAAATGTTTTGAACAACACCAACAAAGATAATTCACTAATTTGATGAGGGATATTCAGAAATCTGGTTGTTTTTTTAATCATAACAAATATACATACAGTCAGTTATTTATGTTTACTGCTTGTTCATACATTTTTAAATAACATTTAAAGGGAGAGTTCACTCATTTTCAACTTGCTTTCATTGGTTTTAATTTAGTGAGTACATCAAAATGCACAGCATTAAATGCCCCTCTGACTTCCCTATATACAGCACCTCTGTAAAATATCACTCTGCTTCCAGCTAAAAAAACTCCTCCAGATGATGAAGTCTGGAGGAGTTTTTCAGTACAGATGTCATCTGGTTGCTCATACTTTGGTGCAGGGAAGAGTTTGCAGACCTGCTCCTCCAGAACTCATCCAGATGACATCATTTGCATTGAAAACTCCCCCAAATGATGTCACCTGGAGGAAACTACAACCATAGGATTCAAGTTATGTGAAGTCGCCTGTTAAATTCAATTGGAAGCTCTGGACAGACTAATCAGATTACAAAGGGGAACCAGATTATTTCCCTTAACCTTACAGCCCACAGCCAATATCACAAAGCCTGAAAACAATGACGTCACACATCATGACACTTTTACTAAAAATGATAAAGAACATTCATTTGGCTCTGTACAAAATGATCAGTAGAGAGGCATCAAAGCTCAGCATTTTTACACCTTTGCCCATTTAGTGTAAACTGATCAATTCATTTAAATGAACAATTCTTTCACAGTTCAACTTTGGCCTAACATACAAATAATATATAGTTATTCTGCCTACACAGCATGTTTCAAATATACACATTTTAAACAAAGAAAAGTCCATTATCTAAACCACATACACAAATAAATCCTTATAAGAAAGCAAAAATATGATTTTTATATAAAATACTTTCCCTCAGGAATTTTTATGCTCATGGTTTTTTCCATTGCAATGACAGTTTCAGACAGTAATGAAAAGCATTAAATTAAAATGAATTACATATACATCAAAGACCTACATTTACAATCAGTGGAAGCAACAGATTCAGCAAATACATTTATAGAAATATAAATATTCACAGTAGTCTTAGAAACTAATGGATGATAAGTTGATTACAGCAAATGTTTTTAGGATTCTTGATAGGCAGATAATGCATTGTTTTATAAAGGTTTTATCAATTCAGTCCTTAATATGATCCGACTGTCCAAGTCTTTGAAGACAAAAGAGGCAAGTAATCAACTGTTAACTCATATTCAACCCGAGTTAGATGACGAGGGTCTAGGAAGTCAGTGTCTGAAGAGCAATTTGTTTTGATACATACTAATAATTCACAAGCCCATCTGCATGTCAGCGAAGTTGAAGAAGTTGTCCACATCTCGAGAGGACGTATTTTTGTTATCAGAGACAAAAACCTGTTAAAAAAACATAACATATGCTAGGCTGTCTGGAATATTTTTTCTAAAGAAGGCGACTCAATTTGTGTAAAATCATAATAGATGGACACTCCAAATATAGTGTGATTACCTTGGTGCCACTGAACACTTCACTGGTGATGTTCTTGCAGGCTTCCACAACTCCGTCACCATTCAGCTCCAGGGCAATGACAGGACCTTCAGTAGTGAGATATAAAATCACAATCCTACAGTACAGTAACCGTCCAAACCTCTGTATACTTTATATTCACTGCTAAATGTACATATGCTAAATAAAGGTCTTTCTTTTCAATACAAAATCCTGTTAAATTTACACACACTTTGGTGATTAAACAGTAGTTTTCTGGTAGAAAGTTGATCACGAAAGTTTCAAATATTCAGGGGATTTCTGTTTCTGAACTGTTACTGGAAAACCGGCAGTCAGTGCTGTTGTCATAATAGAAATCATGTCAACATGTTGACAGCAAAAACTGTTTTGGTTTCTATAAAATGGTAGAAAGCTACAGTAAACAGCGGGTTGAGAAGAAAGATACTTTTAAGTATCTGAGTGAAGAAGTACAAGAGAAACAGAACAGAGCCAGTAACAACTCAGAGTAATAGCATTAGAAACTGACCTCCTTTACCAGTACATGTCTCACTCCTCTACTCAATACTCTCATTTAATGTAGAGTACCTTTGGTGATCCAGTCCACGAGATCCTCTGCGTTGTTCTGAAAAACCCTCTTCACATCCTCAGGTCGCATTGAGACCTCCTTCGTCTGAATTAGCACAAAACCTTTAGCAGTCGCCTGCACATGTGAGATAAAAATGCTGTATAATAAATATCCAAAGGTTGAACCATCAAGTCTGCCTTACACACACACACAGAAGATGTAAAGATGCATCATGTAACAAAACTTATTTACTGTCCCACATGTGGATCCAGGCTCATGCTTATGTGATAGAGTAATGCATATTTTGGCAACAGTACAAACATAACTGGAATGTGCAAGTAACAACACAGGCGGCTTGTCGAGGTGGCTTAGCATTTCACATAACACTTTCTACAAGCTGTCATTTGGAACGCCTACAGAATATTGGAAATATAAGATTCAAGTCAATTGTCAGTATTACAGATAAGAAAGAAATACTAATGTGTGTATCTAAAAAATATTTATATATTTAAATATATTATTTAAATATTTACATATTTAATGCTCTGGGGTGTAACAGCATTAACAGCAATTTAAACCCACATATACTGAGAAGGAATCATTTGTTTGACAGGACATGTCACCTTTAACTCACTTTTCTTGGACAACGATAAATCCACTGCTCAAGCAACTAATTTCATTTGATGCATGATACACTTTGTTTTGGAGGTTACTGCTTGATTAGATCGCCTCAATATGTAGCTTCATTTACAATTCTTTGCTAAATTTCGATCTGTAACCTGGTTCAGGATGTGGTTGTTAACATTGTGGTTTTGCTTTTCATTTGAGTCATTCTACAATCATTCAAAGCACAGCTGACACATGACGGACTTCACCCAAACTTTGATATATATAGACATATGTGGACATGTAGACATTCAAAGTATTATCAGTAAGTAAACCATGATGTATCATTACCCCCACCCTTTTTCCACTTATATAGAAACCAAGACTTCCTCTTTTTACTAACACTTCATAACCACTGGTGTTAGACAGAGCAAAGCCTTCTCACACTCACATCATCAATCAGTTTGCGGGCATTTGCGGTGGTGTACTCTCCAGCAAAGAAAACAAAGAGGCAGGACTCCTCACTGTCCTTACGCCTCCCTCCCTTTGTCAAAGGCACAATGCTGCGTGCGGGATCAGTGGAGATTCGAACTGACTTGAACTCCGACTCTGGGTCAGGGGCCGGGACAAAATCCAGAACCGATGCACCCTCTGCTAACAAGCTCCAGTTGTTCTCTCCAGACACCGGTGTGAAGTCATGGATGTTGCTCCAATTGTTGTTGAATATGCTGAGCCCGGCATCCTTGAAGTGGAAGGCCAGCTCGGGGTAGTAGTACTGAAAGCAGGCGAACTTCATACCCGTAGATGACTCGATAATGGGTTGTGTGGCACAGCACAAGAAAACCTCCATCTTTTTACAGTCCCGTGTGCGAAACTGCTGACAGGCCACCACGCACTTGATGTCTTTACAGTCTCTGAAAAACACACTGCCCTTGACAGGTCCTAGAAAAATACGGCAATTGACACAGTCATCGATGGTGATAGTTGCTGATTGGTCGAACACATAGATGTTGCAGTTCTCACACTCTTGGATGACAAACTGTTGTCCGTTCACTTTGCCAGGCACACGGCCCACCGTGACATCTTTGAGTCCTGTCAGCATATAGTCTTTGGGATCAACCTATGGCACAAGTCACTAAATTAGTATTCAAACAATATACTTTGAGATGCACCACATTTTTAACCATACCAGTATGTGACATATTCACGTTTCTATCATAATAACAGAAACGTTTTATTACCACACACACCTCTCAGATATGCCTATACCAATAATGCACTTGTATGCATTTTCTTTTGTGTCATTACAACACCATGCAAACTTTTCCATGCGTGGATTGGATCTGATTTAAACCGGTTAACTATTTTGAGACGGACACCACGTGTTGTACTGTTTTATTTGTTGTATCGCATTTAAGGTGCAACATCCTATGAGTCAAAACGGAAGCTGAACCACCACTTAGTTGACGCCTATGCTGTCGGAACAAGCCATGTTAAGTGTGGTCAGCTGGGGAACAGTGAACTACACAGTCTTGTGAAGTAATCTGATAATGAGATAACGTTAGGTACATGAAGTGAGGGACCGAGGGCGAGGCTTTGAGCCTAAAACTCAAGATTGCTGTCAACTAATAATGATCAGTGAATGCATCCCCAGCCTGGTTAACAATTAGATTGTAAAGCTGAATGTTTTGCGATGTTGCGCAATGCATTTCAGTTGGCTCACCTTTACCGCTACAGCACTCAGGAAATCAGTTCACCATAAGATAACGATACAAGGAGGCACAAAAGGCCACGTAGGTAGATTTTAACACGGCAGAGAACAGCAACATGATTGTTTTGCTACACAAACGTCACCTACGTTTTAATTTAACGTTATAATTTAAAATGCGTAATTGCACCTTTTGGAGACAGTACACTAACCTTAGCTACCTATGTGCGAGGATGCACACACGTCATGAGGTGTTAGGCAGTCTGCCAAACTACACTTTAATGGTTAAGACCTGCATTTGCCACCAGCTGTTTGTTTATCATTTATTTTACATTTGTCTGGTCTTGTTTAGTACCTTTTCTCTCTTATCCCAGCTGTACTGCTTCGGAGCCTCATCGGTGTTGTTGCCAAGGGGAACCGCGTTGCTTGTCGTCGTAGTTTCGACAGTCGTTGCTGTCGGCGTACGATCCTCTTTTTCGGATGACTTTCTTTTGGATTTCTTCGAAAAGAAGCATCCCATTTTGCTTTTTTTTTCACTGGCGACCAGATTAAACCACTTTTCTATGCGGAACGTTAGCTCGGAGGACACGAGAAATGTGAGGAAGAAGCTTACGTACACTGTAGTTGACAAGATTTTTTTTTTTTCAGCTTTCCGTTTCCCAGCTTCGTTTCGCAACCAATCAGCGCCATAGTAGTCGTTACAACATCCAATCACAAACCGGGACAGAGTGACGGAATCACGTAGAAGAGGCGTGCGCTCATGAGGCGTTTAGGTACAGATACAAAAGAGAATAATTAAAATGACTTTATTGTAAACATGTATTAATGCTTGTTATTTATTGCTATACAATAAAACACAGGCGTAGACGATAGATAGAAGTTTACTTAATAGTTAACCACTCAATGCGGCCCCCTTAGATACATTTAATGACTGCTAAAATAATCACGTTTCATAGATACATAAATTAATTAGTCCTCTAATTTTTTTTTATGGCAAATTCAAATACACGTTGCGTGACACAATGGAAGTTCCTCGACTGATCCCACCACTTGCTTCAATGGGCAAAGAGGAGGACCACACAGGTGAAATCAAATACCTGTCAATGTACCATATAAACTGAATGCACCATTATCTATATAATGGGCACACCCCTGTGGGTGTTGTCTTTACCTCCAAAAGCAGCTTATTCAGTCGCAATAAAAAGTAATGGCACTGTTTGTTTTCTGCATAAATTGGTCATCAAATGCAATCTGTTCTTCACCAAAGTCACACATATCAACACAATATTTTTAAGCTGATAAAACACAAACAGTGACGATAGTTCATGTGTTTATTGAACACACCCATCAAACATACAGAGTAATCGTGGAAAAATAAGTAAAAATGTGTTTTAATAACAGGTTGAACCACCTTTGGCAGCAATAACCTCAAGCATACGTTTATTGTAGCTGTGGATAAAACCTGCACAACGTCCAGGAGGAACATTGAACTATTCTCCCTCACAGAACTCCACTGCAAAATGTGAATTTTGTGTCTCCAAAGACATTCTGTAGTCAATATACTTTGATGTTTAGGGTCATTGTCCTGCTGCATCACCCAGCTTCTTCCGAGCTTCCGGACCACCACCCTGACATGATCCTGTAGTAACTATTGTGTAAAATACAGTCACCAGCCACTTTATTAGGTACACGTGCAATCCAATACAGCAGCTCTGCGATGAATGCTACTTTAACAAGGTTACAGTTTCTCTTTTTTTTTTTTAAGATTATTTATTATTTGGCCTTTATTTGATAACTTGACAGTGCTGGGAGAGTAAAAAAGACAGCCATACTAGAGTGCATTATATTAAGAGGTGTTTCTAATGTTTTGGCCACCCTATGTAAAGTGAATGAGGGGGCCAAAACATTAGAAACACACCTCTTTAAATTAAATAATGCACTCCAGTACAACTCTACCACCCACTATGACCTCTATAATAAGTAGAATTATCACCTTTCTGACAATTTCTACAAAAACTGAGAAATTATAACCTCCATAGCAGAGCTGCTGTATTGAACTTACTTTGATTGTACAGGTACCTAAACAAGTGGCTAGTGAGTGTAGATTATATGAAATAATAATAATATGCTGCATAAAATAAAATGTATGTAAAGACTGCCACAGATATTGCAACTGTGCTGATATATGGGCATGTTTTACACACCAGCCAGGTTTATAATCAGTTTTGAGTTTGAGGTATAGGTAAAAAGAACACAGTCACACACAACAACCAACCAGATGTCATATTAGCTTCAAACTACTAGGCCACTCTTATAATAGGTAATCCATCATGCTACAGTGATAGATTCTCTGAAGCTGTTCCTCTTCTCAGTCTAAATACCCCCTTGGCAGAGTTAAAAAATGAATTCACTGCTAAGGCAGAGATACTGTAAGTTGCTTAAAGTCTTGAGAGCATTTAATCAGACTCCCTTTATACCCTTTTCACAGCTGTTTCTGACAGTCACAGTGATGACAAACAACATCTGGTGCTACTGATTGGCTTCCAAATGAAATGTATTTTCAGGTGCTACTATTGCATTAGTGTTTAGATTCACTCTCTTTTCACGTCCGCAACACTTTCTCACAAATGAGCATGAGTGTCTGCAGTGAGTGGACCTTACTGGAACACAAACGAATTGCAAGACAGCAGAATTGGAGTTCATTACATCAGGGTAAAACCAGCAAAACCTCCATTATACCACATGATGGGATAAGGCACACCTGGATCAGCCTGTTTGGGTGGCCTATATATATTCTTTTAAAACATTCCATCTTTCTACTGTGCAGTAATGCCTTCTTTTGGCATATTTCTGGACAAGGAAAGTCAGTAATGTCGCTGGGACAAATTTGATTTGCACCGCCTCTTGCTTGCCAATAAAATCAATACTCATTGCTCAGCGAATGGAGTCTGCCTGACTGTGACCAGCTCACGATGCCAAGGCAGGAGAGCACTTTTCAGTGCTGGAAATTCAACAATCACTTGCTTCTGAAATCAGAAAAGGCCTCTAACATTACTGTACGGTAAATGCATTTTTTCCAGCTGTGAAAATTCTTTAGATTTATGTTTTCAGACTTTTCAGCTTTATTGCCTGTTTTAAAATATTTGTTGGAAAAGTAAACGTAAAGAGTTACATTACTTTGATGAACTAATTAAAATAGTCACATATTGCAACTAGTAATCTGTAACTTATTAATTTCAATTCAATTCAATTCAACTTTATTTATGTAGCGCCAAATCACAACATAAGTCATCTCAAGGCACTTTACAGTGTAAGGTATATATATATGTTTACACAGAATATTTGTAGAAAAACAGTCCCACTTGAGCAAGCACTAGGCAACAGAGGAGAGAGAAAAGAACAGCAGGCAACAGAGATCAAAACAACAACAAGGAGCAGCAGACGAGGCACTGGGTAGGTTGGTATGACCAGTAACTACAGCTGCAAGGCTGAGGATACCTACAGAAAGATACAGGGAGGACGAAGCACAACTAGGGGAGAGAGAAGACACAAAGTTAATAACATGCGATGATGGCATAAGAGTGGACTGAGAGAAAAGGAGGAGAGGAGCTCAGTGTAATGTGGGAGGTCCCCCAGCAGACTAAATCTATAGCAGCATAACTAAG
>JAUMHL010000021.1:5292632-5304758 GCA_032362345.1 Sandelia bainsii | reverse complement strand
AGCAGCACTAAGATCTAACAAAACCAGTACAGAGAGAAGCCCGTGGTCTGAAGCTAAGAGAAGATCATTGGTGACTTTAATGAGGTCTTAAACCTTACAATGTAAAGTGCCTCGAGATGACTTTTGTTGTGATTTGGCGCTAATCTAAATAAAACTGAATTGAATTGAATTGTTTCTGTACTATGATTTACTCTAAATCCTGACTGGAAATCTTCATAAAGATTGTTCCTGCGCAGATGGTCATAGCCTGTTACTAAAGACAGATTTATCTGCTCTAATATGGACGTGATGATCAAAGGTAAAACCTCTTTGAGCAGTCTAGTCGGGATGGGGTCTAAGAGACATGTAGAACATTTAGATGAATTACATTTCAAAAGTAACTTTCCCAGCACCGTAAAGCACTGGCAATGGTAGCAAACAAAAGGTACAAAAAGAGGGTGAAGAGCAGTGAAAGTGAACCAAAATGGTAAAGTTGAAGCAAACGAGAAGAGAGCAGCTAAATTTCTCTGTAGAGCTGGAACAAACTGCAGTCAGATGTGATTCCCTCTGGATTTGTCACAACAACTGGCACATTTCACATTAAACACAGTCATTTAATCAAGTATGGAAATATTTACTAGTGCAGCTTTAATATTTTAGGGGCCATAGAAATGGCCTCCCTTAAAATACATACCACTGGTTCGCCCCCTCACACTGCTGCCCTAAAATCCCACCTTCCCCCCAGTCACTATCACCACCAAGGCCACAGTATCCAAAACGGATATACTTGTTTTGCAAAATGTCCAGTTTTACGCCCAAGAACAGACCACGTGAATTTCCTGTTTTGAAGCGGACCAAGCAAAGAAGTGCACAATCATCAAACCCTAAAGGACAATAACTCAGTAGCCTGTCGGTGGCCGACTTGGACTCTGTGGCTTCTTGAGCGAGAGTGTGATTGAGTCTCCTACACAAGGGCAGCGCAGTCTTACTCCGAAGCAGCTTCCTTCGCCCTTTTTTGACACAGCGCAGTGTACCTTTAAAAGGTTGGACTCGCTGGTCTACAGTCTCGGAGCACTGACTCGTTCCCCCAGTCTGCTCAGCTGTGTGTTTACCTTCCAGCAGTGACATGGCATAGAGGAGGTGTGCTGTCAGCAACAGCAGCAGCATCCTGCACCAAGGCCGCTCTCCCGCAGCTGAAGCGGAGCGGAGCGTGCGCCGCGCTGGACACGATGATACCCGTTTGGATTATACTGAGCACAGTGTCCGGGCTGAAGGCGGAGGGCGACGGAATGGAAGAACTTGCAACCGAGAAAGAAGCTGAGGAAAGTCACCGACAGGACAGTGTTAATTTGCTGACATTCATTTTACTGCTGACCTTAACCATTCTCACCATATGGCTCTTCAAGCACAGACGGGTCCGTTTCCTTCACGAAACCGGGCTGGCAATGATATACGGTGAGGCTTTTGGATTATACATTAAAGGCACACACACACAAACCCACACGTACACTCACACTCTCCTTCATACCTACCGTCACATTCCCACAAGCTTTGCATGAGTCAGTCTCCCTTGTGGTTTTACAACAGCTGCACACAGGCGATGAGCAGATAAACCTGCGGAGTCAGATATGATTTAAGTGTGTAGAAATGGACGGATGCGCCTCCACATTTCCACCAGCTCACGTTGCTCCTAATTGTCTGGGCCAGAGCTAATTTCTAGAAGGTGCTTAGGACTGTTCAGCCTTGTCTATTTTCCACCAGCCTGCTGCATGTGCAGCTTTGTCCCTGACATGTCTGAAGGCACTTACACAATGTCTCGTTTATCATCCATTAGATTACAGTGACCTTATGTATTGTGGATCGATTTGTTTCATTATATAAAAATAATATCTTGCTTTTGACTACTTCTGGAGTATGCTCTTGAAATGCCTTATATAATCATCATTCTTATTAAATATTTTATAAAGCTTCTTTCAAGCTTGCCTCAAGGCAATGAAGTAAAAAAGGGTATAGGTAACAGAATAAGAGAAAATACACGTTTTGCATTCGATCCACTCAGTTAACCTTTGAAATAAATTGGCTGTGCAGACTGTAATCAATAAAAAACTTAATTTCACCAACATAATCATTATTTGTCTGCAAAAAAAGGAAATTATTCCTTGGTCTTTGGTTGTTATATGCTACACAGTTAGAAATTCACACTGGTCAAAAGCAGAGTTTTCCACATTTATTAGTCTAGAGGGCTGTAGTCAGCGGGGGTCTGGATGTGTTTCTTTGCCTGTGAGTTCATTACGTTTATTTCTATCAGGACATGTACACATGCATGTGATATTCACTGAATAAATTGCTGAAACATGTACTAAACTGCACAGTCTAAACAAATTTGGCACACTGCTTTGGGGAAATCAACATAGAACAGTCTCCTATCAGACAAGTTCAGTGAGAAAACCTTTTTCTTTTTCTTTTATTTATGATCTAAATGTATGATAAAAGGATATGATCAATCAGAAACCACTGCCATGATGTATGATGCCTGAGCTAAACCATTTAATTGACCACATCTTTATTGTGTTTAGAATAATCAGTCGGTCAGTGCTACAAATGTCACTTATTAACCAGAGATCTCACATGAAAAACACAGACTTTGATTTGTTTAGTTTTTTCTTTCTGTATGCCCATAGAAAAAACAGACTGATCTTCCTTGTTATTTTCAGTTAAACTGCCTCTGAAGTTCTCATTTAGCAGCTTCATAAATACGGACCATGAGTTATATGCATCGGCAAATAATATCTACAGATGGGTGATAAATTAAAGGGAAAATAAATAAATAAATCTGAATAAATTATTAGATAAACAACATCCGATGTATCAACATAAATAGTGACTGAATGGTTTTATAAGGATGAAATTTTGAGTTTTTAATTTTGGACTGATTCCCACCACCATCATGAAAACACCAAATGAGGGAATGTCTTTTGAAAGAATAGTGATCCTTCCCTCCAGTACAGTCTGAAGAATCTATGTCAAGGTGCACTGAAGCTGCTCTGGCATCACACTGTGGTCCAACACCTTACTAAGAAACTGTTTTGTCACCTGTCTGTACATCATTATGTCTTTTAGGCCCACAACTAATCCTGTAAGAGACATTGCTTTGGTCGATTCTGTTTGACATTATGGACTTTAACCGCACAACTGAATCTGGTTGGGACAAGCGAACAAAGCACCTCCCTCATCAGCACCACTGTGGTACTCTTTAGAAAGCCCCTTATGGGAAGTCCCAGCTGCTCTGTGGCGAGCAGGTCGGAGACTGTGGTTGTACTGGGCAGCTTCCACATGTGAAAGTGTGTAACGGTGTTAATGTGATCAGGGTGTTCCTGTAAAAGAGAGCCAGCCTCTCAGTTAAACTATCCTGAATAAATAAAGATTAAAGAAACTACTTTGTGTTAGAGCAAACTCATATTAGTTGGCCTCTTGCCAGCATGAAAATACTGCCAAGTAGAATGTTTGTGATGATGTTGATTTGCTGTATAAAGAGGAGCCTCTACAGAAAACGTCCCCTCTGTCTGATCAGAAGTTACTCTGATATAGTAATTAGTACAAGTCAATGAATGGAAATGTGTTAATAAAACAACACTGTACATTTCAGGACTTCTTATCCAGTGTTCATTTTCCCTTTATGTTACTTCCTTGTACGAAAACACGAAACTCCCCACTGCTGGAAAGAACCTAAAGTATGTGACCACTTTAATTTCAGTATATTTTGCAAGAGGTCGACACAACCAGTGTTTTAATTGCTTGAACTAATACAGTAATTAAAGTCAAACACATACTTGTTCCAAAGCTGTGTGCTGTGTGTGTGTGTGTGTGTGTGTGTGTGTGTGTGTGGTTTAAGCCTTAGCCAGAGTGTAATGTATGGTTTCTATTTTTTTTTTTTGGCCTGTCTCCTACAGATAGCTGCTGTCTGATCAGAGGATTTATGCTCTCATTCCTTTCTTCCTGGCTTTAACTCGCCCCACAATCTTCTTATTACCATGTCTTTCTTTGCTCTGCTGCTCTCTCTGTGTCGCTGCCTGATGCTGAGCGTCTGTAAAGCACAAGCACCTGGAAAATTACATTATGCTGAGAAACTGACCTGTTTGACTTGGTGACATTTACATTTGACTAACTGACGATTCTGTGCTCCACAGTCAGTATCTGATTAATTGAAAACGATCCTATAACCGTTCTCAGGTTTGCTGGTAGGTGTGATTCTGCGGTACGGCATCCCCGCCACCAGCTACCACAAAAAGACACCCCCAAGCTGCTCGCTGAAGGAAGGACCTGTCAGCACCCTGCTGCTTAATGTCAGTGGCAAGTTCTTTGAGTACACCCTCAAAGGGGAGATCAACTCCAGAGAGATTCACAATGTGGAGCAGAATGATATGCTGCGTAAGGTACCTGTCAGAAAGGAACATATAAACTCTTCAGTTCTGGGTTTTCCACTTTTACCTGTTTAACTGCTTTATGTTTTTTTCAGGTGACATTTGACCCTGAAGTATTCTTCAATATATTATTGCCTCCTATTATTTTCCATGCTGGCTACAGTCTGAAGAAGGTGAGATGCTTTGTGTTGAAATTCAAACTTTGTGACTTTGTCAAATCTAAATTTGCACAGCACACAGTAATGTGACATGATTTGGTTGTAGGGCCTCGTGGACATATTTGCTGCCACAAACTGCAGTCTCATTGGGCAGATGGTTAGTTAAGAAAAGCTCTCATTGGCCAGGCTGTGAGAGTGTTGAGTGTTTACTGCACATAAGTGGACCTTTAGAGGGGAAGTCCAGAGCAGATGTCTTTCGTTTCCTCTGTGGCAATTGTGCTGGCAAAGAAAAGCGGCTGACGCTGACAATACGAACAGTTTCTGCTTTTGATTGTTGCGTTAGCTTTGCACCTTGTTGTTATTATTGAGAATTTCAGATGTGGCGGGCATGTTTTTCATGCATGAGTATTGAGGGTTGTACATCTTGAGCATAGGTGCTTTAGTGTCGCGACCTTGAAATTATATAGAGCAAAACGTGTTTTACCAGCTGGTGACAAATTATCTTTCTTTTTAATGCAAGGGTGTAACTTAGCCTTATCAAATTATACAGTGACAGATGATATCAAGGAGAAGTCGTGTGAATACATTGAAATGACTTTGTGCTTTGCTACTGTGCAGAGCATCGTATAACGATCTGATCATCAGACTTATTGATCAGCTTGGCAGAAGTGCACAGATATTCTCTTGTAAAGGAACCAATCAGAGGGTAGAGACGCTGGTAATATTCTTAAATTATGGAAGTGTGTGTGTATTTTTTATGTGTGTGGAGTGTGGTGGAGTATACTGAAGCAGGTAGAGGGAAGGCTGGTTGGAGCGGTGTGAATTGATTTTGAGTGTAAAGCTATCACTAGCTTGATTCTCCAGCCCTGCATGCTGTAGCTCTCATACAGGAGGGTTATCTGCATTGGTCTCTAAAGTACAAACACTGTACAGACTCATGTTTTTCTCTTCAGGGAATTGTAATAACTTTGCTGACCACCTTCCTTTTGATCCAGCACCACTACTGTGTCAGAATGATTGGAAAGGCAGCACTGCTAGTGTGGCGACCAGTGGCTTGCAAGAGAATTATAATGTTTTGACCAAATACCTGCTAAATGACTGGCATTCCTAACAAACTCAGCTACATCTTGTATTGTGTGCTAATTAGCAATCAATAGTATGCTAACATGCTATAAAAGGCAAATATTATACCAGCATCGGGATGTTAACATTGTCATGCCAAAGTTAGCTGCATAGAGCCAGTAACATTTCTGTGAATTCTTAAAGTTACAGTATGTAACTTTTTTGACTTTATTTTTAATGGAAATATGTTCCAAAAACTCCAAAACCTTAAATCTTACTATGGTGATATGCTGTCGATGGCAGACTCATAACACAGTGCTGAGTTTTTGAGTGAGGCTCTCCCTTCTAACCAACCAGAAAACAACTTTGCCAATTTCTCCAATTTATTTTCTTCTTATTAGGTTTTTTAGCTTTGAGTAGCCCCTCACCCTTCCTATGTGTACTCAGCTGAATTTAGTCTGTAGCTAATGATTAGTCTCATTATAGATTAATTTATTAGCCTATAAAACATTTAAAAAGTTGAAGAAAATTCACCAATCCAATTTATACAAGATGTATGTAATATAAAATATATTAGATGAATAAAATCAGCAAAAGCTCATATTTTAGAAGCTGGCACCAGAAAATGTGCTTATGTACAAATTTGCTTATATGATGTAATATATACTGTATGAGCAATTAGTTGTCAAAGTTACAGTCTTTTTTTCTCTTGTGAATTCAGGATCCACAGTCGAACAACATACCTCAGGAAATAGGAAGCAGTTTGTCATGTCAGTCTCACAAACTATACTGTCATTTGTTGCAGTGGCAGTCTGCCCAGGTTTATGTGGATCTAACATGTTGGCTCGGTTAATCGTCTGTTTTAGATCATTCTAGCAAAACACACAACACTGTAACTGATGTGCAAATGTTGGCAGAATTACCTTAATATCATCTAACTGAGCTGCCGCACATGATCTGATTTACCTATAAGACAACCATCATTGTAGTTTTTTTTTCTGTGTGTGCCTTTTTCTCTTTTCAACAATAACACATAACAAAAAAAAATCTCTCCTGACAGTGACTGAGGAAATGAAACACTGACAACAACAATGACACACACACAGTTTTTTGTTCCATTGACAGTTGGGGGGGATTGTGGTTTGAATGTGATCAGGCGAAGACTTTATGCTCTGCTGCTTGTTTGATTTCCAACCAGTTGTACAAGCTGTAACTGACCTGAAGCCTGCTACTCATGTTCTTAAAATACATTTGTTTTGTATCAGTAAACAAAAATATTATTTGAGAGTGTGTAGTTTCAGAGAATGGTACAGCTATATGAAATTTCTTATCTCATTCTCCTTTTTTCTTTTTCAGAGACACTTCTTTAGGAATCTGGGTTCCATCATAACCTATGCGTTTCTTGGCACTGCCATCTCCTGTTTTGTTATTGGGTGAGTGTCCACCTTCTCTTTGTGAAATGTCACGTTCAAATGAAGAACTCAGTGGACATCAGTGTGAGCAGGTCGTGAGCCCGGGTTTCCTGCTGTTTCATCTTTTGTTCCCGTGCATCTCCAGGAACTTGATGTACGGTGTGGTCAAACTGATGCAAGTGGCTGGACAGTTAACTGACAAGTTCTACTACACTGACTGCCTTTTCTTTGGTGCCATTATCTCTGCTACAGACCCAGGTATGGTGTTGACTGTCAGTCAGTTTATGGAATGGGGTGTGTCTATGAAATTATGTGTTTTGAATGTTTCTTTTATCTGTATTGCTGTATGCAGTGACGGTCTTGGCCATCTTTAATGAGCTCCATGCAGATGGGGATCTCTACGCTCTGCTGTTTGGAGAAAGTGTCATGAATGACGCAGTTGCCATTGTGCTTTCCTCGTAAGTCACATTTCTTCATAATCAAACCCACACATGCAGAACGGAACGCCTACCATCTTGCGGCACCAGATGAAAGTTTCTTACCTGTATGGTTTCTGAGCCCTTTTCCCTCCTGATGTTGAAATTCAACACTGAAGTGTGAGGCAGAGCAGCACGGCTTTGCATCACTGCTCCTCCTGACAGACGAGCAGCACTCTGCCTCCCTCTACTGGAAGATTTCTTTTTACAACCAATCATTTGATTCCGTTTCAGTAGATACAAATCACAGAGACACAGTTACATTTTTTGGCTTATGCTGAAAATGCAACTGTGTCTCTGTGATTTGTTTATGTAAGTCAAAATTGGTAAATTTAAGATCAGACCAAGTATGCAAACACATGCAAGAAATTTGCTTCTGGTTGTTGGTACAGTACAACAGTAAACAAAATACATTATAAGAAAGACAGCCACAGACAATAAAGAACACCATGTTTTTTTAATTTCAGGTCTATTGTGGCTTACCAGCCAAGTGGAGCAAACACACACATGTTTGACGCCTCGGCCTTTTTTAAGTCCGTGGGGATTTTCCTTGGTATTTTCAGCGGCTCCTTTGTAATGGGCGCAGCCACAGGAGTCGTCACTGCTCTCATATCCTTCTCTGATGCATGATATGACGATTTTCTGAACAACTTGTTTCTTTGGTCGCTTTTGTTCTTTAACTCAACTCTCACGTCACCAAGTTCACCAAGCTGCACTGTTTTCCGCTGCTGGAGACTGCCCTCTTCTTCCTCATGTCCTGGAGCACTTTTTTGCTGGCCGAGGCCTGCGGGTTCACAGGTGAGGTCAACCAACACGGAGGACGTGGTTTCAGTCAGGGAAGTAGGCACCAGACAATTGTGGTCAAGATAAAAATAAACCCTATGTATTCTGCACCTGTCTGACTCTTTTTAACTTAAGTGAATTGAATAAATTATTGTTCTGTCATCCAGGTCATGGTGTTGCGGTGTAACTCACAAATACGTGGAATTTTCAGTCCAACACAAGTTCTACTGCCGTTTACTAAGCACCTCAAAATATTTTAACGTTTATAAGTTATTCAATAGACAAATGTGATAGAATGTAAAAGAAAATCAGAAAAAATTGAATGATGATCAAAACCTTTCATTTATTTCTGTCAGTTTTAAGACTCAACATTAAAAGGGTACACTAGTGATTTCGTATTTCACTCTATACTTCACTCTTGGGGAACTTAAAAGAGACGGACTAAAAAATTGATCGTAACTGTACAGTAGTAGCAGGTGCACAGATATCCTGACTTTTATTATTTAACATGGGTCAAGATCCAAAAACATGAGATCCTACAATTCCCTTAATGCAACTAAAAGTCAAATTTCCCTGCCTGTTAAATACCCCCATCTTCATGACCCTGGATTATTTCATTCTCTCATTATTCATTATGCTAAACAACAACATTATGAGCAGTTTAAACTGTGATGGTAAATTATCCGTCTGTTATATAAAACTAATGTGACAAGGACTTAAATACGGATTATGCAGCTGATGTACAGTAGATTAAATTAACTGATTAACTATACACAGTACCAACACAATGAGGCGACTGTAAAGCTGATCTTTGCATCTAATGTTTCCAAATAGGTGAAATCCCCCATTGTGTTTCCAAACGGCACAGCCCGCCCAATTCAATGCACTTTTACCTCTGGCTCCTTCATGTGTTTCTATGTCCTACAGGCGTTGTGGCTGTGCTGTTCTGTGGCATCACACAGGCTCACTACACCTACAACAACCTCTCTGAAGAATCCACCAAGCGCACCAAGCAGGTACAGTAGCATCTGTGCCCTTCTTGCATGCAGAGTCTCATTTAGTTTGGAGTGGTTTGATCCCTGTGAAAGTACGAAGAGGGCGCTCGGCCCCGGTGCCAGATGGCTCCATGATCAGCCTGCTGTGACCTTAATCGGGGGTGTCTGAGGACATTCCTCCTGACACAACTGTTTAGTTTCCCGGCGGGGGGGGTTCAGTCTTGAGGACAGGGTACAGATAAGCATGTAGACAACACGTAGCGTGACACATTTTGGATCAGCGCTCCAAGGCTCCTGGCAGGCTCTCATTATTCGATTTCAAAGAAAGCTTGGCATGCATTGTGCAGTGGCAAGGTCGAAGCACTTCACTTAGATTAAAATAGATTGTTCTTAATGTATTTGTTTGCATTTGTCTTGTTGTTTGTGTGTTTGCCTGTGCCCCTGCTCAGAGCAATGTAGATGCAGTCAGCTCTGTAATCATCATGGCAGCAAAAGAGTCTGCCGTTCTGTCAGCCTGGGAGAGAAAATAAATAAATCCCAAAGTTTAGTCTTTCTCTTTATTCTTAGAGCACTAAATTGAAATGATTGTCCTTGCAGCTCTTTGAGGTCCTTCACTTCCTGGCTGAAAATTTCATCTTCTCCTACATGGGCTTGGCTCTGTTCACCTTCCAGAATCACATCTTCAGCCCTCTTTTCATCTTTGGGGCTTTTGTATCCTTTTGGTGCACAATAAGTATGCTTTCTTCAGTTCCCAGTTAGGACTACCCCTTTTGTGGAATTAGATTTTCCCATAGCTGCAGAATTGGGTCATAGTTGATAGCCTGGAAACTGCTGTGATGTCCCTGTAAGTCAGGTAAATTTGGCACTTCCACTGTGGATAATTGTTGTGCTGTTTCCCTCCAAACAAATACAAGGACTCCCTCCTCCCTCAATCTCACCAACATTAAATTGTCAGACTTCTTGACCTGCCTGTCAGATTGCCATATTCATCGGGAGAGCTTTCAACATTTACCCGCTCTCCTTCCTTCTCAACCTTGGCCGAAGGCACAAGATCAGGGGAAACTTCCAGCACATGATGATGTTTGCAGGTATGAAAAAGCAGGATGGATGTTTGTTTCCTTCTCACCACATAACCATATCAGGCTGAAAGCATTTTTTTTTGGGATGTGATCATCTGCAGGTCTGCGAGGGGCAATGGCATTCGCCTTGGCCATCAGGGACACGGCTACTTACGCCCGCCAGATGATGTTCACCACCACGCTGCTTGTTGTCTTCTTCACCGTCTGGGTGTTTGGCGGTGGAACCACGCCGATGCTATCTTGGCTACACATCAGGTATCTTTACATTTGTGTACCTAGAAGAAAGTATACATTCCTTTCAGCAATTTAGCATCCTCTTTACATTAGAATATACTTAAATGTAATCACAAGCAACTACAAAAAGCAAAGCCAACAACTCCAGTCATAGCTAATTTTAGCCAACAGAGTAGTAGTGATCAGCATCTTAACGTTTGATAGGATTAATGCTATTTGTTCAGTCAGACTAGTTCTATATTAATTTATTGCATTTACTTCAGTTTAAATATTAATAGTAGAACGGTAGACAGAGACTCAGAAAAACAGATACATTTCTAGTTATTTTCATATATTTCCTATAAGGAACATAATAAATAATATAATGGACAGGGAATAATTACAAAAAATATATCGTCTTAAACAAACTAATTAAATTGCACAATATACTTAAGATATTCTATTGCTAATTTGGGGGTTAAAATAATCCTTAAAAGCCAGTGAAGAAAGTGAGTTTTATCGGCGGACCTTCTGAACTTCACTGCTCCTGTAATTGCTCTCTGCCTGCGTAGATCTGTTACGTATTTGCTCTGTTTGTACCAGTCTTAATTAAGCGTAGCTACATTCTCTTCAACTCGTATGACTTCATTGGTCTCGTCCTGTGTGATGGTATTGTCCAGGAGATGGGGCTAGAGTTCTGATGGATTTCATCACCCAGTTCTTCCACTTAAATCTTTTCAGTCACTCTGTCTTTTGTTATGTCTTTGTAAGAAACCTCAACATTTTCTACTAGAGCAAGTACTATAGGTTCCTCACTTTCAGATTAGATCGAACAAATCAAAACCTCTTAAAATCAAGATAAGCCAGAGGTGAAATTGAATCTATAGTAGTTGTTTATCACCACCTGCCACAGTATGAGTAGTCCCATCTGGCTTTGCTGTCTGTGTTTGGAGCCCAGCGTCACTAATTTCTGTCTGACCATGATGCAATGGGAGCTTGTATTTGTCACAATAAAGAGGATTATGGGCCTGTGATGTGTGTGACAGCAGCAGCCGCGGCCTGAGTGAACAAGCTCTGTTTAATATGAATAATGCCTCCTCGGACCGAGTAGAAACTATTGTGTTTGTTGGAGGTTTAGGGTTGTGCCAAAAACCCCGCCATGAACTCATCGCCATGGTATCCAATACATGTGGTGCATGGCAGGCAGATTTCAGCCTGGCTTCTCCCTGATTCTGGTATCCTCTGTATTATGTGCATAAATTTACACATTTTTAGTCTTTATGGGGGACACTTTCAATTCCCCGAGGAGTATTAGGACATCATATTGCAAATTATGTTAAAAAGGAAAACTTACTCTTGGTTATTGAGTAGTATTCATTACATAAATGTTATTTTTATTGCCGGGCAGCGATAAAAAAAATTTAATCACGATTAATCGCATGACTTTTCTGCGGTTAATCGCGATTAATCTCACTGTTACGGGCAAAATTGAATAATGAATTCAAAAGTAGTTTATTGCACACGTTTATTTTAAAAGTACTGCTCTAT